>JAOWAS010000019.1:1075447-1100405 GCA_028565315.1 Scolopax rusticola
CTGGCCCAGGTTGCCCAGAGAAGCTGTGGCTGCCCCATCCCTGGAGGGGTTCAAGGCCAGATTGGAGGGGGCTTGGACAACCTGGTCCCCAGGGCAGGGGGTTGGAACTGGGTGGTCTTGGATGTCCCTTCCAACCCAAACCATTCTATGATTCTGTAAAAGTATTTTTCACTAGGATTTGAACGGTGGTTAACTCCAAGCCACTTACAGAAGATCATAAGCCATGACTCTGGCTACCAAACTGGTGACAATCGGTAATTGCACAAATGCATTGACTAAAACACATGTTTCTCAGCTGATGGTCGGTGGGTCTGGAGAAGGATGAGGCTCCTGCAGCCTCCTCATGTCATTTTTTTCTGAAAAAGCCAGTTATCCCTCTCCAAGAGATCTATCAGAAGTTATTAGACATCAAACGTTGATGTTCCTACTGTCGCGTGAATACTTTGCAGGCCTGAAAACATAGCCCTGAGTAAGGATATTTCAGCCATTTTCCTCCAGAAATTGCCACATAAATGGAACATGCAAGAGACGATATTTATAGTCGAAAGAATCGACTCTCTCGGGATATGAATAGCATTATACCATATCATGTAATTAAAAGCTGAATATGACTAACACATTCCCATACAGATGTATCACAGCACTGGTGACCATGTGGGATATGTGGAGAAAAAAGGCCCAGTTAAAGAAACCGCAAATTCCAGGGGTGGGAGTGTGAGGAGGGGGATAATGAAGCGCTTTGCAATTTATTTTTCTTCTTTTTTTTTTCTTTCTTCTCTTTTTTAATTCTCTTTGCGAGAGCATGGACAGATGAAAAGCATTAGGTAGTGCCTTGATCGCCAGAGACCTGGCGGTGGCTGCCGGACCCCCGGGGTGTGGGGCAGCATCCCCAGCCCCACACAGCTTCTCCTGGAAGGAGATTTAAGAAGAAAAAGGCAAATAAGGACCAAATCCCCCCCCCCCATCCCAGATATCAAAGCACCACCCTGCAAAAAGACTAGAAATTGGGATGAAGGTTAGAAGGTGGTGGCCTTGGGTGCCTACAGAGCTGAGCGCTTGGGGGTCTGAGCCCAAACATGGTGAAGCTGATGGGTCCCATGGGGTGTTATGACCCCATAACAGCTTTGGGATGGGTCCTTTAAAGTCAACTGGACCTTAAAATACAGGAATTCATCTCTGTAGGTCTTTTCTCCCAGCCTGGGAGGCAGAGAGAGGCTCTCTCTGCTTTGCCGTGTTGTCATTCCCCATCTCCTTGAGCACTGCTGGGTAAAAGCCTGATTGCCCAATGCAAAATTGGCTGCTCAAGAGAGACAATGGGTGTTGAAAGAAACCAAGGAAGAAAATATGGCTGAGAAAACAGTGTAAAACAAATACATAAATTAGAGGGGGAAACAAAGTTGTCTTTTTTTTTTTTTCTCCTTCCTTCACTAGTTTTATGTATTGTAAAGCAAGCGTCGTGTCTTCTCTAGGTTCAGTTTGGCAGTCTCCATGCTCTGTGTGCAGCATTGCCATGTTCTCCTGGACTTCAGGTCCATGCCAGAAGGTTCAGTGCCCAAGCCCAGATGCTGCTCTCCAGCTGAGGTCTTACCCAGGGGATAAGGATGGATTTCTTCCCGTGCCTTATGAGCATCAGGGCTCTGTGTTCCTCCCTGGGGTCGTGTTTTTCTTCTCGCCAGCAGAGCAGTGGTGGGCCGTGTGCTCAGCACATGGTTGGAGGAGACCCATAGCTTGCCCAGATGCTCCAGCAACCCCCCAAGCCATCTCTGTCCAGACCATAGCTCTGACCCGTGAAAATTGGTTTGAATTCTGACCTTCCCTTCTTGGCTCAGGCTTTTTGCACGTTCCATACCCCTGCACCATGGTTAGGAACCTTCCTAGAAATTGGGTTCCCATGTTGACAGTCTTCAAATGCATCCTTGGGGATGCTTCTCCAACCTCCACCTGCTTCATAGCATTTTCCTCTAGGAGCTCTTGACTCCCAGTCCTTGCCAGAGCGCCGACATATGACATCCACAGCTTCTCCTCGGCGTGCGAGGCCTGCTGCCCTGCTGGAGGATGAAATTAGATTGGTTTGACATGATTTATTCCTGACAAATCCATATTAGTTGTTACTCATCTCCTCGTTCCATAGACTTAAAAATTCTTTGATTAATTGCTCCAGTACTTCTCTGCGACTTGATGCTGAGCTGACGACTCCATAACCTCTCTGCTCTGCCTCTTCTGTTGTTGTTTTTTTCTGCTTTAAGGATAGAAGTCCTGTTCTCCACCTTCTAGAATTCTGGTAACTCTGCAGTTCTTAGGACTCAAGGCCTTGTAGAGAACGACCAAGATGTGTGGGCTGGCATTTGCCCACCCTTCCAGGGACCAGGCACAGATTTGGGGACGGATCCCGCATCCCTCTGGATGTGGCTCTGTCTTTCTCCCCCCTCTGCGGCACCTCTGCCCACGCAGGGTTAAATTATAAAGCTTTGGAAGCAAATCAGATGCCTTAATGACACATCCCTACTTATATTTATAATGTGTTCTCCTGCTCTGATCGCACATACTTGTCTGAAATACATTGTAAATCAATGTGCCCTAATCCAATCTTGCGTTAATTAATTCTTCCACTTGCCGCCTTCTTTGGGGGAAACAAGAAGAATAGATGTAAAAACCACGATAGCAACGTTGGAGTGGCTGATTATTATTCTTTACAATAGTGTATTGATAAGAAAATGAGCATGTTCTTTTCCCATTTGCAGCACAACCTTGGGCAGGAGTTTGTTTTATTAGAAAAAAAAGCAATTTGAAAAAATTGCTCCCTGGCTCCTGTACAGCCACTTGAAAATTGATTTATTTGGGGGTTTCCACAGCTGTGTGTGGGTTTCCACAAGACTTTATTTTGTGTTATTAAATCTGGCCGTTGAAATGTTCCTTTGATTTAATGTGAAGTGTGTTTTATTTGATAATTCCTTATAGATATGGAGGGGAGGTCTCGCTGAAGCCGGAGAGGAACAAACAAATAAATAGATAAAGGAATGGCTCGGTGGCTCTGAAGTACCCACGTGAGATGTCCTGCTTGTCCCTCAGGAGCTGGGGACATTTGGGGACCTCAGGGGTGGGGACCTCAGGGGGGGAGCTGGCAGAGGAGGGATGTGCAGGCACCCCCCAGCATCCTTGGGCATGAGAAAAACCAAGGCAATTCCTCCCTGGCTGCATCTCCGGGATGGAAATCTACTTTGGGCAGAGAAAGTCCATGTTGGAGAGGGGTTGGGGGTGAATTTGGGGCAGTTAAAGTCCCCTTTGGTGTCTTTTGTCCCCCCCAGTCTCACTCGCTGACCCAGCCCTGGCACCAGGCAGAGCCCTGAGCCAGACCGGCCGAGGTCCCAGCCTGGCATCTAAACGCAATTAACATAAAATTAAAAAAAATTAAAATAAAAAAAAAAAAGAGAAATGTTTTCCTTAGCGAAATGAGGCAGGAGGAGCTGCAGCCTTCTGCTTTTATTATTAAATTCGCATTTTTGTGCCTTAACCTCTCGCTGCTTGCGAGGGCTGACGCCAGCGTCTCCTCCCTGGAGGAGCTCTCAGGGCTTCCCAGTGCTCCCAGTGCCGCCCCAGCACCCTCTGTAGGGCATTTTCCTACAGAAAGGTGAAAAGCTGCTCCAGGTTTTTGTGTTACTAAACACACCGTTTGCTGAGCACGCCATTCGATTGCCAAAATAGCATCTTTTTTCTAAATAATCTTATTTTGGGATGACTTTTTGTTGTTTTTTTCCATGTAACTTTTTGCTGCAGTTTTCCCTGTTGTCTTTGTCTTGGCCATTTTTCCTGCCAGGAACACTGTCCCCCAGCTCAGAGCCCTTCCATCCCCTCGGTCCCAGCAGACCCAGGTTAGATGGAAGGGGATATGGGCACAAGGAATATCTTCCACCGGGGGTAATTAATCTTCAAGGATGCAGTGAATGGTCAATCCATGGATGGACAAACACAGGAGATATTTTGAGGGTGAGTTTTGCACTGATCCGGGACTCAGGAACTCATTGTGTCCATTTAGTAAAGCTGTCACATAGTTCATCAGCATTGATTTTATTCTTTTTTTTTTCTTTCAATTTGTGGAGCAAGAGGTATGGAATCCCTTACTCTTAGTGGGTTGAAAGTCAAATTAAACAATACTATTTTAATAGGTCATCAACAGAAAGAAAAAAAAAAAAAGTGCTGCTGGGTACAGCCAATGTGGTTGTGGTAAATAAAAACCAAATACCTCACCCCTGAGGAGCCCCTTTCACCCAAGGACCACGAGGTGGTTCATAAAGAGCAGTGGCCACACACCAGGATTTTTGCCAGAGGTGAAAATGAATTTTGCCAGGTTTTTCATTCTGCTGGAGCTGAGCTCAGTGCTACATCCATCTCTTCCTTCTCTCTGTGCTGGTGCAGAGTCTTCAGCTTCCTTGACTCCAGTAGGATCTTATTGATTTTTAGGGGAAGAATGACCAGGGAGGGCTTTATAGAAACCCAGATTCCTTTGATGGTTTCTTGCACTCTTTAACTTGACCACCATGAGGCTTGTCAGAAGGTTTGGGAAGATGTAGGACCTTGTCCAGCTCTGGTCTCCATGGAGCTGGAGGCACAGCCCACTCAACTGACCAGAGCTGGGCTACCAGAGGAGCAGGACCTGGTGGCCAAGTAGCCTGAAGGTATCACAGGCAGCCAGGAACGTAGAGGGTGCTCTTGGGTACCACAGGGATGATGTGTTTTGCAAACTTACTGTTAGATTTTTAACAGCCATAAAATAAAAAATAGTTTTGTGGTGAGTCCCAGATAAAGTTGCTGAAGTTTAGGTTTGAAAAGTTCATTCCAAGTCAAAACAACAACAAAATCGGACACTTCTCTTTCCGGTTACAACAAACAAAAGATTTTGGACCTTGTGAAATATTTCCCAAGGAGCACCGGTTGAATTTGTTGCAAGAGGGATCCCAGTAGAGCTTTGTGGTTTGGGTTTGGAATGGAAATCTTAGTCACCTTAGACAGCTCTTGAATTGCAGCTGGAATTTACAGGCATTTTCGTGTATTTTCATGTAGAAGCTCTGCAGATACTAGATTTGGAGCCTGCAGCAGCCAGCGTGGAGTACCATCCTGATGGTCTGGCTGGTGTGATGCCTCTGAGCTCCTTCACCCTTCGTTTCCCCTCCTGCTCTGCTTATGCTTCCTAATATTCTGCTTCCCTCTTCTCATTTCCTTCCCTTGGCTCCCTGCCCTCTTCCAGCTGCCCATCCTTGGAGCGAGCCACTGCCCTCCTGTCCCTATCCTCTGTCTCCTCCGAGTCCCCAGAGCAACCACCTCCAGCAAACAGTCTAGTTTTGTGGTTTTCCTATGTGTCCCCGTGGCAGCCCTTCTTGTCCCCGCATCACCCTGCAGACGGGCTCGGGCAACTCAATCTGTATTTTCCCCTGAGTTTTCAAGGCAAACCTCTGCCCGGAGAGGCTGGCACCAAGTGTTTCATTAGGGATGAAAGGCCAGGGATGGGTTTGGGCCCATCACCTCTGCCCGAGAAGATGCTCCATCCAGCTCTGCCTGGCCCCACCGCCTTCGTGGCAAGGAGACAGAGCTCGCGAGGGCTCGTCCTGGCTGTGCTCTCCAGGAGATGCTGGGATTCCTGCCAACCACCAATTCAGTTTTGCAAATGATACCTCTTGGTTTTAGCTCTTCAGATGCTCCTTCCTTGGCGAGCCATTCCAAGGCTCCGCCGGAGTTTGCAGGAGCAGCCCTGGCCCTGGATGAGAGTTTCCAGCTGGGATTCTGCAGGCAGCGCTCAGAAAAAGACAGGCTTCAGAAATTTACTGGCCTAAAGGACATCGTATGGCCAGGAGTATATGAAGTATTCAGGGATATTTCCACACCGTAATGTGGTGTGTGACAGAGGACGGCTCCGTACGTCCCCTGAGCATCGGCCCTTGGCTGCTCTCTCATCTGAGCATCCCCCCCGTGCTCAAGCTGGCGACAGCATGCAATTTGTCTAAATCCCATTTCTAACACCAATCTGCAGCGTGGAAAAGTGACCTTGTCATTCATAAAAGGTCTGGTACAACACCCAGTGAGAGACTTTTGCATCTCAACAAGAAATTACAGCAGCTTCCAGCATAAACCCTCATTAAATCCTGGTGACTTCTAGAAGAACTTAAAAACCTATATTTGTTTTTTCAGGATTTCTCCTGGCCTTTGCTATACCCTCTTCTCTCTGTGTTGTGGGGGCTGCTTTAGATTCAGCCAGGAGGTGCAGGGCATCCAGCTCCCTGGGCTGCCCTGGCCAGTGGTGGGTACCCAACCCATGGCCATGAGTGGGGTCTTGCAGGGATGAAACCATATGGATTCATAGCATCCCAGAAGGGTTTGGGTCAGAAAGGACCTTAAAGACCATCTAGTCCACTGCTGTGAGTTGGGACATCTTCAACTAGACCAGGCTCCTCAAAGCCCATCCAACCTGGTCTTGAACCCCTCCTGGGATGGGGCAGCCACAGCTTCTCTGGGCAACCAGGACCAGGGTCTCACCAACCTCACACCAAAGAAGTTCTTCTCCACATCCCATCTCAATTTCCCCTCTTTCAGTTAAAAGCTGTTCTCCCTCATCTTAGGGCTCCCCTTTCTGATCCAGAGTCCCTCCCCAGATTTCCTGAAGCCCCTTGAGGGACTGGAAAGACTCTAAGGTCTCCCCAGAGCTTCCTATTCTCCAGGCTGAACCCCTTCAACTCTCAGCCTGTCCTCCAGCAGAGGGGCTCCAGCCCTCCCAGTATCTCCATGGCCTCCTCCAGCCCTTCTCCAACAGCTCCATGTCCTTCTGATGGTGGTGGCCCCAGAGTTGGAGGTAGCACATGACGGGGGGGTCTCCCCAGAGGGGAGCAGGAATCCCCTCCTTCACACTGCTGGGGATGCAGCTGGGGATGTGGGGGTGTTTTTGGGCACCTCCTCTGCCCCTCACATCCCAGCCATCCATCTCTGCCCCCTCCCCAGCTCCACCAGTGTCCACCCTGGAGCTGGGCTGCGGGTACCGTGCGCTGGGGCAGCGGCCGAGGCGCGTGGGAGCGGGGCAGAGCGTGACCTCCCCGCTCATTAAAAACGCCCTGACCTAATTTAGCTGATGGATCTCTGGATTTCCATGGGCTGCCCGCGGAATAGGCTGCCACTGACCAGATTAACTACAATTATTTGGGATTTACAGAGACTGCTTGCAGAATAAACTGGCACTGAGCAGATTAACCAACTAAAATAATTTGGGATTCAGGCAGACTTCCCACGGCAAATAGACTGACACAAATAAAATTAAGAGAGGACCAGGGGAAATACATTGGTTCTGCTTATTCATTGCAGTTAAAATTTCTATATTCCCTCTTTCCACCCATCTGTCTTTTACCTTGTCCCCCAAACAAATAAAAGGTATTAAGTCTATGGAGCGATCAATCCTGCCTCCCGTCTCCACCGTGATCAAAGACAATAAGAAAACAATTACAGATGGGTCGTTTACTCCAGCATATTTGCGATCTTTTGCTTTTATTTGTTGCTGTTGTTGCCCCTGGAAACGGTGAGCACACCCTGCTCTCGCACCACCATGCTCCTCTGCCTCCCAGCACACCGGGGTTATTTACTGTGATTTATGCCCTGGGACCGATTGGGAGCCTGGGGCTGGGATCTGGAGAGCCACGGGGAGAGGGGAGAGTTGGGGTAGCAGGTGTGGGACCCCATTCCCCACGGTGTGGGACCCCATTCCCCACAGTGTGGGACCCCCTCCCATCCCCATGGGTCTGCTTGGCTGGACTCTTGAAGGATGATGCTCGTCCCAGGGACCGATGCTGCTGGGTCACATCCCCCGAGGGAGGGGAGGCAGCAGCAGGAGGGGGCAGGAACGGCTGTTTCACCCCAAATCCTGTGCCAGGGTGATGTACAAGAGCCTAAACTGCACCCACTGCTCCTCTGGCTTGTGGGATGCAGCCATCACATCTTCCCCCTATGCCTTGGCCCCCGGGGGACTGGCATTTGGCACTTTTTCTCTGTATGTCTCTGTGCTTGAGCAGGAATTCTCTTTATTCCCACCCCCCCAATGGTTACTTGAACAGCTTCCCCCCCCTTTCCTTTTACTGCCTTTTTTTTTTTTCTTGGTGCATTTTCCTGGCCGGGGATGACCTCAGGGTACGGAGGGGTGCTTCCTTGGAATAACAGGGTCTGTTGAGCATCCCTGAGAGGGGTAGGGAGAAAATCCCATGGCACAAGGGAGACTTGAGATGGCACCGAGGGTCCGTGCAGCCAGATTTGTTGCTACAGCAAGAACTTCACACAGTTGTCTAGGTCGGAAGGGACCTTTCAGATGACAGAGAATGCGTTTCACTGCTCTGCAGAGCCACGGCCCTCCCAAGCTGGACTGAGACTAGCCCTTAAAAAAAGAAATAAATGAAATAATAAAAATCCTCTCCGTCGGCGCTGTGCGGCCGTGGGGAACCACAGCTGCACGTCTAAAACCGAGCCTCAGCCTGCTGCATCCCACAGTGCCATCTAGCGCGGTCCAGCCCGGCGGGACCAGAGGGATGCTGGGGCAACTGGTCCAGGCGTGTGGCCAGGCACCTGTGGGATGGGGACCCCATCTCTGGACCACCCCCCCATTCACGGGAAAGCAGCGTTTTCCCTCGCTAAACATGCTTGATGCTGTCATTTTGTAGGCTCTCCCATCCTTCCTTGCTCTCGGTTTGGTTTGCAGGGGAGGGATGCGCTCGTCTCCCCCCTCCTTTGGGCAGAGGTGTGGGAGGGAAGGATGCTCTGCCCTTCTCTGCCATGGCACGCTGGAAAAACACCCTGCCGGGTCCCCAGGGTCCCCTGGCTGGCTCAGCCCACTGTGTGTGCCAAGCCGTGGGGGTGGCAACCAGCAGAAAGACCTGGGAGGGCGAGTCAGTTTGGAACCTCTTCTTCCCGAGCGCGAGAGTCTGTTTTAAACTTCTCAATGCCACCATAAATGTAGTCAGGCATATATTTCCATACTGATACTGGATAATAAACACAGTAGGAGCCCAAAATACCTTGAGGGACATCCTGCTGTGCTTATTTTCCTGTACTTCTCCACTAATTATTAGAGCCTAAACTTTAATTCTCATGGGTTTGTTTACCTACCGCTTTATCAGCTGCTCCGTCGCTGTTTTGCATCCTCCCTGTGACTGCGCTGACGTTGCCATCTTTTCTCTCCTGATGGGCCATGGTTTTTTGGCTCTTCCCATCCATGAGCCGTGTCACAGGTGTGTGGCTCCAGCTCAGGAAACCATTCCCCGTTGTCCCCACTGCGAGGTGCCACTGGGCTCCCTTGATGCCCGGCCGCAGGGCGCATTCACGGGCAAGGAGTTGGGATGGAGGCAGGACAGAGGGGAGCTTCAAAGCCACCAACGTCACTCTGAAGCTCAGTGTCCACCCAGAAGTTCTGCCACTGCCCGCTTGCCCAAAAAACATCCTTTAGGGAGAGCTGAACTCCTTAAAAACAAGCAGCAGAGGGTGCCCCTGGCCCAACCAGATGATGAATTGAATGAGAGAGAATGAATGGAATCAGAGAGGAAGATGGCATGAGGTGGGAAGCACCAGGGACCAAAGAGTCATCATCCTGAGAGATGATGGGCTCAGCATGCTGGTGGAAGATGGGAGAAGAGTGATGCAGAAGGATTTTGCAGAGAGGAAGGTGGAGGAGAGATGATGTGGGAAGCTCGTGATGATGGTAGACGATGTTCACCTGCGTGGATGATGTTCACCTGTGTGGGTGATGCAGACCCACGGGCACCTGTGGGTGCTGCAGAGATGTGGCATTGACCTGCAGCACTGGTGGGGTGGTCTATACACAGAGGATAACACACTGTGCAGGTCCCTGAGAGGCAGGATGGGTAAATAGTGTGCGTTGTGATGAGGAAAGGGCAGGCAGGAGAACTGGCCATGGGGGGAAAGTAGGTGGATGGAGGAGCCCCAGGAAATGGGTGGATGGAGGAGCTCCTCAGGAAGTCCCCAGCCCATGAGCTGGAGATACTGGGAGCCATCCCAGCTTCCTTGCAGGAATGAAAAGCTACTGCCAGCCCATGGGAGGCCACCCCAGGGCTGTCGGTGGTCCTTGCTACCCCTTCTCCTTCAGCTGGCAGGCCAGGCACCACCACACCGCCCCATTTAGCCGACAAAACTCAAAAGCATTCATGTCCAATAAATTGGATTATCGCCCTTTTGTTGGATTAAGATGAATGACTTTCCAAATTCTTGGCCTGTTTACTTTGGCTGCGCTCAAATCCTGTCAACTTGGCTTCTGATAACCATGTTAGAAAGAGGGATATGTGGAAAAAAAGATTGAAATAGAAATGTGTAATCACCAAATGGCTTTCTGGTTGGCTTTTGTTTTATGTCAGAGCTCAGAGTCCGTCCATAATTACCTTCATTACTCTTGACCTGAGAAACAAACTCAAAGGCACTTTTTAAAAGAGATTAATCAGAGGATTTCTGAAGGAAGAGAAGGCATTGCGAGCCACACTCACGTCTGTCCCATACAAATTGAATCAAGTGTCCATGTGGCCTGTCTGTCTCTCTGTCTGTCTGCCACCCGCCTGGCTCCATCCCCACGCGGGGCAGAGGGCTCCCAGCAAACCTCTGCCTGTGGCCCCAGCGTGGCAACACTGCTTTCAGACGCCAAATTCCAGCTGCTGAGTCGTGTCTCCAGCCAGAAAGGCTCAATTTTAGATCCGCAAACCAAGCTGCATCCTCCACCTTCATTCCCAGCTCAGGTCCTGGCATGGAGCGTGGCAGGACCAGGCAGAGGATGCTTTTCCCTCAGGCTGCACAGTCCCTGCATCCCGTGGCCCCGGCGCTGGGAGGGGTGATGCTGCCCACAGCCACCCTTTGCCATGTCCTTGCACCCAGGGCACTGATGGAGAGACTCGAAGAGCTTTGCAGAGTGGGTGAGGGCAGTGTGGGGGGCGGAGGAAATGCCTGGCAGCACCCAAGGTTGAAAGGTTGCAGGAGGCAAGGTCTACCCAGCAAGCCCCCATGCCCACCTTAGCTGGTTGTATTTTCCCCTCTCAGGTCCCACCTGCCTTCTCTGGAGCTGCTGGGGGGGACACAACGAGGCTTAGGCTGTGTATAGAGCTCCCAGCAGGTCTTCCCTGGTAGATTCCAGATATTTTCAGGTCACTTTCTTCTTCTCTCCCAGCCTCCGGCAACCAAGCAGAGCTGGTTATCCGGGACCACCAGTTACTTCTGTCCAGTTATTAGTGGGGAGGAATAACCCCCTGCACCAGCACAGGTTGGGGGTTGACCAGCTGGAGAGCAGCTCTGAGGAGAAAGACCTGGGAATTCTTGTGGACAACAGGATGCCCATGAGCCAGCAATGGGGCCTGGTGGCCAAGAAGGCCAATGGCATCCTGTGGGGCATTAAAAAGAACATGGCCAGCAGGTGGAGGGAGGTCATCCTGCCCCTCTGCTCTGCCCTGGGAAGGCCCCAGCTGGAGCACTGGGTCCACTTCTGGGCTCCCCAGTTCCAGAAGGACAGGGAAGTGCTGGAGAGGGGACAGCAGAAGGCTACAAAGATGATGACATGCCTGAGGGATTGGTTGTATTTTGAGCTGGAAATGACCTCTGATACGTGCTTGCTGGTGACTGTGGGTGTTTTGGTGATGGACATGACTGTCTGTTTGGAGAGAAGGTGACAAATGTGCACTGGGACCCCAATTGCAAAGGGTTTTCACATCCTCCAGCAGTGTATTTTTATTTGCTTTCGAGTCCCCAGCTCCTGAGCCCTCTTCTCCCTGGGCTGCTGCCTGGGGACCGCTCACATCTGGATGGGGCCACGGTTTGGGCCACCAGGTAGCCACTGCCACCCCACGAGCACCCACCCCACGCAGCGAACCCTCACCAGGGCTGGCTGTGAGTCAAAGTCCATCGTGGGAAATGCAAGAGGTCCCCCCCAGCGAGCTAATCATCGACGTGATGCCCTAGGCACCGGGGAAACCTGGCAAAAGCGAGGCAACACCACTCAAACAGGCAGAGAAAGGCTGTCAGAGAGGGGTAGTGCCTGTTCTGAGACGTTTTGCAAAAATAGCTCATCTATTTTTTTGGGAGGGGGGCGCTGAGCCATCTGCTCACCTTGTTTCTGTTTGGAGGGGAATTAATTACAGGCCATCTCTGTTACTGGAAACAGAACCTGCCTAATGGGTTTATTATCAGAACCTGTTTCTAAAGGGTGTCCCGTCCCCATCTGACGCAGCCAGCTAATTACAAAAGCTGGTTTGGATTAACTTGAAAGGTATTGTGACATCCAGCTTTGAACATCTGGAATGAAAAATGGCACTTCTTTTAAAAAGGAACTGCCCGAGACGGCTAACGAGGCAGTAGGACTACATTATTTCCTTAAAAAACAATACCCGGGGAGCTGAGACGTTGACCAAAGCGCTGCGAAGACATGTGCTAATCCTCCTGCTGATCTCCACTTACCTCCCTCTGCGTTGTCTTTATCCTTTCCAACCCTCCCCGTGAGGAGGAACGCGTTGTTTTATACACTGAAGGTGATAAGAAGGGACCCCAACGCTAATTAATAATGGTGGAGCTGTGGGAGGATGCAAGTCCCCAGATGAGGAGGGCAGAAGGTGGGCAGGAGCCCAGGATCTCCCAGGACACGATGGCCAATGGCAGCAGAAGAGCCAGCGAGGAGCAACCAGACGCCTGACAAAGTGCCGAAAGCAAAACCACTGAAATTCTTGAAGGAAAGGCTGTGTGACACCCACGAGGAAGGAAATGGGGAAGGACAACAAGAACGACATAAAAATGCTGGAAACGACCAAAAAAAAAAAAAACAAACCACCCAACCACAATTAAAAAATTAAATATCAAAGGGCGTCCTTCAGGCAAGGGGAAAGCTTCCTTCCTCCCATGCTGCATGGGAGGCTGCTCCCATCATGCCCGTGGCCACTGGCACCAAGGGATGCCTGGCCATGGCAGGGGGTCCGGTTGCCCCTCGCCTCACTGTGGGGAGGCAGAATGTGTGAGGAGGGGGTGGCTCTGGCTTGGGTTGTGGCTCTCTTGGTTTGTATGACATGTCTCAAGGCACCACCCGACACGTGTGGCACCCAGCAGGACCCATGGAGGTCTCAGTTTTGCAATGAGGATGCCCCAGCCCCGCTGTTGGCTGGTACCCAGTGGGCTCTGGATGTGCCCCCGAGGGACACCAACCAAGACCCTGCCTGTCCCCCACACACCCTAACACCCTACATCACTGGGTCATGAAGATGCTGGGAGGGCTGGAGCCCCTCTCCTGGGAGGGGGGACTAAGAGAGTTGGGGGGGTTCATCCTGGAGAAGAAAAGGCTCCAGGGAGACCTTAGAGCCCCTTCCAGTTCCTCAAGGGGTTCCAGGAGAGATGAGGAGGGACTCTTGGTGAGGGAGGGGAGCCATAGGAGGAGGGGGAAAGGTTTGACACTGAAAGAGGGGAGATGGAGCTGAGCTTTGGGGAAGAACTTCTTTGTTGGGAGAGTGGTGAGAGCCTGGCCCAGGTTGCCCAGAGAAGCTGTGGCTGCCCCATCCCTGGAGGGGTTCAAGCCCAGGTTGGACATGGCTTGGAGCAACCTGGTCTGGTGGGAGGTGGTCTTCTAAGGTGCCTTCTAACTCAGACCCTTCTATGATTCTCATACTGCAGGTGGAGAGTTCTTGTGCTCCTCCGGTCACCTCCAGCCAAAATCCAGTGGCGGTGGCACTTACACACTGAAACTGAGCAAAGAAACAGCCATGAAGACAGAGAAAGTTGGACTAGACCATCTTTAAACCCCAACTCTTTTAGGAAATAGCCAGAAAGTCCATCCTGATTATTTCCAGCCCACCCTGCGTGTTCCCTGACAGACGGAGAAGGACCAGAACGGGTGTCTGCAGGAGTACCATGCTCTCATGTGAGTGCCAAAGTATTTTGCTTGAACTAGTTTTGTATCTTTTTTTCTTAATTATTTTTTTTTAACTCCCAGGAGAGCTAATTACAAACAATTTAATTAAGATCTCTCACTCATTAATGTTCCCATAGTTCGGCAAGTTTGGGTTCGCTCAGCAGGTTGCAAAGGTTTTATTCTCTCCGTTATCCCCCCATTAACTCAGCCCGTGTCAGTGGGGTGTTTGCTTCATCCCCCGTGGCCCTGGGGGGGTTGTGTTTGAATTCCCCTCAGGCAGCAAGTCCTGGGACATCTCTGTTTTGGGGCGGATGCCTGGCTGTCACAGGGCCAGCTCTGTCCCACCCCCAGCATCACTCCAGCAAGCACTGGGGAAATACCAGCAGCCACCTTGCACCGTGGGGGATGCAGCTCAGCTCTGCAGGCACGAGCCTTGGTGTCAAACAAAGCAAACTGGTAAAAAACCCTCAGTTTGTTAGAAAGGCCCAAGAAAGTTTAAAAAAAACCCCAACAAACAGGTGATAAAGGAAGGGATACAAGGAAAAGCTGGAATTGTTTCCTTGAGGAACATCAAACTGATCTACCCAGGGGAAAGAGAAACCTGAGCGCTGAGCCCCTGGAAAGTGTGTGTGTGTGTGTGGGGGGGAACCAACATCACAAGTGACTGAGAAAAGAGAGGAAATGTATTTTTAGTCCGTTTAGAAATCTGGTTTTGTTTTGAATTAGCTTGGAAATCTGGTTTGGGTTTGGCAAAAGCTTTAAGCAGAGAGAGAAGCTCTTGAGCAACACACCAGCTCCGTGGCCCAGCGGTGGCCACATCTCTGGTGGGACAGCCTCAAGCAATGTTCAGGAAACATTTCTTCATGGAGAGGGTTGTCAGGGATTGGAGTGGGCTGCCCAGGGAAGTGGTGGAGGCACCATCCCTGGAGATGTTCAAAAGACGAGTTGACGTGGTCCTCAGGAATATGATTTAGTGATTTTTGTCAGGGTTGGGTTGATGGTTGGACTAGATGATCTTTGAGGTCCCTTCCAACCTAGACAATTCTATGATTCTATCCTGCATACACTGCTGCTGGCTTAACAAACTTTGCTAATTTGGGTGCTGGGTGGGACCCCAAAGAGCATTTCCTGACCCGTGATAAATGCCAAGTCACCCATCAGTCAACATCGTGCTCCAGAGTCTGTCCCACGGAGGCTGGAGGGGAAGTTCTCCGGTGCATGGAGCTGGGTTTGTCCCACCCGTTGCCGGGCAGGATCCACGTATTGGCTCTTTTTTGCTTGGTTTTCCTTCGTTTTTATAGTAAGTGGGCAAACGGCGTATATCTATATCTATTAGATCAGCAGCGCCTGCTCTCACAGCTGGCTGTCAAGTGGAAATGAATACATAAATCATTAAAAGTGGTCTCGCAGGAGACCATAGGCCAATGGTATTTTATTGTGATTTAATGAAAACCGAAAGCGCTGCGAGCACATGGCTCAATTCTCTTTTCATAACAATTGATTAGGGGTTTATACCAGGGGATGTGCTGCTCCCGGTGTGGGGAGCTCAGCCAACCCCTGTCCCGGCCCAGGGCTGGGTTCCTTGGTCCCTGCAGGGATGTTTTATAGAAAAGCTTATATTTCATAGAATCATAGAATGGTTTGGGTTGGAAGGGACCTTCAAGACCGTCCAGTGCCACCCCCTGCTCTGGGCCAGCCCAGGTTGCTCCAAGTCCACTCCAACCTGCCCTTGAACCCCTCCAGGGATGGGGCAGCCACAGCTTCTCTGGGCAACTGGGCCAGGCTCTCACCACCCTCACAGCAAAGAACTTCTTCCCCAAAGCTCATCTCCATCTCCCCTCTTTCAGTATCAAATCCTTCCCCTTCATCCTATGACTCCCATCCCTCATCAAGAGCCCCTCCCCAGCTTTTCTGAAGCCCCTTGAGGGACTGGAAGGGGCTCTAAGGTCTCCCCAGAGCCTTCTCTTCTCCAGGCTTAATCCCCCCAACTCTCTCAGCACCCCCTCCCAGCAGAGGGGCTCCAGCCCTCCCAGCATCTCCGTGGCCTCCTCCGGCCACATCCACATCCTTCTGATGTTGCGACCTCTCGGTGGGACCTCGACTACGGTTGACCAGATCAGGCACTTACAGATTTCACCAGGAGATGAGTCTGTTCCACTGGGATATGACTTTATTTCGTACTGAAATGAATTCAAACCACCACCCAAGATAATGATATCGAATGTATCACCTCAAAGAAGAGCAATAGACCGTGAAAGGGCGGCGAGGGAGTTGCTAAATACAATAACCACGCGGAGGGAAAAATAGATGTTCAGGGAGTCACCTGCAGCCTTGATTGAAAAATCAGAGTTACATTAAGATTTTTCCTATTTAATTATCTCACAGATAATATCACTCAGATTGAGTTTCATATCTGAGCAAATTAGTTGTGCCACTATTATTAAAACCTACTTAGGAAACTCAATCAGCGAAAACTACCACTTTGAGGCTTAACACGTGCTAGGAACAGAACTGGAGAGCTTGGTTTCTTTTTTTTTCTATTTGGAAAATGAGCTGAAGTAACTTTATGATATAGATAAATGTAACGTGAGCGAATTCAAATTAACCCTGTTTTAGAAATTGCTGTTCTGCTTAGCATGGCTCCCCAAAGTTGAGCTTGAGAAACTTAAGGAGGTCACAGTCAGGCTGCTGGAGACGAGTCTCCCCCGTTCCCTGCAGTAAATGGAAATATCATTTATTATCTATACCAGGCTGGAGGGCTCTCTTTTTGAAGGTGATGCAAAGAATGGTATGGAAATGGAAATTTTGGGGGGTTAGATTTGTTATGTAAATGCAGGCATCCCTGACAGGCTGGAGCACTCATCATTTTCCAGCCTTCCATAGTCCTGTCCAGAGGATCTACACTTCTCTCTTGCAGAAGTAACTGGTCTGAGCTTCCCCTGATTTCCCATTTCAGCAAATATCCTGGAAGTGGCCAGGATGCCAGCCCTGTCCCCTCCAGAGAGCTCCAGCTCTGCGGGACATGGGTGACACTGGGAGCACTCCGGGGCCAGCATCGCTCTCCAGTCCCCTTGGAACCTACTGGGAGACCACAGCCCTAAACCTCTCTGGGCTGATGATTCCCACAGCAATGGGAAGAGATACCCGAGTTCCCTCCCACCTGGGTTCTGGGATGGGCTGAAAACCCATCTGGGGGACCATGGGGATGGAACCACCATGTCCAGCCAACACGGGATTATAAAACCAAGTAAAACCAGTCAGTTGTACAAAGCCACACTGATTTGCAGGCTCTGAGGGGACCTCCCGCAGCAGAGAGGATGCTGAGATGGCGCAGGGATGTCACCTGCATGGTGACAGGCCTGGGATGTGGGAACTCATCGTGGTTTGAAGGACCCACAATGATTTATTGTCGTTTAGACAATTATTCTATCACACGATGACCCCTCCCCACCCGGGAAGGGGAGCTGGAAAAAGAGAAAGAAACCTGAGGGTTGAAATATAAACAGATTTAGTAGACTAAGACTAAATAATTAACATTAATGATGCTAAAGAGCAAATATACCAACATAAAATACCCAAGGACTGTCCCCAGCCCATTCCATCAGCAAGAAGCCGTGCACTCCCCGCAGGGACAGCCCATGACTGTGGCTTCAGGAGGAAGGGAAGGGCTCAGGGCTCTGGCATGAGGGCAAGGAGTTCTCCAGATGGCAGCCATTGAGGAATAGAAATAACTCCTTGGCAAATTTTTAAATTTCTATCGAATGTGATGTTTATGGTATGAAATAACCCTGTTGGCCAACTTTGGGTCTCGCTCCTCCTCGTCCTGCACCTGAGGGACTTAAAAACACCAAGACCTTGAAACCCACATCCCACGGCTGGCTATAAAGTGAATATTCTCACCGATTCTGACAGTAGAGTTTCCTGTCACCCCAGATGTCAACCCGGTCCCCAAGAACCCTTCCTGCAGAGGGGTCAGGGCTGGCAGGAGGTTGGGGACAACTGCCACCGTCCCATCTGCCCTGTACGACAGCATCTCCATTCCTGCATCACACACGTGGTTGGATTTTTAAAATCAGTCCAAAAGTGGGAACTATTTCATTATTTTTTTGCTAATTCTGGTACATGCATGTGCGGGCTTCTATATGCTTAATATAAAGCCAGGAGTATGAACTTTTTAGCTGACTTAAGAAAAATACCATTTCAAAGCACTGCAAATTTAGATAAACCCCTCACATTTTGATGTCATCCATTCTGTACAAAACAAGTGGTATTTACAGGAACACTTCTCCATGTAATTACACAATTATTAAAAACATAGTAGTGAAGTAGGAGCTTTTATCAAGTCATTCAAATTAGGGCTGTTTCATTCTAATCACTATCTACTTGAATGCGTATCGCTTGGATGACACTGTAAAAAGCTCATTAAATACATTTTTCTTTAAAATTTAATTACTGGGAACTTCTTCAGAGAATAATGATTTTTGGATCATAATTAGGATCTTTGTCTCTGTTTGTGTTTCGCCTGGAAGGTATAAAGAGTGGGAGAAAAAGGGAGAAATTGCAGATCCAACATTTGGGAAAGAAGGTGTCGGGAAGGGAATGGAATATGAACCAAGCCCCATCCCGTGGTTACAGAGCAGGAAACACGGTGCTATAATTTGATAGACTTAATAAGCTCTAACTTGTCGTCCCCTGCAAATGTGAGCTGCTAATTGGGTGCTGTTTCCAAACCATTCCATTCCATTCCATTCCATTTAGGGGCAGCAATTTGGTTTAAGCGATGAGGATGCCTTTCCCACCCGTGTTTGACAGTCTTCCGTGTGATGGGTTTAGATCCCAGACCTGGGGGGAAAAAAATGATGTAAATATTTTCCACCCGATGCCAATTTCAACTTTTTTTTTATCTAAAGCAAAATAAATCACCGTGGGTTTTTTCACCCTGGATGGTGACAAGGGATGGAATTTGCCCCAGAGCAGAACTGGAAATGGAAGGTGGGTGTTGGGGGCAGAATGAGGATTCCTTCCAGGAACCATTCCATAAGCTACAAGAACAATAAGCAAAATAATAATAATAAGAAGAAGAAGAAGAAGAAGAAAAAGTCCTTAAAAACTAATCAGGAAAGGAGGAGGGCCTGAGCCTACAAACCCTAATGTGAATATCCATTTCACTCACACACTCACGTCGGGAGAGCTGCTCTCTGAAGGCTGCAGACTTAGATAGCAATCCTAAAATTCAAAATTAAATGCGAGTGATATCAATTACCTGCAGTTTTCTCGCTTGTTAAGGCTTAATTTCTACTGATAATTTGAACTCAGTCTTCAGACCCTCCTGGTCTTCCAGCCCTCGTGGTGTGAGAAAAGCATCTTCCACGTGTCTTCCCATGATGGGCACCTCCAGGGGTGGCAGGAGGGTGGACGGGGCTGTCACCGTCCCTCCTCTGCCACCCATCCCACCCTTTGATGGGCCGAACACCTGGGAACACTGGTTTTAATGGGATAGTGTCAACCTCATCCTTTTTCGAGGTGGTACGTTGAGGAGACCCCCCCTCAAATCTCCTAGCTGTACATTTTTCTTCCGGAGATGAATCATAGGCAATTAACAAGAACAATTCTAATTAACTGACATAATTAAAAAACTAATAATGTTTAACATTATTGTTTTATACAATGACATTAGCTTTAACAGCCTAGCAACACATCAAGGCTTCATTTGCATAGTCACTGAGTATATTATTTATTCTTGGTTTCTCTGGTAACCAAATTGACAATGAGGACTGCGATGTGAATTCCTAAATTGTTTTGCCATATAGCTTCATAATTTATGCCATTGGCAGTAATTGTAATGTCGGTATAATTTCCTTTTAATTATCAACTAATGAAATTTACATTCATTTGGGTAAAAAAAAAAACAAAAACCAACCAACAAACCCAACAAAAATCCAAACCCAAAACAAATATTCCCATTGCACTTCCAATCACCTGCCCAAAATTTCCGATCAGTTTGCCGATGTTGGCCGGGCCTGATGTTTATTATCTTTATTTAGATTTATTTATTTAGATATTTCTAGTGTCAACACGGGGCAATAAGGGCTGTTTGTGGCTGGAGGAAGGGTGACGATGGAGCTGCTGCCACGGAGCTCTCCTTCCTCCCGGATTTAGGAGAGATGTTCCTTTTCCAAAAGAAAGACGGAAGACACGGACTTTTATCCCGTTAAACTCCACGGATTTTAAGTGGAATTAATTCTGTAAACTTTAATTGCAGGATAATCTCTGCCTGTTCCCTTATCTCTTGATTTATTACAGACATTTATTTCTAGTTTGGAAATTTCTCATCAGTTTCCCAGGGAATTAATTTAGTTTTTCCAAAAAGAAAAGGAAAGAAAAAACCAAAACCAACAACAACAACAAAAAAGGAGGGTTGGGGGAAGGAAATGGCTTCTAAATTCAAATTGAGATGCTAATTACAATAATTATTTCATGAAATGATATAGAAATTTTATACATATGAGTATAGTCATTTCGGAAAAGAAAAAAATAACAATATTTGCTCATCATCCTAATTGAGCTCAAGTGCTGAGCGGCACAACATTTTTATTTTAGAGAAAGGGCAGGTGCTGCACCGGTCCCGGGGTGGGGGGACAGGGGTGACCCCTCCATAGTGGTCCCTGTCCCCAAGAAGACCCCGAGGGTGACGGCCCTGGTGGAAAGTGAGCGATGGGGGTCCATTATCCCCCCTCACCTCCCCGGGATTTCACTTGATGCGAAGCCACGTTGAGACAAATTAAAACAAATTAATGGACAATCTGGGCCCGTCCTCGAAAGGAAACGCTTATTGTTTGCGGTTGGGTTGGTTTTTTTTTTCTGTTCCATCAAAGATGCCTCCCTCCCATAGAACCTATTAACTCCTTCCCAATTAGGAGAAGGGAAGCTTCAGAAGCAGAATCGTGACCGCCGTGCTGCGTCTCTGCGGGGAGAGCGGCGCCGTGATTCGCGGGACCCGATTCCCAAGAAAATTGCCCCAGAAAGGGGAAAGTCTGAGGCTTTGAAAACTGCTCCCCTCTCACAGCCCACACGAGGGGCTCCGAGAGCAGGAGCTCCTGAAAAATCCATGCCCTGTTTGGCTCCGCTGAACAGCCTTCCTACAGCAATGGAAAATTCATTTCATTTCATTATCTGAACCCTTCAAGCACCCCACTTCGGATCCACCAAATCTTTTCCAAACCTGCAGGAAACTCATTTGCCCCCGCTGAGGCTCCAGCTTCTCCTCTCCTATTAAGGTGGCGTCGCCTTCTTTAGGAATTCTGGTAGATAGAGAGGGAAGATTTGTACGGAGGGAGGGAAGGCCCATTTGCTGAAATCTGGAGTGGAAAGGAGCAGCGTTATTACTCTCCCCTGTTTTATTTAGGTCTGTTTCAAGGCTACTTTGCTGATCCCTCAGCTGTTGCAAACGTAGTTTGTGACACATTAGAAAGGAGGGAGCTGCCTCCTTTGAGGGTAGAACAAAGAGCAGACCATCCACCCGCCAGAGATTGTGCTAATGAAGAACCTGGCAGTGTCATTAAGTTGAAAAGAGGGGGTAAAAAAGGAAAGAAAAAAAAAAATTTAAAAAGAAAAAATTTTAAAAAGAAAAAAAAAGAAAAAAAGAAGAAAAAAGAAGGAAAAAAAGAAAAAAGAAGAAAAAAGGAAGAAAAAAAGAAAGGAAAAGGAAGAAACAATTTTAAAAAAAATAAAGAAGCAGAGCATGGAGCCATCCTTTGGTTTTCATCCAGGGTTGGTGGTGGCCACACATGGGCCATCTCTCTGGAAGTGCTAGGGTGCTGGACCATGGGGCTGGTGTGGGTGGTCCTGAATGTGGTGCCAGCCCCTGGCCAGGGATGGGTGGGTCTCCAGGGGGTCTCCATGGGGTCTGCAGCCCAGGTCATCCTTCATGATGGATCCCAACCAACACAGTCTGGTTGGGAAAGGTCTTTCAAAGTCTTCTTGCCTTGTCTTTCAGAAAGGATATCTGTTCTTCAGTTCCTCTTTTTTTTTTTTAAACACAAAAACCACAACCCAGAGCAGGAATGAGAGATGAAGTGGATTTTTTTTTTTTTATGGGTTTGTTTCTTTGTTGAAAACCTGTAAACCAAACCCCCTTTGATTTCCAGAAACATCTGATACCAGACCGTAGAGGTCGCCTTTGTCTTTTTCAGGTCTGGAGGTATTTTTTCAATTTGGAAAAAGCTCTCTCAATCTCTTTCAATCATCTCTTGGGGGGTTTCGTGCCCCCTTTTGACAAATGGAAAAACTTCACGGCATAATTAACGTCTCTGGTGGAATTTAAGAAAGAAAAGAACTTCTAAAAATGAGTGTTCACACAAAAAGACGGGGAGGGGAGTAAAAAAAAAAAAATAAAGGAAAAGATGAATGAAATGTTTCATCTGGCAATTCAAGGTAATTATTTGAGCTAAAATATAAAGAGCAGGCAGAGACAGGGCTGGGTCGCACAGACAGCGCTAGGGGGCACCGCCGCTCCGCGCATCCCCCGCACATCCCCCCCCCCCAAACCCGCACCCTCCGCCCGCATCCCTGGGCAGAGAGGTGATGGATGGGGCAGCTCCAGAGCCTCAGAGCTTTCCCCCATGAGGTCAAAAAGAGGCTTAAAAAGACTTTTAACAAGCAAAAACTTCCCCGTGAAGCAAAAAAGCAGGGTCAAGTTCAGTTAAAAGATAGGAAACGCCATTTCCACTTGAAAGCCCCAAATGATGATTTTAAAATTAATAAGAAGGGTTAAATAGGATGAAAAAAAAAGGCATTCTGTCCCGCAGCCTCCCAGGTTAAAGGATCAAGGCTTAGATAATTATATAGACAAACATCACAGCAAAAAAAAACCCTAAAGGTTTGATCAGAAGTCCCTTGGAGTCACAGGTCACATCCCTTCTCTGCCCCTTCAGCCTTTCACGGGGGGAATAAAAGCAGGAGATGAAGGTCTCCACGTGGGGAATGGTAGGAATCACCCCATCATCTCCTCAGGACCTGTGCTGGGGTGAGAACTGTGTCACTTCCCGGAGGGAAGCTCCTCACTAATTGCTCATCCATCCCTCTCCCACGCTTCTCTGCGGAGGGACAATCAGAGGATGTGAGCAATCCAGGCTCACACGTCCTGAGAAGGTGGATTTGTCTCATAGACACCTCGAGAGCAATCCAGCCTAGAGATCTAAAAATGCCCATGGAAACGTGGCCACTTATAACCTATTTGCAGCTTCTTCCAGCTGAAGGAGTGTGGCTCTGCCTCTGTGAGAGGAGACCGGTGATGGACTCCCATCGCTGCTCCAATTTTCCTGTCAACCACTTTATCTCCTCCAGTTCACAGTGGTCAATCCTGATGTTCCTGACTGAAGAGCCAAAAGCACCAGAAACTCCAGGTGCTGCAAGATCTTTGGTTTCACCTCATCACCTCCTCATCTACTGCAGAGAAGAAGATGAACATACACACGAAGAGCTTGGAACTGCTGGATGTGGTCTCGCTTGGTGGTTGTACCTGGAAGAAGAATCACAGAATCATAAAATCATTGAATGGTAATGGGTTGGGTTGGAAGGGAGCTTCAAGACCATTCAGTGCCACTGGCAGGCACTGGGCAGGGACACCTCCCACCAGACAAGGTTGCTCCAAGCCCCCTCCAACCTGGCCTTCAACCCCTCCAGGGATGGGGCAGCCACAGCTTCTCTGGGCAACCTGGGCCAAGGTCTCACCACCCTCACACTAAAGAAGTTCTTCCCCACATCTCATCTCAATCTCTCCTCCACCAGTTAAAAGCTGTTCTCCCTCCTTTTTTGGCTTCCCTCCGAGTCCCTCCCCATCTTCCTGGAACCCCTTGAGGAACTGGAAGGGGCTGGAAGGTCTCCCTGGAGCCTTCTCTTCTCCAGGCTGAACCCCCCCAACTCTCTCAGCCTGTCGAAGAAGCCAGAGGGCAACAAGATCAGAGAGTCTACTCTCCAAAACCAGAAGAAAAGCTAACAGGAGGTGGCTTTAAAATGAATGATGGCACATCTTGTGTCCTTAGGATGTTGAACATGGATTGAAGGATCAACCACTCATGGGGCTTCGTCGCTTCCCTCCAGCAAGAGGCCAGGAGGAGTTTTATCGTGTCGCTACCGCAATGCCATGCCCAGGAGATAAAATCTGGTGGTGTGTAAAGAGCCATAAGCAGCACGATCATTTCTCGAATGTGGAATTCAAGGGAAGTGGCACTTTTTTTTCAAAACTGTTAGAACAGAAACCCCCAATTGATCGCTCTCTGTCATTTTTCAATATGTTTCTTTCTAAAAGCCGCGCTTTCCGTTGAGTAGAATAATTCGAATTTAGCTACAGCAACTTGGGGCTCCGTTTTTGGTTAACAGATTGCTTATCAAAAGGAGGACCCAGAGCAGCAGCTGTAGGACGGGGAGAAGGAGACTGAGATGGATCATGGACCAGTCCTGTGGGAAGCAGCTGAGCAGAAGGGAATTTATTGACTCCCCTCCCAACACAAGCGATCGATCGCTCAAGCAAAGTAGCGCGGAGCGATCAGGTTTGGAGGATTCACTATTCGTGCATATTTTTTGTGTAAATAGAGAGAAGAGACACCTTTGGATGGAAAGTCAGACCAAATAGACTTGGCAGAACTAAATTTCTGAGGGCAATTTTATTTTAAAACTCAAGAATCTCCAGTAAGACACTGAGACACGGCAGACTCGCGTATCACACACCACCCTGGTGATCAAAATCATCATGGGGTCATTGAAATCCCATCCAGTTGCACGTGGACACGTGGATGGAGCCTCCCCAACCAACTCTCATCACACAGGGTGTCAACTTAGATCCTGGAGCACGTGGACACGTGTATGGAGCCTCCCCAACCAACTCTAATCACACGGGGTGTCAACCTAAATCCTGGGCCCATGCTTATGGATGAGGAGTGGCTTCAAACTGGTGGAGGAGAGATAGGGATGAGATATTGAGAACTTCTTTGGTGTGAGGGTGGTGAGAGCCTGGCCCAAGTTGCCCAGAGAAGCTGTGGCTGCCCCATCCCTGGAGGGGTT
>JAOWAS010000019.1:1111463-1136224 GCA_028565315.1 Scolopax rusticola
CTCCCTGGAGCCTCCTCTTCTCCAGGCTGAACAACCCCAGCTCCCTCAGCCTGTCCTTGGAGCAGAGGGGCTCCAACCCCCCTGGTCATCCTTGTGGTCCTCCTCTGGACCTGCTCCATGAGGTCCATGTCCTTCTTCTATTGAGGGCTCCAGCCCTGCACACAGTGCTCCAGGTGAGGTCTCACCAGGTCAAAGTGGGAGAATCCCTTCTCTGGACCTGCTGGAAACACTTCTTTGGATGCAGCCCAGGATGGGGTTGCCCTTCTGGGCTGCAAGTGTCTACTCATGTCCAGCTTCTCGTCCATCAGGTCCCCAAGTTCCTTTCCTCAGGGCTGTTTTCTAACACCTCATCCCCCACTCTATACTGGTGGTGAGGATTGTTCCAGCCCAGGTGCAGAACCTTGCACTTGCTCTCGTTGAACATCATGAGGTTCACCTGGGCCCACCTCTTCAACCTTTCCAGGTCCCTCTGGAGTATCGACCACACCACACAGCTTGGTGTTGTCTGCAAACAGTCCACCCCTCCAATTTGGCGAGCAGGATGTCATGGGAGACCGTGTCAAAGGCCATATAGAAGTCCACATAGATCACATCCATAGGTTGTCCCTTATCTACTGACCAAGTCACTAATAGATGAACTTGGTGCTTCTTTGTCAACGCTTGGCTCTGGAGCGAAGGGAGCCTTTGCGTGGTGCAGAGCTTCCCCTCTGGTGGCTGGTCTCTCTGGAGGGTGTTTTGGGGGTGCTGACCCCCTGAGCACCCTCCCCATGGGCTGGAGAGGCAGGGTGAGGGTGCTGAGCTCAAGGGTGATGGTTCTTGCCATGAGGACAGAGGTACTCAGAGGAGGACTGAGGTCCATGAGCTCCAGCTGTGCATCCCTATGGGCACATCCAGCTGTGCAGCCTGGGGGGCTGCTGCCCTATGGCTGGTGGCTGCCTGGAGGACTGAGGTCCATGAGATCCAGTTGGGCATCCCTATGAGCACATCCAGCTGTGCAGTCCATTGGGCTTCTGCCCCACTTCTGGTGGTTGCCCAGAGGAGTTCTGAGCTCCAGCTGTGCATCCCTATGGGCACATCCAGCTGTGCAGTCCGTTGGACTGCTGCCCCACTGCTGCTGGTTGCCCAGGTGGGGAAGCAGGACCTTCCCAAGGACTTCTCCCACCCAGCCTGGGGTCAGCAGGTCAACTTAAAGAGCTCTCACCAGCTTCTCCAAATGCTTCAGGGCTGGCAAATGTTTCCCTTCCAGGATTTTTTCCCTGGGGCCAAGTGGAGGTTTCAGCCTGGATCAGCCCAAGGCTGGAAGGAGAACAATCCCAGGGCTACCTTTGTGCTGGGTGACTCAGGAGCTGCTGGATGGAAACCAGCAGCCAAAGACAAAACAAACTTTGTTTAACCCCTTGCAGCCTTGGTGGGAACCATCTTCAATACCCGGCTGGAGGTGCCTGGGATTTCTGCCTGGATAAACTGTGGAATTTGGGGACAATACCTGGAGGGATGGATTCTTTTTGGCTTGAGGTCAAAGTCCTGGAGGGTTGTGTCTGGAGATCCAGGTCCTCTCTGTAGAAGCCGTGGTAGGAAAGGTCCCTCACTCTTGTGCAACCTCATTTTCCTCCTCTTTCCCGTGTCCCAAACGGACCAGCTCCACGATGGCCAGGGATGGGGCATCTGCTGGTGCTCCTGACTTTCAGAAGGTAGAGAAAAAGGAAAGCAGTAAGAGATTTGTACTTTAAATTTGTAAATCACCCAAGAACGGGAGCCCTAATAGCTCCGGGGCACTGGAAGCTCCTGCGTTAAATTGTTTTGTAGTTAATTCCTAATTGAGCTTCTGTTGGTGTCCACCTGGGCCACGAGGTGACACGGAGATGTCCCTGCCTTGGGTGAGCTGCTGCAGATCCACCCGGGCAGCGGTGGATCTGGGCCTCATTAATATTTTATTAGAGAAAGAGCTCGTTAAGAAACGAGCTCTCAACCTTCCTGACTCGAGGAAGAGGAGGGTTTGGCTCCCAGCAGCCATGTTGGGCTGCCCCTTCCACCTCAGAGTTTGAAAATGAGCTCTGTCTTTAAAAAAACAAAAAAAAAGAAATATTATTGCAAATTCCTTGTAAGCTTTGCAAAGTGCACCCGGGGTTTGGGCTCTTCCACTCTGTGCCCACCCCAGCCCTCCCTAAAGCAGACACTGGATGTCACCATTGCACAGCACAAACCCAGCCCAAGGTGCTGGGGGCTTCTCCCTGCCCGAGAGAAGGAGAAAGAGGGGAAAAAAAGAATCCTTATTTTATATTTCCCATCTATTCCCCCCTCTATTCCCAACTATTCCTAGTTTTGTTGTGTTTTGTTTTGTTGTTGGTTTTTTTTTTTCTTTGTGCTGCTTCTGGCATTTAAGCAGGATGGGGATAATCCTCCTGAACCCAGTTAAAACCAGTTCAGCTCCGGCGGAGTCGCTGGGAGCGTTGGGATTAGGGAGTGTGGGAGAAAATGGAGTTTCATTCCGTCGCAGGTGGACAGCCAAAGTTTTGGGTTGTTCTTAAAAGCGTGTGTCTGTGGGGGAGTTATTCCCTCATTTTCTGCCTGGGAATCTCTGGCCACGTGTTTTCTGAAAGGGCAGGGGATGGGGGGGTAGGTTGTTAGTAAAAAAAGTAATTCAAATTTTGGGTGAAAATAAGGTGGGAAAGCATCTATTTTCTCAACTATTAAAAAATAATTAATAATCAGGTTCCTGCTTTGGCACGAGGTTGATTTCAATGAGTTCTGGAGGCCCCTTCCAACCCCTATGATTCTGTGATTTGGGGTTTTGTTTTTTTTTTAAGTGGGCCTTAATGTTTGGTGCTTTAAAGCTGCCAGCCTTAAAGCTGAGATGGAATGATGGGATGGAATAATGGGATTATTCTCCATCCCTGGGGAACGAAAGCAGCCCCTCTCCCTCCTCTCCCCCGCGCAGAGCGGCGAAAGGCGCGTATCGTGACCACCACCCTGCTCCTCACCCAGCAAATCACCCGGGAAGACCACGGCTCGGAGGGAAACTACATCCTTTATGGATCCTCCTGCTCCCAAATCACCGAGGAAGCCGAGTACGTGAGAAAGGTATTTCTGCAGTTGTCACTTTTCTCTTCCTTCTTTTGCTCCAGCAGGAAACGGAGGGAGGAAATGTAATGACTGAAGGAGAAACGTGGGACAACGCAACACGCGCTTGGGAAACCTTTTGATTTGCACGTGGGTTCCAGAAATGCTATTTACTCCCCAGTGATGACTTAATTAGAGCATGTGCTGCCTTAGGTTGGGTGAAACCACTTAAAAACTGGTGAGGTTTTCCCACCCCGTGCTTAGGAGTGTTGCAAGAGACAGCTCCTGGGCGGCAGAGCTGGTTGCTGCCAGATGTGAGGAGGAGGAGGAGGAGGATGAAGGAGCCTGGCCCTGGGAGGTGTTGGTGCTGGGAAGGGCCCCTGAGATGCCACGGAGCGGGAAGTGAAAGGTAGGACAGCTGATGAGCAGATTGATGTTGGGCTAATGGTGGCCCTGGGTCCATCAAAGGTGGAAAAAGATGGGAAGATGGAAAAGAGCAGGGATGAACACGTGGTTGGAGCTTCTTCGCTTGCTTTGCAGACAAAACCAGGGACTAAGCAGTCAGAAAGGGCAGGATGGACAAGTTATATTTTAAAAACAATCAGAGCAATGTGAGATATGATGCATGAACGTATCTATCTATGTATCTAAGGCTGCTTCCACCTGCTAGCCAGTTTGAACATCGTGGTGGTACCTGAAATGTTGTTATTTGAAGCCATTTGTGATATGGTGTGGATGTTGAGCCGAGCTGCACAGCTGGGCTTGGTCCTTGGAAGAGCCAAGGAAGCTCTGGAACAGTGAGGAGCTTTATATGAAGCAGAATTGTTGGTCTGGGCTAACTGGAGGACCAGTATCTTGAGGTGGAAGAATGACTTGTGGGACAGGCAGATCCTGGGCCATGAAGATGCTGGGAGGGCTGGAGCCCCTCTGCTGGGAGAAGAGGCTGAGAGAGTTGGGGGGATTCAGCCTGGAGAAGAGAAGGCTCTGGGGAGACCTTGGAGTCCCTTCCAGTCCCTCAAGGGGCTCCAGGAAAGCTGGGGAGGGACTTTGGATCAGGGAGAGGATCCACAGGATGAGGGGAAGGGTTTGGCACTGAAAGAGGGGAGATGGAGATGAGATCTGGGGAAGAACTTTGGTGTGAGGGTGGTGAGAGCCTGGCCCAGGTTGCCCAGAGAAGCTGTGGCTGCCCCATCCCTGGAGGGGTTCAAGGCCAGGTTGGATGGAGCTTGGAGCAACCTGGGCTGGTGGGAGGTATCTGGGGGTGGAACTGGATGATCTTTAAGGTCCCTTCCAACCCAAACCATTCAGTGATCCTGGAGGTGTCACTCAAGAAAGCAAGGGTGCCTTGGAGATCACAACATGCAGTAGTTTGAAATAGTCCTTGAGTTGTTCCTCCTTTCCTGAATTCCAGAGGAAATGCAAAGTTTAATGAATGGATTTAATGAGCTCTTGTCCGTAATGAGAGAAGACCACAAACTTTCAATTTAAGTTAAAAGAACTAAGATTTCTTCATTGCCTTCGTAATTACCTTTATGAAGTTGTGGTTTCTTTCCACGTAGCAGAATGAGGTTGAAGAAAAGCCTCTGTGGCGAAAAGAACGTGATTTATGATGTAAAACCCTTTTAAAAAGGTACAGAGTGGCCTTTGTTTGGGGTGGTTTATTTTTAACTAACGAACTTGGCGTAACGGCCGCGGGGCCCTGTCCATGGCCACCGTGTTCTGGCCGAAATTGGAGCTCATGGGACCTCAATCCCAGCTCGGGAGCACCTCCAACCCCCTTTTCCAGAGAGACCTTTATGAGAAACCAAGTCTTTTCGAGTCAGTTTGATCACTCATGCTGGTTTTCTATAATTTTTTGAATTAATTTTCATCCTTTAGCAGCATCCTCAAGTCTCGGGCAAAAGAGGGGAGGCCGAGAGCTGGAGCTGCAGCCCCGTTGCGACCACCATGAAGGAGACAGAAGAGCAGCTGTTGGTGGTGAACAAGGAGAACCAAGTGCTGAAGATCAAGGTGTGTTTGGGGTTTTTGGTGGGTTTTTTTTTTTTTAAGGTTTCAGCTGAATCTGGGTGCCGGGAACCCCTTGTAGAGTAGGGTGCCAGCTAGTGCAGTGCCATCCTTTCCTTTGGGAAAGAGGCAGATTCTCCAGCAGGCAATAAAATTGATGTCAAAAATATGCTTTTTGGGGGGACATCCCATTTGGGGCTGGAGAAACAGCAGGGTGGGCTCTGGTGGTAGTTGACATCTTGTAGAGAAAGCTTATTTTTCAGCGTGTGGTTATAAAATCACACAAAATATAATATGTGCTGTACCATTACTTTTTCTAGCTGGAAGCCACGCGAGAAGCAGGTGTCCAGGCTCTCAGATCTGCCTCCCAAAAACTCTATGAGAATTACCAGGCTCGTTCAGAAGAACTGAAAAAAAGCCAGGAGAATGAGAAAAAGCAAATAGAGGTACAAAAATCTTCCCTGTTCATCAAAATGTTTACGAGGGCTTTGCCTCTCTGTGCTGCAAACTCAACCTAGGACCTGCTGAGCGCCTTCTGGTAGCCCAGTGGGGAAGTTAAATAGGGAAATTTAAAAATATTTTGGTTTTATTCCTGATTCTTGGAATGGGTTTGGCTCGGAATTCCTTGAGCTCCATCCACTGTGTTTGCTGCCTCCCAGCCCAGCTCCATTAACGCCCTTCTTTGATCCCAGGCCTACAACCTCCAACAAGAAGAGAAGCTCCGGCAAAGTTTGGAAGATGCCAACCACCTTGCAGAAGGCATCAGAGAAAAATGCACCCACATCGTGGAGATGGAGAAGCGCGTGCAAAGGATGGAGGAGGTATGTCTGTCCATTCCTCCTGTCCATCTGTCCCGGACAGGAATTGTTTCCTTTCAGGGTTTATGGAGTCAACGAATATCTGCCCGCCCCCATCACGTGCGAGTGATGTTCCTGATACCCAGAGCTTTGTCATCGGTTTTCTTCAGCTTTTGCCCTCTGTGGAGAAGGTTTTGAGAGGTGGATGTAACACCCCGACCGCTGGGCATGGAGTCCCACAAGACTTACTTAAGAATTTTAGCTTAATTAATTAAAGAAGGGCTATTTTGACAGAGCTTGGACTGTTTCCCACAGTAAATCACTACTGCACCCCTTTGGGCTTCGATTCTGAGAGGTCAGATGGATTGGTATCTCCAGCTGATGTTGACGTGGGTGGTTATTGCTGAATTGAGTGGAATTCTTGAAAATAAGGCCAAAATTCTCTCGCTAATCAAAAGGTAGGATTCGTAATTCCACTCTTCTATCACTTTTTGCTTCCTCAGGAAAAGAAAGCTCTGATAGAGAAGAAGATGTCATTTGAAAAGATGCTTCAACAGATGATGTCAAAGAACGAAGCCGGCAAACGGTGATTAAATGCATGTGATAATAGTGGGTTCTTTCTTTCTGGGGGAATTATTATTTCACATAAAATACCAGACAATAATAGTAAAATTATTCATGATGAAAGCAACCGGTTCAAAACTGGATTTACTGTGGTTGCTTGAAGTCACCAAGACAGATGTTGATGTTCTCCAGCTCTTAGTGATTCTACTCAAATTCCTAGAACTTTTCCTTCCATCTTGTATTCCCTTTCCTGATTTTTATATCCTCAGGAGCACCTAAGGGTGGGAAGAGAAAAGGGCTGGGTGGGTCAGTGATCCCTTGGGATTGAGTGAACCCCGTGGTGCTCTGCTCTCACCCACAGGTGCCTGGATCTCCAGAAGAAGATCTCCACCCTGCAGGAGCAGATCTGCCACCTCCAGGGCCTGATCCAGGCGCAGCACCACGGCCTGCGGGGCGTCATCCAGGAGGTCAGACCTGGGAGATGCTGGGAGCTTGTCTCTGGTGTGTGTGCTGGGGTTTGTGAGTCCCATATTCAGACATCCCTTCGCATTGCAGCATTGGGAGTGGTGGTGGATGAGAAGCTCCACGCACCCTGGGCAGCCCAGAAAGTCACCTGCACCTGGGCAGCAGGGCAAGGTGGGGATCCTGCCCCTCTGCTTCACACTGGGGAGACTCCCCCCACACCTGGTGCTGCCTCTAGCTTTGGGGCCACCAATAGCAGAAGGACAGGGACCTGTTGGTCACAAAGATGCTGTGAGGACAGGCTGAGAGAGTTGGGGGGGTTCAGCCTGGAGAAGAGAAGGATCCAGGGAGACCTTAGAGCCCCTTCTAGTCCCTAAAGGTGCTTCAGGAAAGCTGAGGAGGGACTGGAGATGAGATCTGGGGAAGAACTTTGGTGTGAGTGTGGTGAGAGCCTGGTCCTGGTTGCCCAAAGAAGCTGTGGCTGCCCCATCCCTGGAGGGGTTCAAGGCCAGGTTGGAGGGGGCTTGAAGCAACAGAGCTTTTTAAGTTCCCATCCAACCTAAACCATTCTGTGATTGAGATGGAAACAGCATCACTAAAAATGAGGTTAGTGTGATGGAGTCAGCATTTTCAGGCAGAGCCAGAGTCTCCTGGGGAGGGGGCCCAAGGATGCTCTGCCAGAGGCTCCCACCCTGCAGCTGGTGAATCCTTTCCCAAGCAGCTAAGGCCACATCCCACACTAATTAGCTTTTGTAATCAGGTTTCTGTACATACCACAAGACTAGACTTGTTATACGAAGGAAAACGTGACATTGGCTGTTGAGAAATTATTTTATAAATCAATTAATCAATTAGTTTGAGTTCTATGCTAAAAGACTAAGGATGTGAATGGTCTGGGATTCCCCTGGTGCAGTGAGCCCTTTAACTCTGGGGTTTTGTTCAACACAGAGACATTTTTGATGTATTCAGGTTCCAAATCTCTTCCAAACTTTATTTCCTCCCTCTCAGGCAGAGGAACTGAACAACAAACTCAGAAGCCAAGATAAAAAAATCGAGAACCTGACAGAGAAGCTGACCTCTCTGGAAGCACAGGTAAAGTTCAAAAATAGAAAGATACATTGAAGGGAGAGAGCAAAAATAGTTCTCTGCAGTCAGGGGTCCCTTAAAGCTGGTGTCACTAGGACACTGTGGGGGTGATATGTCTTTTAATCATTTTCTTCTTAAAAAAAAACCCACAAACCACAAAAAGAATCCATACAAACTCCCAGAAAAGCTTTCTGGAGGAGCAGCAGGGCCTAGCTGGCATCCAGGTTTGTCCCTTGTCTGTGACGTTATGCTGAGAAGGGTTTATTTTATTTTATTATTTTTTTTCCTTGCAGAATAAAGAGCTGAAGGACAGGGTGGAGTTCTGGTCCAGCTGGCCCAAGGGTAAAGTTTCCAGAGCTGTGTGGACAGAGTGAGTATCTGGGGAGGGTCCAGGAGGATGATGAGCCCGTGGCTCTTGCAGGGAGCAAGCAAACTTCATCCTCCAGTGATTACCTTCTCTATAGAGGAGAGGAAAAACTGAAGCTCTGCTTCAAATTTAGGAGTCGGTGGTGGGATGGTGGTAGCCCAAAGTCCTGACTCCCATGGAGCCATCCATCTGAGATGGGGCATATTCAACACGTCAGCCAAGGGCACCTACAGAAGCCTGGACATGGTTAGAGATGAACTGGAGGAGCTTTTCCTGGGGGAGAGAGTCCTTTGCTGGAGTAGATCTGGACACCAGTTTCTGCTCCCAGTCAGCTCCTCCATATCCAGGGCCATAGTTATAAACCTCTGATTGATTTTGTATGTGGTTGTGGTGGGTTTAACCCAGATCTGAGTGATCTCAACCTCCTTGTGCTTCACTCTGCAGCGCCCCAGGAGATGGTGGAGCTTTAGGAGCATCATCCCCTTACCTGCTGCTCAGCAGGCTGAGGAAGCAGAAGAGCTAAAGGCACAATTGGATGTTTGTCTCCTACCTTTCTCAGAAGGACTTTGTGCTGCAACCTGGAACTCCTCAGGACTCTTTGTTACTGCGAAGCACCTTCAGCAAGTGTTGCCTCTCTCCGAAATGTGGCGCAGGAGCAGCCCTGTGGAGCTGGCACTTGGAGGAATAAACCTGGAAAGAAGGGGAGAGCTGATGAGAGAGGTGGTGAGCTCGGCCCCGATGGCAAAGGCAGCCCTGGCCATGCCTTGGGGGTGTTTGGTGGCCACATTGGCTCACCCAGACCTGCCCCAGTGCAGAGACTCAGCTTAACGTGACTCTCATTTAGGTTAAGATTATAAAATAAACCTTTGGCTACCTGGCATCCTGGTACCGTTGCCACTTCCCCAGCTGTGGTTGGAGCTGGAGCCATGGTCCTGCCCAGGTGTCCCCAGGGGAGTGACAGCAGCTTTGCACACTCACCTTTAGCTCCACGCCGTGGGACAGAGGGAACAGCCACCTCCCTGGTCTGGCTCCTAATCCCGGATGCGCAGGTGGAGCAGCCTTTGGGGAAAAAAAAAAAAGAAGAAATAAAGAGCAGCATTGATCCTTCAATAAGGTACTAAGTTTCAGTTTGTTCCTTTTCTTATCAAACTGGAGGTCAATTCTTCACAGATGGTGTCACTCCAGGATGAAGGTGCAAATAAAAGCTTGGCACCCGCTTAACAGCGGGGCGAGGCAGGTTGTGGGTGGTTCCCTTCCCCCCCCCCCCAAAAAAAAAATCAAACAGCTGAGAAACACCAGCTTTAAAAATGTACTTTTATTCTGGAAAATAACAGTGCAGAAACTGAGTCACAGGATACATTCCTCAGCTGTTTTACACAAACCCAGACACCAGTGACAGCGGGATGGTGGAAAGCCACGGGTACAGAGTGAACGTTAACACCAGGGAAGCAAGCGCCACCCTCCCAGGGAGGGGCATCTCTAATAATAATAATGAATTATAATTAATTAAAAAAAAAAAAAAGGCTTATTTGTGTTCAAGAGAATTTCAAATCACACTCAGAGCACAGATCTGTTGAAGACAAACGAAAAACATGCTTTACAGGAGCGGAACAGAAGGAAAACACTTGAAAGGTCAGTGATACAGGATGCTTAGTGTTTGTCACCTTAAGAAAACCCAAAAAAAGAACCATTTAACTTCAAATACAACAGGCTTCTTTTAATATACAGTTTGTCCATTAAAGCCCTATTTGCACGATGAGGATGGACAACTTCAGGGTCTATTTTCTAAAGCTCTATTATAACCAGCCAACCATAGAGAACAAAAGCACGTAGCAAAGAATCATTTGCTCTGTTACCTTGAACAAGTTCAGATAGAAATAATAATAATAATAAATAAGAAACAGATCTGCCCACCATCAAAGAGAATAGGCCCAAGTCAACAGCATCCTCAGGGACAAAAAAAAAACCAACACAAAACTTATGCTATAGGGGGGAGTGAGGGAAATTTACGTCTAAAGTAGAAGAATTAAACCAGGAAAGAAACTGGGAAAATTTAACTCTCTCTTTAAAGATGCCTCAAGCCAGGTCTTCTAGCAGTCAGGTAAAAAAATTATTCATTTTAACAGCTTGACATCAGTTCCAACACTTTTTTTTTTTTTTTCTTTGTAAGAAAGATCAGAGCACGGTCTGAAACTCCTACAGCGTTCGCACCCGTATAAAAATAGCACTTACTTGAGGTTATTTTTACACTTGCTACTTTTCTTCAATTATAGTGCCAAGAATACAAATTTTAAAATAACAGCTCCAGATTGTTTTTTTATATATATATATATTTATTTTTTTTTAAAACCTTAGACTGGAAAACTTTAATTATATCCGTGGGATTGAAATAGATCCAGGAGATAAAACTTCTTACCTTGAAAGAATCCCTCTGGAGCAGGTATCAAAGTCACATCTTATACAGCTTGTAATAAACATTCTTACATGACCCAGTCCTTGAAAATGTAAACGTATATATGAGAACCCTTTGCATCCAGCACGTTAAAGAAGATGTAGCCTTCAAAAAACAGTTAAGGCAATCAGGTTTTAGAAAATTACGAAGAAGAGGAGGAAATATTTCAAATTATCTTTTGCTACATCATACCCACTGTCAGTCAGAGTCAGGAAATCACCTGTTCTTGCCTTATGTTTCAGCCTTTAAAAAGAAAACCACAAAAAAACACATTTCAGGCACCTAAACCCTCTGGTTTTTTAGACAAGCAAATACCTTCCCTCTTGCAATCGCCTGTAAAAAGCCACAGAAGGCAAAGGCTCTAGAAAAGAGGAGAGTTTGCAGTTTGGTACCTGCCAGGGCAGAGCTGGCTCCTGCCAAATGCTTCCATTTGGGAGTGAGTCACTAGAACAAAGGAAAAAAAAACCCACACGGTACAAGCTGATCAGAGATCACTTCATAGAACAAAAGCAGCTTAAATGATGGTGAAGCCTAAAATAGATGATGTGCCCCACGCCATCTCCTGCCCCAGCTCTGCTACGTGTCACCAACAGGCCCTCTAAAACCTAAAAACCATGCAAAGAACAGTCATTAATACTCTCCTGGCCCTTTTGCAGGCAGAATTTTCTTCATGGCTGGACAAGATTGAAAATAAAGTAATAAAACCAAGCTCACTTACATCCGTGCAGGTGTTTGTTTGGGGTTTTTTCCTCATTTTACACCATTTTAGCTGGAGTCGTTTTGCTCTGGCGATAGCTCCTGACTTTGAAGAGACCCAGTTCAACCATTACACACAAGCTTAAGTAACTTTCCAAACTGGGCTCTCTGGTAAACACTACGTTTAAGGATGTTTCTCTTATCTAACCCTTTAGCACCACTTCTCTCCATCCTGTGATTTCCACCCCTCTGCCTGGCTCCTGGTTTATTCCCGAAGGGTTGCAGGCCAAAGGAAGAAGTGGTGACCAGAGGGCCACCAGTCCTTACAGCCACAGGCCAGCAACCCTCTTAACCCAGTGTATTAACACCTTTTGATGCCAAGTTTCCACATTCCTGCTCAAAACTGGGAGAGCAAAAATACCTGTGGATCAGGACGAAGAAGGGACTGTGGGGAGCTCTACGCTGCGTACTGGAGGTAACTGGGACGCGCCAAGAGGATCAAGGGAAGGGACTCAACAAGAAGTTGGGCAACTTGAATGGCTGCTGGTGACAAGGAAGGCAAGGAGAGAAAAAACAAAGCCAAAATGAATTATTCTCAGCGTTAAGATAAAGGCTGCAGAGAGAGCACTCTGCTGGAGGGATGCCGGAAAACAGAAATAAGGGATTTTTCAAAGGACACAAAAAAAGAAACCAGTGCCTGGACCGAACTTCAAGACAAAAGGGTTAGAATAACTGCACTGATATTTAATTTTCAGTATCACCCTGGATAAAGCATCACAGTACCTTCTCTCCCTCTCCAGCCCTGGTGCAGGATATCGAGCAGGCTTGCAAACAAGCTGTATCTGTGCTCAAAAAGCTTAACTTCCAATTCAAATAAGTATAAAACCCCATTTTCCAACAGCAGAATCTGGCTTCAAGTCCTAGCAGGATGGATGGGATGAGGCTATATCCTACCCGAGACATTGAGGAAAAGCAAATTGATTTCCCAGGGTTGTGACCTGCAAGAATCACATCCAAAGTGAAACCTTTGGAGCAAGAGGAATCCAAAGGATGGGAAGTGTAGGATACGCGGCTCTGGCAAAGGATACAGCCAGAAGAGCTGGAACTCACAGGGTACAGGATGGCACTACCCACCTTAGGGGTGACTTAGCACCAAAAAAATCCATTCCAGAGATCCAGCAGAAGCAGAGGGAAGCCCTTCAAACCAGTAGGTGGGCCCTGGAGAGAACAGAGAGAGGATCTTCCAGCTCATGGGATAGAAAAATTCATTTCCATACAGGCAGGGCTCTGTAGTGTTCGTTCTTTGCTGGAGTGATCCTTATTTCCTAGAAATGACAGAATTTGTGAACCTTAGTGTTACTATCACTTTCAGTTCCTACCAGGGCAGCAAGGTTACACGGGGGGGACACACGTTCACAAGACTGTGACACTGCAGGAAGACAAACGGACGTCGCCAAGCGGATGTAGAAGAATGAGAACCTGCTGGTGGGCGTGGGTAAACCCAAGAAGAAGAGCTCTGAGGAAAGAAAGGAACAAGAGTCAAACTGTGATGGAGAGTGGACAGAAGGCAATTCTTAGTAAGAGTTCATTATCTAGTTTTTTGCAGAGAGTTTCCCTGATAAACCACCAGAATCACTTAGCATGTTCCTCTTTTCCAAATTTAAGAATCGAGAGCTACTAAACCACCTACCAGGAAAGGATGTTTCTTTCCTCTCTTCCTTTCCTCCAAAGTTCTGATGGCAAAATCCTTTGGGGATAATAATTTCACGTGCGTTAACAGGCTGGGGCTTGGAGCAACCTGGTCTGGTGGGAGGTGGCCCTGCCCAACTGGAACTTGATGATCTTTAAGGTCCCTTCCAACTCTAACCATTCTATGATTCTATTTTTTAAAAAAAACCCAACCATAGAATAATAATCAGTTCCTTGTATTGCAAGTATATACATCCAAACCAAGCAATCCTACAGTCACTGCCATTTCATTCCTAAAAGGTCTCTCAAGTCACACTGGGCTGTGGTGGGCGGCCGTGCCCTTGCTCCATCAGCAATGGAATTCCATGGGGAATGTCCAAGACTGTATCCTTATGGATCACAGATAAATTGAGGCAACTGGGCTTCATCTAAGTGCTTTGAAAAGCTTGGGATTTCACACACCTTTTGCATGAATCATCTGCCTGCTGCTTCCAGCTCTGTAACAGCATTGAGACAAGCGATATTTCAGCTGGGTAATTTACTGCTCTTAGCAACTCCTTTCACCCCCTGGATTTGGGAGGATTTGGATTCAACAGAGAAAATCCGAGGCCACAAAACGAGGGATTTCTTTGCAAGCGAGACGGGGAGCTCCTCAGGTCATCATTTTCAGGCATTTGAGCCACATTACAATCTTTTTTTTTTAAATTAAGTGTACACTCCATGAGCACCACAACAGCTCTTCCACCCCTTGAGCCTCTTTAGAGCCTCTAGAAGGACCCGTGTTGTAAAGTACACACTACATATCACCTTTAGGTACAGTACTTATAGAGACTTTACAGCCTGCAAGTTAGATCTCTGGCATCTCACCCAACGGCTCTGCTCCCACAGATGTACCATCTGCCCCTATTCACAAAAGTTTGCCATTTTTTCAATCAAAGCTGTAAATATTTAAATAGATCGAAGCCTGCAATCCTGCCAACCCAACTTAAACAGCTTGACTTGTGAAGAGATCTGTTCCCCCCCCCCTCCCCAATCTGCACCCTCCCAAGTCATTTTAAAGTGGCTTAAAGCGCAATAAACACAAATAGACCCTTAACTATCGCCTGTATCCAAACAGAACGGTTATTTTACCAAAAAAAAGCACAAGGAAAACTAATAAATATGCTGTAACTTGGTTTAGAAAATGAGCTATGCTTATAAATATAGTATTTTTATTTTTTTCCTGTATTGGTCTTTGTCTGTGCTAAGCAACTTGTTATTTCACTAGAAGAAGGTGCTTTGCACCCCTCTCCTGCAGCACAGAGTGAGCAACCAACTCTTGGCACCAAGACACCTACAAACTTCTGCAAAGTCAGTCCAAGTCCCCACCTCACTTTTTTTTCCACGTTGAGCCTGAGAAAGCTCTGGTGAAAACCTAAGGATCCAGAAGACCCCACAAAGACACAGCAGGGGGGACTTTACAGTCCCCTTCCAGGCATCGCCAACAGCCGCGGGTTCTTCCCTACGTCCTACCTGCCATATGCCTCAGAGAAAAAGAAGAAAAAAAGACAGTTCTCTTAAGGTAAAGGGGGGGTTTAAAATATTCTTTGCTATTGGTAAGAAGTTATTTCATAAAATATAGTTTATCTCTGTTCCCATACATTATACTCTCTTCTTTATACACTGTCCCTGCAGCATGACAATATCCCTCTCCATATTTTTTCCCCTAATGCTCCAATTCCTGCTTGGATTGTTTGCCACACAAGCAATGCTGTGCAATTCCCTGATAATTTTGATATATTTCTTTTTTTTTTTCCTTTTTTTTTTTTTTTTAAATTAAATGCCCTACTTCCTGCCCCCTAACCCCAACCACACACACACAACTCACCCACCCACCCCCTTCAGTCAGGACGGATTCACAGCATCACTTAATCTGTGCAAGTGAGAAAAGTTTTTCTTAATAGGCCATATAAAATCTTTTCTATCTCTGCCTTGGAAAACACATGGTCCCTGACGCAGCTTAAATATTATAAAGAAACAGGATTCTGTGGAAAAATGGCCTAAAAACCCACCCACCTCCATCTTAATTTCAGTCTCCAGTGTATGCAGACAATAGGGTCTCGCCCTCCTCGTTTACAAAAATAAAGCTACTTTCCTCTACCCATGAAAAATAAAAATGAGGGGGGGGGGAAAAAGGAAGGGGGAAGAAGAGACGGGAGAGTTTTCCCGTGATGATGATGGCACCGTATCAGGAAGAATCATTTCAGCACAAAAGCCTCACTGAAACAACAGCTTTACGTTGGAAACCCGTTCTTTGGAGGCAAAAAAGCAAACAACAAACCGACCGCGCGATCCCGATTCAAACGCCGTTAACTTTGCTTCCGTGCAGGTTTGGATTTGGTGGTAGGTCAGCCTTATTCTGATGAACTCTTTTTGTGTTTTTTTTCCCTTGGGTCTCTCACTTTTCGGGGGTGAGGGTTTAGCAGGCACACTTTTTCTCCTCCGGTTTCGGCGTCTCTAGTTTGCCCGAGGTGCCCCCGTTGGCCGCGCCGGAGCCCTGTGTCCTGTCCACACACTGCTCCATACGTTTCATTATCAAGTCCAGGAGAGTGTCCACGGCTTTCTCCACGTTCTGGCCAGTAGCAGCACTCGTCTCAAAGTAGGGAATGCTACAGAGAAAAGGAAAAGGTTGGTCAGAGAGGCTCGTAGAGACAACCCACACTCAATTCTTTCCAACAGCGCAACGAAGGAGAGAGAATTCCGGTTGGTTTTTTTGGGGGGGACTCAACCCAACCAGCAGTTCCAGGCACAAACTGGGGTGAGGACACCAGCAGAAAAATGCCCCAGTCACTTACAAAGCGTGTCCTGGGCTTTTCACTTCAGATGGAGGTAACATTAGAACAAACTTTGGCTGAAAAAGTCTTTCAGAAAGGCTATTTGAAAGAGAAACCTAGCTCTGGGTTATAGAAAATTACACAACGTAACACAAAACTGAAAAACCAAAAAATTTTTGGGGACAGAGAGTTAAACTATTGCTATTTAGCAGCCCTCGTAAGTGCCATCTCTCTCCCTCCCTGTCTACTTAGAAACACAACTGAGATGTTCCCATTCTGAAATCCCCTTTGAGCCCAGAATATTGCCTTCCAAATCCTCCAAATTCTCTTTTCCAGAAGAGAGGATCCAGCACTTCCATCTTAGTGACTCTGGCACGAGGTACCTTCTCCTCAGTATCACTGCCCTCCTTGCCTGCCTGCACACAACTCTTAGATATTCTTGGAATATTTATAAGTCTGATTTGCTTATCACTCCTTGATCAGCCCACGTCCATCCCGCTGGCCGAATTCTCTTTGAAAATTTAAGATGACATATTTATTTTGGCACAGAACTCTTTGCTAACTATATTACACAGAAATTTATCCAGTTTCAGGAGGATATTATTAGTACAAAGAAGTGTGGAAGGCAGGCTTATTAGAAAAATGACCATTAACAGCTTTTAGTTCCCTGGTAAGATTGTTCCATTCCGGCCTTAATTTTCGTGGTGTAATATTTTGGCTGAACTACAACACCACTGTGGTTTGTCCTATTTATCTATTCAAACTGGATGGTCTGAAAGCATGACAAATTGGGTATCACTCTAGAAGTCTCAGCTACACACACCACACAGTTACAGACTAAATTTAGCTTCTCTCAGAATTTGCTTACCCGTATTTGTCTGCCAGATCTTTTGCTTGCCTTTCGTTTACCTCCCTTTGGTCTGATAAATCAGCTTTATTACCAATTAAGACTATATCTGGATTCTCACAATAGGCATTGGCTTGTAGCTGACCTAGAAACAAAAATAAACAGGAGTTAAGAGAAGGTTGGAAGCACCTTAGAGACCCAGATTGTTGACAAAATAATTCAAAACACCTTTCTTGCTCCCCACCTCAAAAATATCCTGGACTAACCAGCCAACCATTTCGTGCCAAACACATTTCCTTGCCACACATTTACTTGCTAAGGAGGAGAAATGGCACCAGAAAATTGTTTGCAGTATTTATTTTACCAACATGGAGCTGTTTTCACAAAGTTATCTGGATTCTCACATTATTCTCACTTGGTTGCTGGAAAAATAGCTGGAAATGTCCTGGCCTCTAAATATCCTTGATTAAAAACAAATTTTTAGAGCTTAACTTTTGTTTCACTTTCAGTCTAGTGGAAGGAAAACCAACCACAGCAAACACTTTGCATTTTCAAACCAAACCCTCAAAGCCCAATCTGAATTTTAATTTAAACCTCAAAGGAGACAGGAAGGAATCACGTGCTGTTTTACAAATAGAAACCACATCATCAAGATAACAGAGATATGCAAAGTACACTTTCCAAACTCCTGTATATCACCTAAAACAAGGGGGATGGCCAAGGAAGTGCCAAATGCCACAAATTTTCAAGAGGCAACAGGATGAAGTTGTACCAAATCCGAACAAGATTATTAAGAATATGCCCCAAACCATTCTACTGTGCAAATAAAAAGCATGTATTTTTCCAATTTGCTGAAGCTTTCACCCCAAATTACAGGCTGCAAGGACTTATGGCAGCACTAGACATAACTACTTTCTTTAAGCACTTTCCAGCTCACAAACAGTGATGCCCACGAAGCCTCGAAGGCCAAAATACCCAAGAAAGCTTCAAGTCAAGCGATAAACGCGAGCTCCGCGCTTCTACTTACTCATCCAATTTCTGACATTTAAGAAGCTCTGTTGGCTGGTGAGATCAAACATTAACAAAAAACCCATGGCATCTCTGAAAAACGCCGTGGTGAGACTTCGAAACCTGAAGGTGGGAGAAAAAAAAAAGACTCCATTAATGGCTCTATGAATACAAAGCAATCTGGAAGGTGAGCACTTTTCTGGCAAGCCTGAACTGAGGAAAGGAAAAAGCCAAAAAGTAAACCTTTTATGGTGGAAAAATGTTATTTAAACCAGACCTTGAAATCTGAAGAGTCTGCAAGATTTAGCAAACGCATGTTCCCTTGGAAGTAAAAACTTTGACTTTCATTTTAGCCATGATGCATCACACCAGTCAGCAGTTAGGAATTTACCAGAGGAAGCTTATATGTGAGAATATAAACATTGCCAGTGACTAATCTATTAGTTCAAATTCTGCCTGATTTAAGCCAGAGTGAGAGGGAGAGAGGAAGGTTGGTTAAAAAACCCCCAAGATACTGAAGCATTTAGTGTTTCACAGATCCCAGTGATAGAAATGGATTCACCCACTGAGATGACACACACTTAAATGGATGAATGTGCACTACTCAATAAAGCCAGTATTAAAGAAAATAAAAGAAATTAGGCATTTGTTTACATGCTTTTGGCTGTTGGATGTGACTGTCTGCTGGGAAGCTCAGCTAAAAGGAAGAGGTAACTTCTCCTTGCTCACAAGTTTCCTGCAAAGCCATGGAGCTGGATGAAACTACAAACCAGGAAATGTTCCCCCCGTTTATCACCAAAAGGTCACAAGCCTGGTCAAATCACACACGTGAAGAAAGCCCAAATAATAGCAATACCTTCACAGCCTGCTGGGAAACTGTGCAATGACACTCAGGTGTTCTGTATTCAGCACAAACCAGCAGTACCAGAAATGGTAACTGGTATTTTATCCCACAATTTAAAAAAAGCTCCCACAGAATCATGTCAGACGCTACTTTTAGGGTTTCTTTTCAGGAATTAAAAACAACGTAGCCTCAAAATGTTCAGCCTCTCACAGAGTTTTTGAGAGGAAGGCTTTGAGAGTAAGGGAAAGAAATGCAGACACAAAATTCCAGCTTTCTTCTGCTTTTCATCCAGCAGCAACCCTTCCCATGGCAAAAAGCCTATGGGATCTGGACTGCTCACTCCAAAAACCTGCAATGTGCCTCATCACGACCTTTTTTTCCTCGCCACTGGGCAAAGAAGAGAAAAGTCCACTTCAGTCAGCTCTGCTTCAACCACTGTGACACAGCACATAGGGGTGAGTCACATTTTCATCCCTCCTTGACAGACAACAGCAGTAGTCACACTGAGGGCAACCCCACACACTTTAAGAGAGTGAAAACCAGGCCAGGGGAACTAGCCAGGGGAAGCTTAAGAAAGCAGTATGCACACCTCTCCCTTTAAAAACCAAAACTAGGATGAAATTTAATAGTGCCAAGTCTTTGGAAAGAACAAACAACCGTGCACACAAAGGTGGGGAACAACTGGTTGGGTAAAAGAATCCTTCTCCAAGGAGGATTCTGCTCCATCATGAACTTAAAACACCAACCCTGGTATGTGGCTGCAAAGAAGGCAACCAACCCAAACCATCAAGGTAAGGTAAGAAGCAATTCTTCCATGTTACTCAGGACTAAGACTTCAACTAGCACCTGGGTTCCAAAAAATGGAAACAGAAATCCAGATGTGGCCCCAGAAGTGCTGCGTGAAGGGGAAGAACCACTTCCCTCAGCCCAATGGCTACACACGTCCCACTGCGGTCCTGGACGCTGGGCACCTCCAACAGAACAGGCCTCACCATCCAATCTAGCAGAAAATATGTGAAATACAAGCATAAGACACTTAGGTAGCTTAGAGGGCATCTTCCAGAGGAGATCTGGAATGTGTTATGAAGCCAAAATAACAGCAAAAAACTAAAAAAGCTAACCTATGAACCAATAACCCATGCGTGGCAAAACCGAGGCCACGTCATGTCCACCTTCAGTTCCTCCAGGCCTGGTTTCTGAGAGACTCCAATCACTGCATCAAAGCAGGGTCAGAAAAAGCTTTATTTCTGGAAGATCTTTTTCTTGGCCTAAAATATGAGGCTTTCTGCTATTTTTCACCTGCACGGACCGATGGTTTACCCAGAAATGTGTAAAAACTGAGGAGAGCTTTGCAAATGAACTCTGTTACCTTTCCTGGCCGGCCGTGTCCCAAAGCTGGAGATGGACTTTGAAGGCTTTTCCTGGAGATCCATTTGCTCCTCTGCTGTTGTACACCTAAAAAAAACCCCAAAGAGTCAAATCATTGCAGCCCACACCAAAATCCATCTCCCGGGTCACAGACCGTTCTATTTTGTGCGAGGAGTAAAATCCTTCAGTAAAAGCCGACTCTCACCTCTAAAAGCCACTTCAGAATAATATTTAAAAACTCAGGAGGCAGATGAAATGCCTCTAAAAGCTGCACTTTAAAGATAATTTGGTCCTCTTTAGTAACTTCAAATTAGATAGCAATTCTTTCAAGCTTGGCATAGCCCTGTGCTGAGCCAGCTTTGCCTGCGTTCCGTTTCATTGCCGTTCTTACAAACTTTACAGCTGGCTGACAAAATTAACCACTAGTATAAAAAGCTTTTTTTTTTCTTTTTCTTCCTTAACTTCTCTTGGACATTAAAGGACTCCCTTCCTGACTGTGACTGCAAACTCCCAGAGCTTGAAAAAAATTAAAAATCACTGTGCAGAGGGAGAAAATGAGGTGGTTTTTGTTACCTGAGGTACTTTAGCAGACTCTCAGCAATTTTAAGATGGCTCTTTACACAAGAGAAAACCACCACCTATTTAACCTTTTGGACCTCTTTTCTTAGAAGACAATTTATTAGATGGAACCTTTAAGAACGTTTCAAAGCTGGTAATTTCATGTAAGGTGTAGGGGTTTTTTTTAACACGCTTATAAACTCTCTTACCCCAAAAACGTACGGTAATGGAAAATCACAGGAGAAATCTGTCTGCAACCTTTAGCAGCAAAGTTCAACTTTCTGGAAAGAATCCAGCACCCCTGTTCAAAACCCAGTAACAAGAAGAATATCCTGGCAATTTGCATGTTCAGACATTTCCTTGCAATAAAACTTTGGGGTTTTATTTAAATATTTTACTCTTATTCTATCAGCGCGATTCCACAGCGCGGAGGAGGAGCCCAGCTCTCCTCTGACCTGAGCTTGGTGTTTAACTGAATTTGAATAGTGGGAATTATGAGAAATTGAAGATTTGATCCAGATCCACCGTTCTTTTATTCGGGGGGACCCACCCCTGAACCCCTGTCAGCTGGGGGTTCACCAAATTGAACTCCCAGCAGCAACCACACACAAGTACTGGGGGGGCGTCAAAAAGGCACCAGGGAAGATGATTGTGAATAAGGGAGCGATGCCCGTCGTTTTATGGAGTTCTGGGGAAATAACAGGAGCTTTAAATGTTAAATTAAAAAGTAGCAAACTTAAAGAGCAGAGGAGGCTCACACACCTTGCAGAACGTGGATCCTAAGCTACAAGGAGCTCAGCCTCCAGCCTGGCCTCTGTTGGTGGAACCACTTCTTGCGGCTTCTCCAGTTTCCTAGAGAATGAGCTGAAACTTCTGCGCTTCTCTAAATTTCCCTATTTCTATTTAAACTCTAAGTTTGGGAACCAGAGATATTCCTAGTCAGAAATGCACCTCATTCACTAGCACTGTGGAAACCTCCTTCTTGGAAACATCCTTTTATAGCAATGCACAATAACAACATGGGGATAAGGATATAATGGTATTTTTCCCTTTTATCCAGTTTCTAATGATGATTTCTTTCAGCCAAAACTAGACCAGAAAAAGCATTATCAACCCTGCAGTAAGACACATTTACAGAAAAGTTGTTCTCAGCAGAAATTAATAATAATAATAATAATAAAAAAAGAATGTCTCATTCGTATGAGACAACTTACCACTCGTTTTTCCCGAAAATCTATCCCTACTGTCGTGATGAATTTGGGGTTGAATTTGTTATCGGTGTATCTGTACAGGAACGTTGTTTTTCCAACCCCAGAGTCTCCAAGGGCCAGGAGTTTGATCAGATAATCATAGTCTCCATCAGTCATAGTGCTAATTTTGAGGAACCTACGTAAAGAGGAAGAAAAAAAAAAATGATTTAATGATAACAAAACCCTTTTTCTGTTTGTTTTTACCTCACTTCCTTTTTTGTTCATCCAGACGCCTCTGCCTGTGCTCAGAGCTGTGTTTGTGTCTTTTTAACTCAAAGCAACAGCAAAACTCACAATTTTGGTTCAAGTGCCAGAAGGGAGCACAATTTACACTTTCCATTTTCTAAATAAACACAACTGAAACTTAGAACGATAAAGAGTTTGGGACAAAGTGCTTAGTTTTGCTCTGAAGAGAACAGTAAGGCCTATAATGAAAACACGTATGAAACCTTGGGGTAAATCCTTCTGCTCAGAGGATTTTATGATGATCTTGAAGGAAAAGGGCAGTGCAGAAAGTCCAGAGGAACCTCAGCCAGGGCAAGAACCATTCTCAAGGCTCAGTTATTACTTGATGTTATCAGGGCTACATATTTTTATCTTGAAAGAAATATTTCCCCCCCCTAAACTCAGACACCTCGATGGCCGTTGTAGGCTCTCTTTCCAGACCAGCAAAACCCACTTCATTAAGCACTTGTAAAACAAATACACGTGTCAGAAAGAATAAAATCTTGCTAATCTACTGGTAAATACTCCTGCCAGTGTTTGCTGTGAAGCTCAACAGGGGAAGGAAAAGGGACCTACGTAAGAAATAGGCCTACAAGGTATTTATTCACGTGTATGAAATACCCTGATGATAAGAAAACTGGAATAATAGGAAACCCCACCTGCTCAACATCCTCTCTTTTCTTGTTCTTAACATAATCTGAGCCTTCTCTTTTTTTTCCAACATCTCGTTAATCCTGAGCAGGGACGAAGATCCGGTCCATTGGGATCTCTAATTACTGTGCTATCAGAGCAGGAGACCCCGGGCCGTATCTCATTCATAAAAACTCCTGCTCTTTTTCAGTACAAGGCCTTCATTTCCATCAGAATAAAAATCTACCTTTTTGAGCATTCAAATTAGCAAGGACTGACCTGCTTTGACTAAAATAGCTAACTAAGGCCATTTTGATTATCCTGCTTTTCAACAGCTTTATGGCTAAGAAAAGCTGGCAGCCTACTGAGCAGTTTCATTGTAGGAGATTTATACCTTTGACAGATGTAGAGCCACCCAGAGAGGAGGGACAAGCTTTTGAGAAATTAATCTTCTGATGATAAAGGTTTAACCAATCTAGAGGGGAAAAATAAAAAAAAAAAAAAGGCCCTGATCCCACAGCACTGCTCTGCCTTTGCTCAGCGCCGGGCAGGGGAAGGCCAGAACACCAAGAGAGAAATTAATTCAATGCTTTTAATCCTTTCCAGAATATCCCAATTCTCTCACAAGGCTCCAGTGAGCAAGAGTAATTTCTCCCCAGAAGTTGGAGGATTATCAAAATCAAAGTATTTCTGATCAACTGTTCTTTGGGTGTTTCAGTCAACAAATCAGAAAAGAAAAAAAAAGGCATCTTGGGAGGTGATACCTGGTAATTAGTTTGGGAAAGTATGTAATTAAATTAAATAAATATTAAAAGTATTCATTTGGGATTAGACACTACCCCCAAATATCCATGTTTTCCAGGAGCTGAAGTTCAGCATCTCCTTGCTATGCAAATACACAAAGCAGAATATTCAGAATTTACCAGACCTGTAAATGTTGAGCAAAATATACATGATTAAAAATCCTATTTTTATAAGCTGGCACTCCTAGGCCCTGGCTGCTTTTCCAAAAATTCCAGGGGCTGCCCAGGCGTTGCAGCCTCTCCCAGCCCAGTGCTAGCCAAGGTGGTCACCCCAGCACGGAGACAGCCTGGGAACTGGTGGCTTTTGGCAAGCTGACTTCACTCTCCTCCTCCTCCTCCTCTGCACCAGTGGGAAAATAAAATAGCAATTGTTGGACAAAAGGGGGGTTTATTCCTTCAAATTTTAACCTGAAGCCACCAAATAGCTTTGCTACGTGATGGAGGTAGGAGGATCAGGCTTCATAAAAACCTGGGAGTGGGGAATTTCCCAGCCCAGACCAATCCCCTGCCTCTTTTACCACCTTCCAAATGCCACAGTGCAGGAAACTAAGGTCTTGCTCCCCAGGAAGTATTCACATTAAGATTTTAATTTCATTTTGAGTGAAACAGTTAAAATTACCAATAATTACTAGGAGATAACCATCTAAGCATGCTTTTAAACGTGTCTCTAATTAACTGGGCTTGAAAATTCTGTCTGTTTCAGTCTGTTTCATGACAAATGTTAAGTGAAATAGTACATAGAACTGGAGTATAAAAATCATCCTCCATGTTCTCTGAAACAAAACAAGGTTCTTTGGTGAAGGAGCTTTGAGGTTCTTAACGAAAAAAAAAAAGATTTCATTTCAAGGTAGTTTCCTCTAGCAAAAAATCTGAAAAACACTTCATACATTTCTATTAAGAGATTATTAACAAAGCATTTTAATAAAAGTGCAATATAGTTCATTCAAGTCTTCATTTTAAATGGCTCGATATATTGAGTTACTGAAAAGAAACACCCCTGGGCTGTAACGTGAAAATCTTATTTTGTAGAAACAAAGCAGCAAAACTCATGGCTTTCTGTGACAACACTCAAAAAACCCCCCCTTAACTGTCTCACTGTCCCCAGAGCACCTCATTGGGAGCTGTAATACCAGGGAAGGTGACTCCCTTTGCTGTGATGCTGCCTCCACCACGACCACCTGGAGGCAGTGAGGTCTGTCCTTCAGGGCTCACTCAACCCTCAGCCACCCCCACCGACC
>JAOWAS010000019.1:1136312-1157853 GCA_028565315.1 Scolopax rusticola
ACCCAGGAACACAATCTCACCCTCCCTAAGGCCACGTTACCAATTAAGCTTGAGAAAAACCCAAACAGGCCTCTCCTGAGCCAACCCTCTCTGCCAACGTGGCCAGGAGCCAGAAGATGATCGATGGGACGTTTTGATGCTGTTCTTCCAGGCTGTGCATCCAGACGGAGTCTGATTTCCAAAACACTTTTCTGCTTTCTTGGCAGACAAAATTCCCATCTAGACCAGAAGAGGCATCTTGTTTCTTGATTGATTATTTTTGTTCCACCACTATTTAATGTTCTCTAACGACAGCCTGAGAGATGGTTTAAAATCTGGCACTTGGCAGCAGATGCTCCGGAGAAGATCTTCTCCATGGAGAGATACGGCTTCAGAGAAACCAATCAAACCTTAAAACATTCAGTTACAGCCCAGGGGGAGAGGAAAATCGACTCCTCAGGCATCCTGCTTTTGCTCTGAGGCTCTCCCTGAAGTAAAACTCAACTTTGCTCCAGTGCACGGAAAGGGATTTGGAGGAGAAAAGTCCCTAAGTCGGGTTTTCTTCTTCCATCAGTAGCATCTTCCATAAAAACTGGGAGAAAGGCAATTCACTGAAATCTAAACTGGTAAAAAAATTCATTTTGGCTGGGAGCAAACTTGGCAGAAAGATGGTTTCAACTCAGAAAGTCTTTTTCATCTCAAGATGTTTATCTGTACGGCAAAAACAAATTAAGCAGGCTAAAATTCTGATGAACCTAACCTAAAACCACCGCCTGTGGGTCACACTTTCAGCCTCTCCGAATGGGAAAAGCTTGAAAAACTTTCAAGCTTCTAGATTTCAAACTTTGCAGATGTTTAAATTTTACAAGACTTTCCTAATCAAACAGACAAGCTACTGGATTTTCTCAGAATACATTTTCTCATTAATGAAGAGAGTTGTTGAAAGGAGTTCAACAATTAGGTACGTAGTTAACGGGACTATCAGCAGGGCCAAGTTCTGTGAGTAAGGAGAAAAAACTCAATTCTGGAAAGTAAGATTTTATTTCCCTTGACACACTACGAGTTGGGAGGGGAACAAACAAAAATGTTGTATAAATAGCATGAGCTCTAAAAAGTGCAGGGTATAAAATCACAGCGCACATATTGCACCGGCAGCTGGTCGGCAAGAGATCTGTTCCCTCTGCAGCAAAATAAATCAGTGCCACTACCATTCATCCAAGCTTTTTCATTTTTAAATGTAAAAACAATAACAAGAAAAATAAAGAAATAAATCAATCAGTGGTGTCCTGAGAGCAAACTCAGGGCTGGCTGTAGCAGAGGCTACACGTACACTGTAACCATCACTGACTCTAATCACAAACCCTGAGCCGACCAGGGGAAGGCTTCGTGGGCAAGCTCTTGTGGTCCCTGATAGACCCAAAAGCACCAAAAACCTCCCAAATGACCCCAATCGACTTTCTTTGGTACGTGGCATGAGCCATCGTGATGGGGTGCCAGAGGGTGACGTGCCACAGCGCAGGCAAAGATGACCTGAAGGATCTCCCCAAATGATCCCACTCCTGGACCTCCTTGGGGTCAGCAATTAGATACAGGTGACGAAGGAACTCATGACCAACATGGGGCATGGAGAGAAGATGACCCCAATACCAACACCTCCTTTAAAAACACACTGCAAAGGGCCTGAGAGGAAGGTGGGCACTGACCAAGTTGAGCACGGTACCACCAAGAAGACCCCCTTCTCACCCCTCCCAAGCATTCCACAGACATACCATTAACCTGATAAATAAAGAGCTTCTTTGGAGACTTCCAAGGAAGAAAAGAGCAGAGAGCCAGACATGGCTGATCTGTGGGAGGACAAGCTGCCTTTTAGGTTTCCTGGTAGAGTCACTTATAGGAGATGAAAAACGCTTGACGGCAGCAGGTCGGAAATCAGAGTCACCACATAAAGAGAGTTTTGAAATGCATTATTTCTGGCTCTCTCTATCCTCCTAAAGAAATTCTGTAGCAGAAAGACAGCCCCAAATCAACCTGGATGTGGCTTGGCTTTGAAGTTCTTTAGCTACGTTCTTTGAACAGAAATGGAAAGCTCTGCAATGTGAAGAGAAAGCCTCCCCTGGTCTCTTGCAGGAACACCAGGAAACTTCCTTTTCTTTCATCCTCAAGATTCTAACTGGTCTTAACTCTATCCCAGCCACAACCAGTACAGCAAAGTACCAAATTCCAGTCCCCTGTCGCCCTCGAGCCCCCACAATCTGTTATTCTCCTGCTCTAGGACATCTCTCATCCAAGAACCCCCCACACCGCCCAGATCATTAACATCAAACTCATTACCACAGCCACGTCTACCGGGGAGAACACACAGGAACGTCTGCAATGCAAACTGGAGCAGACAAGAGAATTAAACTGAAGAGTGTATTATCAGAAAATCACCTCACAAGCCCTTCCTGAGTGGGAGAAAGAGACAGAATGCAGGGAAGATAAGATAAAACTCTGTCCAGTCATCCCAGCATCACGCTATCATTCGGCTGCGATCAGCTGCCAAAAAAGCAGAGCCTCACAGCTGCCAAGTAAACGGCCTACAACGAGCCAAACATTTTTCCCTTCCCCCCTCAAAAAAAAAAAAATAAAATAAAAATAATCAAACAACTCACTGGAGCTACGCTGAGATGAAATGAAAGCTGGTTTCTCCTCTGCCCACAATAATTTCCATAGAGGAGCTGCAAGCAACGATAGGTAAGAAAGGCAGCGGTAGCGCAAAAGAAATCATCTTTCCTCATTTTCTGGAAAACCCCGGCAGACCAGAGGGAGGCTTTTCTGGCACGGATGCCTCGCAGCATTTGAGCTCAGCCAGCTTCAGGCTTCAGTATGTAAAAGACTCCTGGCAAGCTACAGCCACACGCTACTGGTTTTTAGCAAGCCAGGATACCCTTTCTAATAGAGAAAGAAAAATCTCCAGGACGTAGTCCATTTTAGAAGTCCTTGAAATAGATGGATTTGCAGCTTTTGACACCTGAGCGTGGGCTGAACGTAACTCCCCAGGTAATAAGTGCCCTAAAAAGACCCCATCAAGGTTTCCACTTGAAGAAAAATCAAGATTTCCACTTTAAAATCCCCTTTAACTCACGAGAAGCCCACAGCGCACACCCACGCACGCAAAAACCAGTAAAATCTCCAAATACTGTTTTCCAAATAGCTGGATAAACACCAGAGGTTTCCAAAGCTAGAACTGATTTGTCCCATGAGTATTATTCAGAATAAACCCACCCTGTCCCACCAGGTTTTCTATTCCCAAACCTCCACCTTTTTGGGGTCCTTTTCTCCTGCTCTGCTACCCCGAGTCGGACTTAAAAATCAGGGCTGAAGCCTTTCCCTTCCAGCCAACGTGGTGTTGCTGCCTGAAAAACTCTCTGGCCACACAGACACACAGCAAATAGATCTTTACATTTGTGTGGGCACGGGAGAGGAGTGACTAATTCAATCCATTTCAATCAAGATGAAAAAATACATGTAATTAATTAAAAAGGCAAAGCCAAGGACAGCGCCAAACCGTTACCAGAAGTTGTTATCGCGACATTTCCCTGGTGCTTTTCTTCCTCTGGGCCAAAACGTGTAGTTATAATCCTCTATTTCACCATTTCCAAAACCTGCTCGGTAAGTACAGGAGTTGTTGACCAGGCCCCAGCAGGTCTGTATTTAGCAGGTAATCCAGTCGATCACACTTGATTGACTACACAAATATAACCGCGCTACCGACCGGAAAAATCATGATGATTTACAAAATACCTGCAAAATACACACGGCCAGAAAGGGATTTTTGCAAAAGGCAGCAGAATTCTGTCGCTTGTAAAATAAACCAGACTGCAAACACTCTAACCTCTAATTCACATTTCACAAAGGAAAACAAGCACAGGCATTAGTGACATTTAGAGGAATGTATTTAAGAAGGAAGGAAGCCAGCAGGAGGAAGTTTCAGTGGCTCATTGAGAAAAAAAATCTCATAAAATATATATATATCATGTTAGCTCGCTTTGAAGTCCAAAAGAGGGACGTGCAGAGGGAAGTACCCCCAGCTAAAGGGCAGAGAAGGGGGTATGGGGACTGTTGTCACAAGCACGGGGTCAGTTGTCCCCCTGACACAGCCCAACACCCCGCAGGTTCCAGGGGAGACGCCGAGTGGCTCCCTGCTGACCTGCTCTTCAAACTCTCTTTTGAAGGCAAGGGAAAGGCACCATTCATTATGTTAATTAGCTGTCTGCACGTCAGGGGAAATTCAAAAAAAAAAGAAAAAAAGCCAACATGAAAATTTAGGAGCTACTATAGTTCTCTGGAAGTCAAGAAGTGGGCTAGACCTCCCTTTTAGCTGCAGAAGCGCGGGATCGTCGTCCGTACTTCGGCTCTCCCTTATCAAATTCATGCTTTGAATCCAAAAGGCATCAGAAAAAACTGCTGTAAAACATTTTGGACAAAGCCCAGCCTTTGCCACCACCCAACACGTGACTGGTAACACCGGGATTTTTTTTTTTTTCTGCAGATCTCCATTTCAATTTAGGAACCCTGATATGCTGATGAAGGAGGATTACATCTCAAAGACCTGAACGTTTGCCAGCTACTCCTGGGGTTGTTTTTTTTTTATAACACCCCCCCCTGAATCAATATGTGCAATGAACAGCTACCAATGGGGTGAAGAGAGAGGCTGAGGGGAGGAAAATCAAGTTCCCAGCTTAAAAAGTCTGTCCTGATAGTTGGGGCGGTAGAAACGGCACCGCTCCATCACCGGTTTGCTGGTTTGTGCTTAGTTTGGCCAATGAAGCTCCATTTTGTGACCCTAGATCCTTTCTCATTTCCTTCCAAAAATATTTTCGGAAGCAGCAGGGGAACACAGGGTTGACCACGATCATTAGCTCTCTAATTCAGTCCCGAATCAACCCAAACCTGTCTTTTGGAGAACCTTCAAAGCCAAGCATCTAATGGAAAGTCTGAATCGAGATTTAAGAGAGCTTCTGGTTTGTGTTGCCTGCAGATAATGGGTTGTATGTACAGTAAAGGAGAAAAAAATTAGGAATTTTTTTTCCTATCAATTTGGGAATGAACAGAAAACAGTGAGCAGAGCCCACTGCTGACTACAGCACCTGATACAGCTCTGAAGCACCACGGTCACCATCCCAGTAAAGCTGATGTCCTTCTAAAGCTACCCTCTTCCTAAAACCCAGGAGGAAACGGGCCCAAACTTGACCCTAAGAAGTTCCACCTAAACATGAGGAGGAACTTCTTTCCTGTGAGGGTGGCAGAGGCTGCCCAGAGACACAGTGGAGTCTCCTTCTCTGGAGACATCCCAACCCCACCTGGACACGTTCCTGTGGGACCTGCTCTGGGTGGCCCTGCTCTGGCAGGGGGTTGAAGGAGATGATCTCCAGAGGTCCCTTCCAACCCCACAGCATTCTGGGATTCTGTACTAACACTTTTCTGTGTTTAGCTTCCTGACCTAATGCTACGTGCCTAATAGGCTATTCTGATTTGCCCTATATTGAATTCTCCCAGAGTTGGGCTTTGTAAACTTATACAAAATTTAAACTGATGAATATTGCAACTCTGTGGCCCACCAGCAAAACATCTCATCTCTGTTTTTCTGTGCCCATCTTTTTATTTTGTGTGGATTTTACTGCATAGAGAAAACATTTTTTTAAATCTTGGAACTTTACTGACCTGTTAGTTGGTTTTTTTTTTTCAATACTGACTTGTTAGTTGTTTTTTTTCAATACTTTGCTATGCAAAAATAATGGATAACTAAAAAAACAACCCCCTCCCAACAACTCCTGTGCATGTGTGCAGTGATTTCCTCATCATCTCTGTGATTGCGTTTGCTAATTAATGACATCTGCTGACAAACTGACTTATTTGTCCAGCCCTGAGCCCCACCTCAGGTGTGGTAGGTATGTGTGTAGTCATGTCTCAAGGAGAATACTTTTGGGAATGCCTGCCCAAGCATCGAGAGAGCTTTTCACTTGTATTTAATTACTTCAACAAATATTGAATGTACTTTTGGTGTTTTACTTAGAGAAGGAAATCGCTAAACACATCGGTGACCATATTGTGACATCTTGTACTAGCCCAGAGCAGCTGGAGCTGATTCTTGGGTTTTTTAAAAGGTATTTGTGTGTCAGGTGATTGATGTAGATAATTAAGTTTGATTTTGTTGTTGCTGTGTGATGATTTGCAGCTGTCAGCGTGGAGTACTCCAGCTGCCCTCCAACCCCCTCTTGTGTCCGTGGCTATAATAATCCCTGTGGATACGTCTGCTCCCCTTTGCCTGAGTATGTATTTAAATCCTCCTTCATTAGCATCTTTGATTACTCAGTTGCCTTCTCTATACAAAGCTTAACATTTAGTGAACCACCCAGCTTTTCATTTTATTTAGTTTTATTTTGGGGAAACTTTTGAGTTTTGCGACTCAAGACTATGGAAACTTTTAAACATCCTCCAGTGAATATTATTAATTTCAAGGGAACATTGCACATCTCAGTAAGATTCACAGCAAAAAGTGTTAATTGAAGGATTTTTCTCCTTTCCTTGCAGGAATCCAGACCATTCCAAGCTGGTTGTGTTTATTCAGCCAGAATTAGGAGGAATGCTTCCAGGTTCCCTAGTGGAGACGGCGTTACCTGCTACTCTCATCAACTTAATCACTGAAACCAGAGCTGGACTGAAAGGCTTGAAAGATCAGAATTAAATGTAAGTGGAAAATAATAAGCACTTAAAGTCGTGTATCTTTGACTTGGATTCAGTTTTTTTAAGTAGATGACGAAGTTTTGTTTTAATTGTGGTTTATGTGGAAATGTATGAAGTTTAAATGAACTTTTAAAATGCTGGTTTTCTCTGTCCTTTGGAATGATGGGAGGGAAAGCAACAGGATATTGCTTTCAATGTAATCAGGTGATGTTTTGTAATATTTTTGCACTTTATATGCAGAGTAAATATATATATATATATACACACACATGAGACTTTGGTAATACAATGTTCAAACACAGTAATCCAATATTTTTGCCATAGCTTTAAATGACCTTTGATAAATTCTTACCTCAATTATTGTACTCTTGACTGGAAGAAGCAAAACATCATGTGTACTAGAGATTTTAAACATGTTTATTACCTCTAGAAGTGTGCAAGTGTAATTAAAAACAATTTTGCTGTGTTGGAATGACGTATTTGAAGAAAAGCCTGATTAATTTGTATCTAGTGTCTCATTAAAAGCTGCTCTTTGTACACAGAGTTGTTTGTTGTTTTTCTGAAGCCTGAGCACCAAACCTAAACAGTTTTTATGTGCTGACTGATTTCCAGGAGTGAGCTGGTGATATGATTCATTTGGAAATAATGTTTCCCGTTAGCCCTTAGTATTTCTGGTATCTCTGGTTAGGAGTTAACTGCAGGAAATAGTGACAGCCCTGTGAAGAGCATTTTTCCATTATGAATCACAAGCAGTGGTGAAAATTAAAGAATAGTGTGAAAATTGCTTTCATCTTCTCTGCTCAGCCCCTTCCTGAGCTGTTAGAAACAATTAATTACATACGTGATATAACTCAAGGAAAAGGAAAGTAAAAATTCCTTCTCCCCAGTCAGAGTGTTAAGGTATTAATCATTAATATTAAAATATATTTCCATACTGTAATATTTTTAGAACAACTAAAAATTCATCAGGGAAACACCGATTTGTAACAGAGAAAAAATAAGACAAACGAGTCACTGGCAGGTTTTTATGTTCAAAGTTGTCAAAATACACTTTCAGTCTTCACACCTTTACAATGTACAGTCAACTTTTCATAACTAAAGTGCTCTCAAGTGCTGATTCTTAGTGTCAATACTATGAAAAACATTTCACTGTGGTTTAAAATATCTCAGCAAACTGTTAGAGTGTGATGGCCGTGGAGCTGTGCTCCTTCCTTGAGTTGCTTTAGGCTTTTCAGGGGGTTTATCCATCCAAGTCTTGGACGGAGGTTCCCGATTCTTCCATTCAGCCAGTAATTCTTCTTGCACCTCTGCAGGTAGTTCATAAAAAGTCTTTGTATCAATATTAGGAGGAAATACAACTTCTGCTTTCCTGCCACGAGCTTTATCTGCAGAAGTTGTTTCAAGGGCCTGCTTATCTTTGTCCAAGATGGGGACCCGCGCCACAGTGCGGCTGGTTCCAGCTTCCGGAGGTGAGACATCTCCCCGAGGTGGGTTTTCCCTACTGCTGGGACACTGGGAAGATCCCGTGGCCCTGGAACCAGTGCCACCAGTGGATGGGTGAGCCCATGGGTTGCTGCACCCTGCAGAGTGTGTAATGCTCTTGAGCCCCTTAGAATTTGGGGAAGCACCGTACACCCCTTCCGCAAAGAACTCCGATGCTTGACCCGAAACGTCCTCAGTAGGCACGGCTTCTGGTGTTGCAGAAAGAATTTCTTTTTTAATATCTTCTGGAAGTTCTCTGAAGACTTCTGGGTCAATATCAGCAGGAGACAAATGAAATGGGAAATCAGGAAATTGTTTTATATTGCTTTGCTTTTCCTCTGAAAGTTTTCTAGTTTTTGTAATTCCAGTTCCGTTGCGGTTCTGCTCACCTAGTGAGACATCATCCACTTCCTGTGGCAAAAAATGTATGGAAAAATGTAAGTATTTATGACACAACCTAATTGGGAAGTTACTGAGTTTTTGTATTATGTACTGAGGGCATCTTGAGGGAATATTTAGCAGCGTTTCCACAGGTAACTCTTAGGTTGTCCAGGGTATGTAACTGAGAGGTAGGAGATGGATTCAATTCCGAGCAGGAGTTAGAAGGGGCTGATACAGAACTGACTCTTCCATTTATTCCTTGTCTGAACAAGGAGACTTGAGAATGCACAGGAAGGTAAATTATCACCGTGAAAGTACCTTAAAGCAACAAGGTAAATTGTAGGCAACTTTAAGGAGATTTTAGTCTAAGCTAAAAGATGTTTTGAATGACAATATCCGAGTAAATGAAGGGCAGAACTCACTTGGAGTGAATTCTGTTCCCTTTAGTTAAGGGGCATGATAACCTGTCTGGCTGTCCCATTCAGGAAAGCATTAAATCTCTTTTAAGCAGTCTGTCTAATCAAAGAAATCAAACAAGTTAACCTCTTAGAAGACTCCAAATAAATCTTTTAATTTTTTTAACCAGATGAACAAAACTTACAATGCTAAAAATTCCAAAGGCAGTTGGAATAAATATAATAAATATAATAAAGACAGAAATATCTTGGAACTTTCTTATCTCCAGATAGTTTTCTATCTTTCAGCTTACCCGGACACGTTTCCCAGAGCCTGGTGACATCTGCTTTAGGTAGAAGCCAATGGATCCTTTCTTGCTGGTGGGAAGATCTTTGAGGTTGGAGAAGCAGACGCTCAGAAGGGTGAGATGAAATGGTACATCTACATCTATCATCTTTCGAAAGAGTTTCATTAATACAGCAACCAAGGGGGAGATAAGGTTGCTCTTTTCTAAAAGAAGAAAGGTGGTGGTGGAGGAAAAGCAATGTATATTATCAAGAGTAACTCAATAAGATGGATTTAAATAGCAAAGTACAAACTGCTAAAGGCTTCTAAAATATTCGGTCAATAGAATCGTTGTTTATTCTCCTGTGGCAGCTACATCCTGAAGGGAATAACAGACCTTTTCTTTCCCTCCAGAAAAAATGCTTAATTTCACACCTCTGAAGATTATAGTGCATACTTAAGTTAAAAAAGAATTCCAGAATATAAGTCCTGCTGAATAGATTTTAAAAATGATCCAGTTCTAGCGAAAAGAGCTTTTTTTTGGATATAGGATGTTACCCCAGACTGGTATTAACGTGGTTTGTGTGAATCTTTGAGTCATTTACTTTCCTCCAACCTAGAATTCCAGTAGCAATTTTGAAACTACAGGGACTTGGAGTAGCTTCTCTAGGGCTGTGAGAAATAATTCAGGAATTGGGAGTCGGGCAGCAGTGATTCTCTGTGCTGATAAAGATTTCTTTCCTTGCCCCAATCTGAATGAAGTGTCAAATGACTTGCAATCACTGGTTGGAAAAACTCAAGTCTGAGAAGGATGAGAACCTTTATGTTATTAATTTTCAGAGGGACATCAAGAAGACATTTTCTTACATAATAAAACCGAGAAGATAATTCAAATAAAAGCAGATGATTAATCTGGAAAAGCAGCCCTCTGTCACCCTTTCCCATCTCCTGGAGAAATTTCCTGCCAGGAATCCAGCCAGGCTGGGTTAAAACATGGAAGTAACAGAAATTATTCCTACAGTGAAGTTCTATTAAATTTTTTTTCGTATCTGAGCAAGATAATGGGAAAAAAAAAATTCCAAACGTTAAACGTAGGGAATATTGTAATGAAATTAAGTGATGGAATATTAGAGCGAAATTGATGCTTTCAGCAATTGGAAGTTTTACCTTTCCCAAATTTGGGAAGGAGATGAGGAGGAACAGGGCACTGCCGGCTTTCCCGCTGAAACCACTTCTGGGTTGAAGAGAACTGGCGTATGGTCAACCTGATGGTGTGTGGTTGTCTTCCATCTTTGTGTATTCTGTGGAGCATGAAGGGTGCACAAAATGATTACTACAAATAATTTTCAGAGAGTCTCTGAAAACTGTTAAAAAAAAAAAAAGTCAAATTAAGCATTTACAGATCTCTCCCCACTTCTGGCTTTACTCCACTGATTATACTGGGAATTTTGGGTCCTCGCGGGTTCCCTTCCTTACCCCTAAATTAGAAATTCAATGCCATGTGAATACAGGCTTCAACTGAAGTGACTGTGGAAATGAAGTGGGTCTCTCTGCAATAGTGCCATGTTTCACTATTTAATACATCAAAAGGAGTCTCAATCTCAGTCATCAAAAAGAGCTAGAAGAGAGTCACCTGTCTAATAGGCTACGGAGCAGTTCTTCAATTTTCTCTTTAACTTCCACTTCTGATGAACATTTTTTAAAGGAATCTTCATCACTAAAGGACTGAAAAAAAACCCCACGTTAGTCCTTTCAATTTGATACTTACTTTCTTTTCCCCTTCAGAATTTTGAAGTATGGCAATTAACTCTGAGGTATCTTTGAGAATGGGAGCTCAACTGAATTTCAGAATTACACATTCATTTGAGTTAATGTCTGATTAAACTAAATAAAACTAAAAGCAGTACAATTTTTTGGGGCCTTTTTAGAAAGAACTTCAGAACTCTGGTACCTGAGGAGGACCTGATGGTGTCACAGGAGAGTCATCTTCTCCGTAGCTGAGTTTTTGGATACGCTGAGCCATAGAAACACCCAGTTCCTTCTCTAACACAGCAGATGGGAACGCTTGGAGATCACACACCTTCCTAACACCCAGGCTTTCCAGACGTTTGGCAGTTTTATAGCCAATGCCTACATCAAACATGTATTAAAAATACACAGAAAAGAGAAAATCAGTATATACACACATATAAATAACACCCACCCTGTGTCTGTATTCATCAACGCTTCCTGACCAACAGCACAGCATCAGGATAGAATAATTAGGAAAAATACTTTCTCTGAGTACTTTATCTCCTCTAATAGACTGTTTTAAGAACTGTCAGTAGGTTTCCAATCAGCAGGTTTCCAAAAGTTGGTATTTAAAACCTGTTATCAACCAAAATGCTTGAGCTTCAATAAAAACAGATTTTTAGTAGTTTTGAAGGTATGTCACAACCTAAAATGAAGAAAAAAAAGTCCTTTCATTCTTTCTGCTGAACAAAAATCCGCTTGTGAAAGAAAAAAGGTACCTAAACACACTCCTTGCTTGCGAGAAATAGATTTTAAAATCATTTCAGGAAGGTTTTTCAGTATTTTTTTTACGATCCTAAGAGTTGTCGGTGTGTCCCCCCTCTCCATCGTAGCACCGCACTTACCAGGCACTTTTTGGATGTGATCGAGGCCCCGCATCAGCTCCTGGCAGCTCTCAGGCAGCAGAAGAGTTTGCTGGTTTGGTTTAAAGGTCCCAGATACCAGTTTGGCCAGTAATTTGTTGGAGGCCACTCCTGCGCAGCCCGTGAGGCCCAGTCTCGCGCGTAGGGCTTCCCTCAACTCCTCAGCCACCTGAGATCCCAAAACCAGCCTCACGTGCGTTGTGTCCTGCAAGTTTAGAGCTACCAAAAAAAAAAAAAAGTAGTATGTTCAGTACAGAAACAGTCACCTCGTTAGCTAATTATTTAGATTTAGAGATTTTTCACGTTGCGATAAAAGAAAGTGGTGTTGCCGTGGCTTCCGTGCCCCTGTCTCACCTCACTCCTCTTCCCCCAAATCCCTGGTTTTTGGGAAGGGAGACTGCTCCTGTCCAACCATCCAGGAGGCATAGAGAGTATTTAAAATATAAAATACAATATTTTAAGATATCTCCAAGTGTTAAATATCAGGGATTCTTATAGCACTGTGATCAAAGATTTACAAATCTTTAATTTACAGGGCTGCCTTGCAGCCAAGTTTTTATTGCTCGCATCCAAGTTCCAGTATTTATTGCTCACATCCAAATATTTACCTGCTTTTTCAACCCAAAGAATATTCAACTCACCTTGGTCGTTGTACACGTGGCCGGCCACGCAGAGGCTCTCTCTCGGGTGGGTTAATCTCTTCTCCACCATCTCGGTGATATCCACAAAGTTTTCATCAAACCCAAGCCTTTCCACCAGGGGACAAAACTCCCCCAACAACTCTAGGAGGAAAAGATACCCAAGGATAAGACACGTTTCATACTCTGAGCTTTTCATTTCTGCAGCAATTCCTGGCTGATTTCCTGCAGATTCAAGTCGGACATTTGTACAGTGAGAAACTGTGTTCTCTTTTGGATAAAACAATAATTAGTCTGGAGAAGAAAAGACTGGGGAGATCTGATCAAGGCCTATAAATACTTAAAGGGGGGGTGTCAGGAGGATGGGGCCAGGCTTCTTTTGGTGATGTCCAGTGTCAGGACAAGAGGGAACGGGCACGAACTTGACCCTAAGAAGTTCCACCTAAACATGAGGAGGAACTTCTTCCCTGTGAGGGTGGCAGAGGCTGCCCAGAGACACGGTGGAGTCTCCTTCTCTGGAGACATCCCAACCCCACCTGGACACTGGTTCCTGTGGGACCTGCTCTGGGTGGCCCTGCTCTGGCAGGGGGTTGGAGGAGATGATCTCCAGAGGTCCCTTCCAACCCCATATCATATCAAGGAACCTCCTCTCTGTCACTTCTGCTGGGCTTCAGCTGCAGCCAGGGAGATCTGAGTCACACCTGACAAAGACATACAGCGTTTTAGGGAACAAAAAGCAGTTTAAGCTACTGGTTGGCTGCACCCTTGAGAGGTCCATGTTTCTTTACATCACTGCTTTTCCCAAAATCTTCGGGCTAGGTTGTCAGTTCCTTTAACACCAAACCCCCCTCAGGGTTGCAAACTCCCTTCCCCACCTCCCAGGGGTTTACTTTGAAACATCAAGGCTTTTCTGTGTCTGCAACGTGGTTCTTCCAAACCCTGAAGAGCCAGCTCACGCCTGATCCCAGGTAAATTCATTTCCTTACACTTCATCGTTTACAATCATCAAAGCAACTTTCCCTTTTTGCTGTCAGAAGAGTAAAGATTTTGGGCCTCGCTGAAAATTAATGTCTTTTGCTCCGTATCTCCAAGCCTGGAAAGCTCTACCAGTTGGAGTGTCCCTTTAAACAATCTCTGCAATCCTCAGAGCTACAAATCCACGCAGATTTCCACTCCCTGCACCTTTCTCCTTAAATAAAAACGTACAACAACAGCCATCAAAACCGCTTTGCCTTGTCAAATAATCGGATCCCTTTTTATCCTGGCTCTCTAAGGATTTGCGAGTCATAAAGAAGGTTCTTTCAGATAGAAAAGTCATTAGTTCTAACGAGCTAACGGCCGTTATCCATTTAAATCACTGCTTTTGAAAACAGTTAATCATTTCTTCTTTCTACAGCAGACAATCTCATGTGAACACTGAAACAATCTGATTATTCCATGAAAGGTTTTAGGAATTAAAGTCGATTGTACTGCTCAGGCAGTTTTAACCCCTTAAAGCTGCCAAGAGAACAGATATTTCTCTCTTCTGAGGATGTACCAGAAGAGGGAAAAGGTCTTCTTATGCCCATCCTCTCAACTCCCCATGATGCTCCTCCTGGGATATCACTCATGCCAAACTTCCCTGGGCTTGCTTCTCCTCCCTCTGGGCCAGTGGCCTTCTGCTTGCACGAGGACACAGCAGGCAGACACCAAGTTCTCACACGAGCTGGTTCTCCTCCTGTCTCTCAAGAAACAACCATGCACGTCCCACCACGATTAACACCAGCCCTGCCTGGCCCAGACTGGTCCGGGAGCAAACACAGGGGTTTAGGGGCAGACAAACAAATGAAAGGTTTTGAAGGCAAGAATGAGGAGCAAATTACGAGCTGCCACAAGCAAGATTAGCAATGAGTTTTATCTAACCTATGGGAATTAGCCAGTTCTTCAAGATTCAAAAGGAGACATAAATCTCCAAGCTCCTTTCCTGACAGAAAATTTCCAGATGACATGCTCCACTCTCCAGCAGTCACTCCAGAGAATTACCCGTTGCTTGATAAACCTGCTGAGGTTTAGATCACCCAAACTGCCTGTTTCCATACTGTCTGGTCATTTCCTAACGCTGCCCTCACAGCAGGGAGGACTCGGCTGCAGGCACAGGGTCACAGCTTCATCTCAGCTGGGTACCCCAGCCCGGCCACCAACCTCACCTCCCAGGGAAGAAGAAGTGACTCCCAGGCTCAAATTTTCTCCTCACGCCACCCAAATCAAACCCAGACCTGCTCTATTAAGCAGCTGACAACCCTGCCTCCCCATGCCCCGTTTCAACACACAACATGCAAATTGTTGCTGAATTACTCTCAGCTATTTTGTTCCTCGAGGAAAGAAAGAGCACCCAAAGCTTTCATGGGAACCAGCACAACGTATACTTCTAGTCACCTATGCAGCAGTTCTGAGACCAAATACCTGCCACACTCTAACAGGAAAAGCAGCTTGGAAAAACCCAGGCTGCAATGCATGAGCAGTGAGGAAAAAAAACCAGCTTCTCCCAGGAAAAAAAAAAAACCCAAAAAAACAAACAAAACCACAACTATCCGGCTCTCCCAAATGCAAATTGGGACTTGCAGCTCGCAGACAGACAGGTAAATATCAAATACTGTAGTTGATGACATGCTCTCAAGGGCAGCGTGTTTTACAAGACGCTTTTAAACAGTGACAGCGTGTATTTGAGTAATGACCAGGTTGTGGTGTGTCAGCCCCTTCGCAGTTTCCAGGCACGCTCTGCTGGGAGGGTGCTGCTACTCCCCCCTTCACACGTTTTTAGCAGCCTGTAATACACGGCTTTTGGAAGGCAAAAAGAAGCCCCGCGCCGTGAGAGCCGCCGCTTTGCTCTGCAGCTGTTCAAACTTCCCCAGCACCATGTTTTAACAGAGCTTTCCAAGCACGCTGTGGGCAAAACCTGCCAACACTGCCTTCTTGCGCATTTACTTGTAACACCCCATCTTGAGAACTTCACAGGCAGCCAAAACCCACCAGATTTTGTTGAGAAGAGTTTTTCAGCACGGGAAAACTGTTTCCCCCTTCGAGTCAAAGCCTGATGAAAGAGCTGGAAGGGGAGTCACACTCTCTCTCACTGGTGTGAATTAGCATCACTCTCAGACTCAGGCCTTTTTTTTTTTTCCCCCCTCCCATATGTCTACGAGTATGCAATTCATTTTACCTTTGGCATTTTTTTTTTCCCACCTGCAGCCCACGGCACGGAGCTACTTTAAAAGAAGTTTTATAGTAAGAGTTCAGAAGAGGCAAAGTATTTCTCTGCTAATCTGTGTACCTGCCTGCCTTCCTCCTCCTGCCACAGCCACTCGCAAAGACTCTTGATTCAGTTAAACTCTGCCAAAGTTGTGCTCAGCTACGAACTTAAGGACCAAATTTGTTTCCGTGATCCCTGCAAAGTACATAAAACTGCATGAAGAGCCCTCTCCACAATAATCTGATAATAAGTATAAAAGAGTATTATCCATACATTGGCATAGCAATACTGTTCATGGTATTTTACTTCTGAAATGGCTTTCTTTTTGCTTCTTTTATTGAAAAAGCACATTCTGCCTCTGTCTCAGCTGATCTTTTTATATACTTCATATCATATTCTTATCTCATTCCTCCACCCTGATTAAGGGAGTGACAGCAGACATTGAGCCGTAAAAAAAAAATATTAAAATTTTTAAATTTTTTTTTTAAAAAAACCACCACCCTTGCCTGCTCACGGAGGAAATGTTTCAGGCTAAATTCTATATGGACAATCCTAGAATAATTCATTACCAAGCCCCACTTTATGCTTCGCACGCACCGCTCCTTTACACCCTCCATTCACTAGAGGCTTTTTCTATCTCCCTTCCCTACCAGCCAGCAATTTTTACGTTCACAAGCTCCAAAGGCAGGAGAGAACAGAAATCTATACCCCCCCCCCCAGACCCCTTCTACACCTTTCCAGGGCTGTCATGAGGGGAACAGAGTCGCGATAGTGGTCGCATATCGCCGGGGAGGGGGGACTCCCACCTGCCGCCCCGTTCCAGCCCGGGCCCCGGGCTGGAGCGGGGCGGCTGCTCGCTCTCCATGTTCTCCTTCCCCAAGCGATTTCAAAGCACCCCGCAAAACGTCTCCTCACCCCCGGTCTCCATTTTCCCCTCCCTTCCCCACACCAAGTCCCAGGGCCGCCCCGCCGCCGGCCTGGCCCACCCGCCTCGCCGCCGGCCCTCGGCCCCGGCTGAGGGGAGATGGCGGGAAGGGTCGTCCCCGCTTCCCTCCCTTTCCTTTTCCACCCCCCCACCCCGGCTCCTTCCTTCCCGTCTCAGAGACCGGTTCTCCGGGAGCGCCGAGCCGCCTGCGCCTCTTCCCCCTGGCTGTTCGGCGGCAATGGAGAAGGAGGCGAAGGCGGGGGGGAAACGGGGACGGACGAGCGAGGCGCGGAGCACCTCCCTCTGCGGGAGCCCGGCGCCGAGGCTGGGCTGAGGCGGAGGCGTCGCTGCTGAGGGGGGGCGGAATGGGCCGGCTGACGGATGTGGGCGCTCGGGGTTTCTCCTGAGGGAAAGGCACCCTCCGCCCTGCCTGGCGAAGGGGAGGTGGCCATGCCCTCAGCGCGGAGAGGGTCGGGAGAGCGGGAAGAACCAGCCTCCCTTGCCCTGTTTTCCCCTCAGGCGAACCAGCCCGTCTCCACTGGAGGGCTTCCAGCTTTTACCCGTGAGGAAACCAGGGGCCTGAGACGTGTCTCGGAGGGAGAATCCCTGCCTCAAGTGGGACCCAGTCATGGCCTTCCTCAGACCAGCCATGGCTTTCGTCAGCCTGGCCATTGACCTTCCTCCGCCCTGTCCCTTCATCAGCCTGGCCAATGCCCTTCCTTGGGTCAGCCATGGGCTTCCTCGGCCTGGTCATTAGTCTTTCTTGGCCTAACCATGGCCTTACTTGTCTTGGCCATCAGCTTTCCTGACTGTTGACCTTCCCTGGACCCGCCATTGACCTTTCTGGAAGGAGCAGGACAAATAACCGAGTCCCACCACCCATCCAGTCCCAACTTGTGCCCTGCCATGGCTTTGATGGGGTTTTATTGCCAGTTCCCTACGTTCTGATCCAGAGCTGTAACCTGTTACTCATCACCCCCCTGAATCCTGAAGGGAAGAAACTTAAAGGGCTTCTTTCCACAGCCTTCTGAGCTCAAGTTAACTCCAATTATCCTGTTAATCCATCTCCTAGTTCCCAAAACTCAACCCGAGGTGTTTGGCCAGTTGGGAAGTGTTTCTAACCTGGTATCCTGATGCCGTGGAGATGCTAATGCAGTCACTGCTGAGCCAAGCACTTGCTGCTAATAAAAAAAAAAACCCAATAGTATGTAACCTGGAGAAAAGAAGGCTGAGGGGAGACCTTCTGTCTCTCTCCAATGCCCTGGAAGGAGGGTGTAGCCGGGGGGGTTTGGTCTCTTCTCCCAAGGAACAGGCGATGGGACAAGAGGAAACGGCCTTAAGTTGCACCAGGGGAGGTTTAGGATGGATATTGGGAAAAATTTCTTCACCGAAAGTGTTGTCAAGCCTTGGAAGAGGCTGCCCAGGGCAGTGGTGGAGTCACCATCCCTCGAGGTGCAGGGCAGACATGGTGCTGAGGGACATGGGGTAGCGGTGACTTTGTCAGAGTTGGGTTGGTGGTTGGACTTGATGATCTGAAAGGTCTCTTCCAACCTCAACAATTCCATGATTCTAAGTGCACTTCCACACTGAACTGGAGCACCTTCAGTGAGCATAAGCAGCCCAACAGCGTGATTATAATCAGTCCTGCTAGAGCTTTATCATTACGTGAGGGTAACTCTTTACCCCAACTTGAAACGAATTTGGTGTCTCCGTCGCAGAGCACTCGAGGAGCCTTAGGGGGCTGGGAGAGCTGCGCGTTGGTAGCCGTGTGGAAAACAACAACAACATTTTGTGTTACGCTGCTGGTAACTGGCACAGAGTACTACCATAGCTTGGCCCCAAAATATCTGCTTTAAAAATAAAAAAGCAATATCCAGGAGAGGGAGCGAGCTGAGTGAGAACAACATGGAAAAATCAGGGTTGGTGTTGCCCTGATTTGGCAAGATTATAGCACATTGCAAAGTCCTTGAGTCTTCAGAGTGAATTCTAATGATTTTCCTTGAATCCTTGGGCTTGTAGTTTCTGCAGAGCGTAATGCGAAGTTGAATCTTGCAATTCCTCTTTTATAGGTCATTTTTGGGGGGGGGTGAGGTCACTGGTGAGATGCGATGGGGAACGCTGAGGTGTCAAGCTGCTCGAGGAGGTTGATAGACAGAAAACATCATCGGTTGAGGAGCTCGAACGGATAGGAACCCTCCACCTTTAGTTATTCTATTAATTTCCGTGTGTCTGGAGAAACCTGCAAAACTGGAAAAGCTGCAGGTAACCTTTCGTGATCCCGGGAGGACGATCCAGCTACGGATCCTCCGCCCGGTCCCACTTCCCAGCACTTGGAGCCACTCGGAGCTCTGCTCTTCCCCAGGCTTTGTTACTAGCAACATCTCCAAACAGTGAGAAAAAAAGCGTTTCTCTTTTGTCCTCGGGGCTGCACAGCGGAGAAATAAACCTTCTTAACCACGGCGCACACATCCTTTTGGGAAAATCCTTTCAGTGGGAGAGGATTCAGGCCGGTTACCCGCCGCGACACCCCTAAAATGGCTTAACCCTGGCCCGGTTGCCCCTTTTCCCCCTCGCCCCCAAACACCCGGTGAACTGTAGGCGGAGGAATCAAACAGCAGTTGTGTTACTTTTGGGTCCCTTACTCGGTAACCTCCGTTTCCTGCTTATTCCTCTAACAATTAAAATTCGCTGTTATTCACAAGAACAGGAAATGTATGTGGATCCTGTTCTGTCCAGATAGAGCCATTTCTTGAGAAGCAGCCGGATTAAACGAGTCCTTTAGGGAATGATGAGAGAAAATCATACTGAATTAACGATGAAAGGGTGGCATTTCCTGGTACACTTTTTTCTTCTTGTTTTTAATTTATTTTTTTTGGGGGGAGCAGCAGCAGGATGTGGTATTTACCTTCCCTGGTGACGAATATATTTGCATTAGCTGTGATATTACCCCAGGACGAAGGCAAATATGTTCTCTTACCCTCTCTGCCCGTGCCCGCAGCCGGGAGGGAATAACTTCACTCTTCTCCAGCAATAAGGAAGAGCTTGCAGCCAACCCTCTCGCTCCCCTGCTTTTCCTTTAATTAGCCCAGCCAGTTATTTCTTATTCCAATTTGTCTTTGAGGCCCGCTCTGCTTGGGAACGACCAAAAGAAGAAAATAATAGTCAGTCGGTTTTAAGCCCTTTTAAACCAGTTCTTGGGGCTCAGTTGTGGGTTTTCACAGAGCGTTAATAGCGTCAGCCTCCGTCTCGTTAATGGGAGGGAAATTAAGGTCTCTGCAACCTCGTTAAGCTGCTACAAACTCCTCATGCAAACGCCCCCCACCTGCTTTACTCTTGGGGTAACTCGCTGGGCGCGGGTCTGCGAGGGGCTGGGGACACCCCTCTGGCCTCGGGGGGGCTTTTTGTCACCGTGACCTCTTGTGGGGAGCCTCAGGACACATAGACCTGCCCACCGGCCCCCCGAAGGGTTCTCAGTAGTAATTAATGAGGTTTAATGAAAGCAATCAATCAGCCACGGGTACATCTGAACTGAGGAATGACCGAGTGTTGCTGCCATATTTCATAGTTCTCATCCCGATCCCGCTGCCCAAATTGCCGGGGTTCTTCCAGGAGAAACTTTCTGCGTCTTCTAAATAATGTCGAGCGTGGTTTTTGGCCCTCTGTGCAAAAACACCCCCACCCAGACTAAACACACAAGCACTTTGTAAAAGGCTTATTTGGGTTAAAACACAGAAACTGGCTTCTTGACCAAGGCGAATCTGGAGCCGACCGTTGACTTAATTACGGAAGGCCAACAAATTAACAAGATAAGGCACATATGGTGATTTATTTAATAAGTCTGAGATGTCCATCCTGCTTTCTCCTCTTCCTCCTCCATTCTGCCCCCCTCATCCTCTCCCAGTCGTGCTGGGCATCCTCGAAGGGTTTAGCTCCATCCAATGAGCCACCAGGAGTGGTTTGGGTCCATCAGTTAATGCCGGTTGGGGGGGATTTGTTCTATCTTTCCTCAACAACAACAATTCAGCGAGATAAGCTCATATTTTCTGCACTAATTAGTTCCAAATCAGAGGAACGAACAAGCAATATCCTCTTCTGCCCAAAATGATGTTAAGAAGAGAAACCCTGGTTATTTATGGCAAGTAAGTTTTTGGATTAAAATTCATTTTTCATCTAGAAGGTCGCCCCATGTTTTTTCAGACCCAGAACGTTGGGTGGGTTTTTCAGACCCAGCTCTGTCTGGGTTCTTTTTTCCCTAAATTTCCTCTGGGCATTTCCACGTTATCTACAGAAACGATACAAAAACCAGAACAAAACACAATAGAAAAATGTTTCACGCGGGCCTAAGCTGCATCTTTTTGGGGTTTTTTTGGGGGCAAGCTCTCCCGCGTTTCAAAAGAGCTACGAGTTTGCTTTAAAATTAGGTTTTCAAATTTGCTTTAAAATTAAAGACTCGTTTTTATGAACTCAGAATAACAGGCTGAAGGAAAACACCCAGCTTCCTGCGGCTCCCTGTCTCCCGCCGGGGTCTCCCCAGGCGCCCAAACCGCAGGGTTTTCTATTGATTAACACGCTGAGTTAATTAGCAAGACTTGGAAGGAAAACACTCGTTTGCAGGGTGGGTTTTTGGGGATGATGAGGGGGGCATGGCCTCCTTGTGCAGGTATGGGCTGGGGTCCCCGCTGTCCTGCCAGCTCCATTGTGAAGGCTGGACTGACCCATGGGGCTGGAGGCATAAAACCATAGAATGTTTGGGTTGGAAGGGAACTTAAAGACCACCCAGTGCCACCCCCTGCCCTGGGCAGGGACACCTCCCACCAGCCCAGGTTGCTCCAAGCCCCCTCCAACCTGC
>JAOWAS010000019.1:1160923-1198873 GCA_028565315.1 Scolopax rusticola
GCCCTCCCGCCATGGCCTTGCCCTGTCAGGGGGGTGAGGCCGGTGCCCTCCCGCCATGGCCTTGCCCTGTCAGGGGGTGAGGCCGGTGCCCTCCCGCCATGGCCTTGCCCTGTCAGGGGGGTGAGGCCGGTGCCCTCCCGCCATGGCCTTGCCCTGTCAGGGGGTGAGGCCGGTGCCCTCCCGCCATGGCCTTGCCCTGTCAGGGGGGTGAGGCCGGTGCCCTCCCGCCATGGCCTTGCCCTGTCAGGGGGGTGAGGCCATTCCCATTCAGCCATGGCTCCCTGTCAGAGAGCTGGCCTTCTCCAGCCATGCCTCCCTTCATCAGGGGGTGAGGCCGGTCCCTTCCCGCCACGTCTTTCCCCTGTCAGGGCATGAGGCCAGTCCCCTCCCGCCATGGCTCCCTGTCAGAGGGCCAGTCCCTTCTGGTCATGGCTTCCTGGGTGGTCAGAGCTGGTCCCCTTCTGCCACCCCCTGCCTGACCGTGGCCGGGGCAGTGCCCAAAGGTAGCCCAGCCCCAGCAGTGGCGTGGGGGTCCTCGGGGTGGGCTGGAGGCCGAGTTCCCCCCCATTGTAGCCCTGGCCAGCCGGCCATGCCCCTTGCTTGCTCAGAGCTGCCAGTAACGATGCTCCATAGTTCCTGGCGGGGAGCTGGCAGGACCAGGAAGGAGCTTCTCCTTTAGGAAGGGAGTGCTAATGACAGCCCTCCCCAGCCTAACTTTTGGGTAGAGAAGGGTCAACCCCAAGAGAACACCCTCCCCGCATTTAAACTAAGTCAAAGTTGCCATAAGACATCCTACCGAAATAGTTAGGTCATCGGTGGGGATGCGCACTGAATTAATTAGGAAACTTATCATTAGTAACAAGAGTCGAAATTTTAGCAAAGTGAAAAAATGGGAGAAGTCTTGCCGCTGCTCGACGTTCTCGTTATTACTGCTCAGGGTAGAGTAAAACCGAGAGAAGCAACAGCAACCTCATTTTGTCTCGCCCTCCCGCTTGCTTTCGGAAAGCGAAAAGGTAGTGCTTTTCTCAAGGAAAGAAAAGCTTTCTGAACTCTTGCTCCTGGGGCCGTGCTTCTGCGCGTCCAGCCTGCTGCGTGGCGGAGGAGGCTGTGTCCTGCACGGACTAACCTCCTACCCACAGCTCCTCTATTTATAGCTCTGCCTGCAGCTGATGAACCACACCTGAAACCTCTCCTCTAACATCGCTCCTTCCGAGCAGGCCTCTCCCAAGCTCCTCTGGTCCCAGGGAACTGACTCAGTGGTCTCAAAAAGCCCTGCTTGCTCCCTCTAGGATGCCAGCTGGTGAAAAAGTGGGGTTTTACCCGGTGTTGAATGTGGGGTCGTTTCACCCGCGGTGTGCCGCCGCTAAGCGAAGCGTCTTGGACGCGGAGGAGAAATGTTGATTTTTTCCTGAGTTTTTTTTTTGGTTTTTTGAATCCAACGATTGAAAAACTCTTCTTTTAAGACGAGTTCTGGGTTTTGTCTTGCCGCCTTTGTCTGTCTCGCGCTCCCAACCGTATGCTAATACTGCGGCAGATGATTGGGTAGCATCTGGCATCGCTCTCTTAGCTCTCTTTGCATCTGCCTTTTCCTTTCTGCGGTGCTGCCTCGGGAAGCCTTGGCTGAAAGATGGCACTTGAGCCTACGGGTTTGAATTCTCTTTTCTGGATGTTTCTCCCCGTTTCCTGCCGATTGCTAAAACTGAACTTTCTGCCTAGGAATTATTCTTTCCGGAATTAAACGCCAGACTTTTCTCAAGCCAGTCACTGCTGACTCTCTTGGAATATATTTCAAGTAGAAGGCCCAAGTAACTTCAGCTATTTGCTCAGAATGACCTTTTTTTTTATAAACACTTTTAGCCACGTGTTTGTTCCATCAGGTGTCGTGGGGAAAATGCAGTAAGGCCTCACGTTTCCAGGTTTTCCTTCTTGCTTTGCAGAGAATGATACGTAACCTCATTAAGTTCATTAAGGCGCCTCAGTTAGCTGCCTAAAAACCTGAGGTTTATGTTTTTGTGATTTCTTAAGGCTAGGAAAAAACCCAAAAGGCATTGGACAAAGCTTCGTTTGCTGCCGTGGTCTAAATAATAATAATAATAGTAATTAAGAACGACTCTTGCAAGATTAACCCGTGTTGCAATCTACCTTATTTGCATTTTGAAACTTGCTTCTTTCAGAACTGCTGGATGATATTTTAACATGTCACGCTTCAGGAACCTCAGAGAAAGTAAACCAACTTCCAGTAGTTTCTGGTGGGATGGTTTTTGCTCCCCCTTCACGTCTGTCCTTGAGTCTTCTGCCCTTTGCGATTACCATTTAAAAAAGCTATTAAAGGAGGGGTGTGGTGGAAATAGTTCCCAAATCCTGTAATAGATCCAAATTTGAGGTTAGCCCCTTCTCTGTAACCGTCTGAGCCTTCATCCTTCAGACTTTGCTCTTGCCTGAAAGCCTGTTAAAAAACTCTTGAACGCAATTTTTGTTGAAGATGCAAGACTGTAATCTGCTCATCACCGACTCCACGATTCTCTCTTTTTAATGTGGGGAAAGTGGTAGGAATAAATGTTTCAAATTTTAGGAGGCCTTCCAGCATGGTTAGCAGTGATGCAGATCTTCTGCCAAATGACCACAAAATTGAAACTAAAAACTTACCAGGCAACTCGTAGCTTCGAGTTTGTTGATTTCACTCCAGATTACAGGTTTGGAAAAAATAACTAGTCATTTATGTCTAGAGAAATTACTTCTCTACAGTAACAGGACTTATTTCTGCATAACCAAAGTGAAACAAATAAAAAAAAAAAAAAGATTTTATTGCTGCAGGCAGGGCTGGCATAGGAAATTTATCTTTATCTTTTTTTTTTTCCTTCTTTTTTTTTTTTTTTTTTTTAAATTCTCCTTTTCATTCCGTTATAGCTACGAGGCAGATTTCAGCACTGCTATATTTAAAACAAATGAAAATCTGTTTTGATCCAGTAAGTAGAGCAGGCCAAATACATTCAGGAGAGTTATGTCACTCTAGCCCTGTTGGGGAAAAAAAAAAAATGATTAAAAAAAAAAAAAAAAGAAGAATGCTAATAAACACTACACTCTTCAAGTCTGTAGTTGGGTACAAAGTGGGGTTTTTTTGGTTTGTGTGCCTTTTACAGGCAAATATTTCTTAAATGCCTGCATCTTCAGGTGCCCGTGGTGACTACGGGTGTCTGCAGAGCAAGGGATGGATGATCCCAGTGCCAGTGGGATTGAGATGGTGCTGAGACAAAACCCTGTTCCTTTGAATCAGTTTGAGATTCTTTTCCTCCAGGAACACCCATCATCTTTCCTGGTTGAAAGAAGGTAGGAATTCTCCATCTTGTCCCTACTATAAAGTGAATGCTCAACTTAGAGCAAAGGCGAGCTAAAAGGTCCATTTTTGTTGATCCTCAAGCAAAAGAAGGCCTCTTTCTGCCTTTGCTCCAAAGTCCTTTATACCTGCAGAGTGATCTGAGAGCATTCTTTTACTTTGGCTATGGACAGGATGTTACATTTAAGGCTGTACATCTGATTTATTTTTTTCTTTTAATGCTTCTATGAAACGTAGTTACGATTCATCACAACTACTGTTACCTTGTCATCAAAGTTATCTGAGAAACTACCTACACAAAGAACATTTTTAAAGTGACTCTTCTAGGAGTAACCTATTTATAAATGTAGTAAATTTGCACCATTTTTGGTGGTTTTTTTTTTTTTAAGTATTATTTATTCAGCGTGCTGTGAGGTAGGGGGTGCTGCTGTCCTGTTGAAAGACTCAGTCCTGCAAAAGTCTGACTAAAGTGGGAATTTTGACCGTGGCTATCTCAGCTTCTGATTTATTTACCCCTTCTTTGGGTTGGTAAAATCCCTTTAGTGTTTATAACGCCCTAAAGCATTTACCTGTTGAAAAATATTCCTTAAACTGCGGCGTGAAATTACTTTTCCTAGCAGCAGCAAGTTAATATTCTGGTTTATATTATTTGTTCTTCGTGGGAAAAAAGCAAAAGGAGAACTAGTCTGCTTTTTTTTTCTTTTTTTTTCCCTTCTCTTTAGTGGAGATTAAAAAAAGCCTAGTGGTTGCCACTGCTTTCAGTGGGTTCGAAGAGACTGTTAAGTTTAACTACAAAAGCTTTTCCAGTATAGGTGTACCCATAGGGCAAACAGACAGCCCTTTGAAGTTTGTTTTGTGGTTTGACTGGCAGATAAATACCGAAAAGTTTCCAGTGACAGTAATATTAGTTTAATTCTGTGAGGTTTTTTTTTAAACACACAGCCCCCCCCTTTTTTTTTTTTAAGGCAGACCTTTATCTTTAAAAGCGAGCAAGTCAGGGCTTCCTAAGTGATGCTCACTTGGGCTTGTTATACTCAGGTTTATTGGGCTTTTTGTTTTTAAAGGAGAATGTAAAAAAAAAAAAAGAGGTTTAAGGGTGTTACTTTGTATTTCCACTGCTCAATTTCTTGCCTTGATCTCTGAAAATGGGTGGTAACAATCTCCCCTGCTTAAACTGGAGGTTTAAACTGGAGGATACTGGTTGAAGCATGCTGTCCAGTAGGGTCTTAGTGCATCAAATATTTTTATTTGCTTTGTAGGGTGAATTTCCCTGTCCTGAAAGATAATAATCATTATTAGGAAGTCATAGTGGTGACTCTGACTTTGTTTTTTACGAGGGTGAAATGAATCAGTCCTCGGGCTCTGCAGAGCTCATTGGGGTTTTTAGGAAACAGAAAGAGATTAGGAAAAGTGAATCCAAAATATTTCCATAAATAGGAGATTAAATAACAATCTAGAAGTGAACCTTTTCCAGTTGGTAAATCGGTGTCAGTTGCTGTTGGTGATTTCATGTGATGCTATGAACTGTATGTACTAGTGTGTAAAAAAAAATAAAAAAATAAGTGTATCTCTATTTAGATACACTAACTAACTTACGTTGCTTTACCTCTGTTAAGTAGCCAAATTAAGGTGGCTTTAATTGCCTTTTCACAAGTGTTTAGCATTTTTTTTCTTCCTCTTTGCTGGTGTGTGTGATGCTGTAGGTGAGACTCCAGCCTGTCAGACGGGATCCTGAGAAAACAGGAGCTGTGGCAGCCACCTTGGGATGGCTGATGTGCCTGATTTGTTTAGTCTGACCCTCTGGCAGGGGGTGTAAATACTAAATGAAGAGAATAAACAGTTTCCTCTCATTTTAGCCACTGCTGCAAAACTCTGAAGCCGGAGCTGCTTTGAAAAGCAAAACATTTGAAACTTGGAGGAGAAACTTGTGTTTTCCCCGTCACAACATCTAGCTTCCCGGGGTTGAAATTTTCCTCCAAAAATCTGTTTGATGGGGAGAGTCAGCAAAGAAAAACTCAAAATAAAAAAAGGAAGGAAGTTTGCCAAAAATATTTTTTTTTTTTGAAAGCAACCAAACCCAGAAATGTCTGCCAACAAGATGATTGTTTTAATGAGCCACGCTACCGTCTTGCCTGCAAACTCACCGCGCATTTTGAACTGGGGAAGGGGCCAGACGGGCAATAAAACTTGAGGTAACTTCCTTGTACGTTAATTAGCTGGCTCTGCTGCTTGGCAGGAAACATCTGAAAAGTGGCTTTATTAATAAAGCTCCTCGTTAGACGACATCATCACCCTCAGCCCCCTAAGAACTTCCATCTGGATAGCAGAGAGCTGGAGGTGTGAAGGGTTGTTGTTCTCCATTTAGCCTTGTTATAAAACGGTTGGAGCCTTGAGAATGTCATTGAAAGAATCCTTTTTTGGGGTTGTTGCCCATCACCTCTTTTGAGTTCTGCTGCATTTTGTGAATTGCTTATGTCCAAAAAAAAGTTGCAGGGTGTTTAAGTTGCCAGCATAAAGTTTAAGCGCTGATACGCGGTAGAACGGAGTATATTTAGGTGCACTAAATATATTTTTTATTGGGGGGAAAAAAAACACCCTAAAAATTATAATTGGAGTTAATTTTTTTTAAAAGCTATAGAAATTTTAGAATATATAATTTTTTTAAAAGCTATAGAAAATTAACTGTCTTTAGGTAAGACTAAATATTTTTGCTTAAAGATATTTCTGCTTAAAGACTAAATATTTCTGCTTTCTTATAAAGGCTTATAAAAATAAGTTGTACAACAGTCTTGAAATGATAATTGGAGCTATTCCTGTGTCATCCCCCATTTATTTGGGCAACTCTTAATTGTCTCAGTGTTGGGTCACACAGCAGTTTGGTCAGAGCTGCATCCCAGTGGCCTGAAAGACCTCTTTCACTTCCTCCTCGTTGCATGAAAGAAAGCAGTGTGAAATGAATGAATATCCCAAATATGTGGGTGAAGGCAAATTTTTACCAGTTTCTCCTGTATCTGTGTAAATACCATAGTGGTCTGTGCTTCTGGCTTTTGTAGCAGTTGAAATTTGGGAGGAGGTGAACTCGGAGCGTTGCGTTTTCAGAACCTTCTGCAGCAAAGTGGGACTTCAAAGTCTGACTTTTCTTCAGCCTCCCTTTTGATTGACTCCTAAGGTACCTCCAGAGCATCATCCAGGGAGAAGAAAGCTTCCTACCTCTCCTTCCATCTTTCTTCTCCACTCAAAACCAAGCCTGAACTTAAACTTGGTTTTAACACCTTTAGGAAAAAAAAAAAAAATAAGCCAGAAGAAGGTGCTGTTTCTTAGTTTCAACCACGTTATGAAACTCTCAGGCTTTTATGTAGACACGCTGGTTTAAATAGGTTCTATAACCTCACTCTTTTCTTTAGTGTGCATAATTAATGCATACTAATTATTTAATAGAATCATAGAATGGTTGGAGTCGGAGGGGACCTTAAAGGTCATTCAGTTCCAACCCCCCTGCCCTGGGCAGGGACACCTCCCACCAGCCCAGGTTGCTCCAAGCCCCATCCAACCTGCCCTTGAACCCCTCCAGGGATGGAGGGCATCATAATAGTAGTAGGCATAAAACGTAATTTCATAGTAGAATTCCCTGGATTTTAGAGTTTGGGCCAAAATGATGTTCTGAAGGAAGGCTGCTCACCCTGTTGGAGCACCTTTCATCGTGCATCATTAGGTTTTAGTGAAGCTGGAGAAAAGCAAATACTACAGGTTTTGTACCACAGTTAAGGCACGGGGTAAGGAGGAGCTGCGTGGACCCTGGTGTTGGAAAAAAGCTGTTATTAATTTGCATTAATTTGGATGCACAAGTGATGCGTGCAACGTACGCACCGTCAGCAAGTTTCAGACCTGGGCCTTCCTCAGAAAATAACGCGGAGAAATGAAATGACTTTGACGATAAGGGCATGATTTAGGATGAAAAATAATCATAAATAGAAGAGGGTGCACTTAAGGAGTTTAAAAAAAGGCATTTCTGCTTTTTGTGGCTTCGCTGTTGGGAAGGAAAAGATGTATCATGGTGACATGAAGGGAGTGGGATGCAAAGGAGTGCCATTTCTGTGGAGACAGGGAGGTCACTGAGCTCTGGCTGGAGGCAGTGACATCTGGAAAAGGGGTAGGATGGTGAGAATGAATGGTGGAATAAGGGAAATTTAAAAAAAAAAAATAAAACCCAAAAACCCAAACAAAACCAAGTCAGGATAAGCGGATGAGTTTATAAACTTTGCTTTTAGTTGTGAAGTCTTGTGACTTAGCTATGGGCTAAAATGACTGAGTGTATATAGATTTTCATTTTAAAAAATATGCCTGAATCAGAGAATATTAACACCTACTTCAAGCTTTTATTGTTTTCTTCTTTTCATTCGGTGTTTTACGTTCATTAGGAAAGTTTTGAAGGCAATTCCTAGCAGGAGGCTTTATTCAGTACATCCAGCCCTTCCGCTCCGGGTAGGAAACAAGGAGAGGCCGTTCTTGACCAGGTTTTATCCTCCACTTTTTGTTTATAGGTGTCCAAATAGGAATGAAAAAAGATGCCTCAGATTATTTTAATAGCAAACCAGTTTGCCCCACAAAAGACTTGCTCAGTCTCCGACCTTCAGTGCAGAATTTTCCTTACTGGTAACAAACTGGGGTGTTAATCTCCACTATCTACCATAAAACTGGTGGTGTGTTTAGCTTGGCTTCTGGTGTAGCTTCAATTCTTGGGTTTACAAGAAATAGATGAGAGTTTTGTGGTGGGATGTGTATGTGTGGTGGGTTTTGGGTTGGTTTTTGTTTTTTTTTAACCCTCCCACACCCAGCCTCGAGGAGGTTGGCTTCAGATTGTGATCTTTTTCAAGTCTTTTTCTCCCACCCTTTACCTCTTGGTAATTATGTCTTTCCAGATTTCTGGAGTCATTTAAATGACTTTGAAAAACATTTGGCTTAATTAGCTAGTTTTCCCAGAATTCAATATATATTCTTCTGTGGGGAAGTTCTTGCCTCAAGGTGGGGTTTTTTTTTGTTTTTTTTTAGTTTAAAAAAAAACACACACACAAAAACCAACCAAAACCCAAACACTTTGGAAAAGTGAAGAAAACAGTAGTTTTCCACAGAAAGGAAGTGGAGTGAAAATCTCTCTGAGCCCAGTTAACCTTTTGGGATTCAGGAGTTGGGAGAATTTTGACGCTTTTGTTGGATAAAAATTGACATGAAACCAAGGGCCTCTTGCATTTACCTGAGGGGTATTTGCCATTTTTCTGGCCATCTGGCCACAAACTGGTGTCACAGCCTGAGTTTCACGCATCAGTTCTTGATAGTTGAGTTTTATTTTTGGTGTTATTGAGCTTTTGAGTCTGGGGGCAGCATCGTTGTCCCTTAGAGTGAAAGGAACTATATGGCTTCTTGGCAGCGAGGTGCTTATTAGCAATTACTTGCAGCCAGGGCAGAAAATCTACAGGAATCCCCAGGGATGCTGGTGAAAATAAGGAATAAATGTGTATTTAGTGCAGGGTGTGCAAAGTGTTGGGGAGTAAAGTAGAAATGAGGGAACAGAAAGTTCTGTGCTTTAAAGATTAGTAGAAATCCCCCTTCCTTAGGATAACTGGGAATCGGATATTTGCTGGTGCCACTCACAAACATCAGCTGGGAATTTGGGGTCGTAATAATTCCAAATGTAGATGATTTTAAATAATTGCCCTACGGGTTCTTTGATTTCTTTTGGTGGGATCTACCCACCCAGTTGCAGCTTTGGACCTGTCTCACGTTCTGCACCATCTCGCTTGCCGCTTGCTTGCTTGTCGCTCGGTTCCTGACCTGGCTTTGCTGGCCCTTCGGGGGGATGGAATAGCTGTGAGATGTCACGTCACCCCAAATTCTCCTTCTGCTCATCTTTTTTTAACACCTGGCCTGGTTGAGAGCCTAGAAGGGTTGCTGTTGAGTCCAGGTTGGCCTTAGCCAGCGATCGCTTTTAAACCTTCTCTTGGAATTTGTGCCGAGAGGGTCCTGCATTGGCCCACGCTCTGATATTAAGACTCCTTAATGAACTGGTCTGGAACTCCAGTTTCCCAAGGTGTAGTGTATCCCAGCATCCCACAGCCTGACAGATCTGTCCAATCCCCTGCTGAGGATGGGAGTGGATACACAGAGACTGGGCAGGGTTATTATCACCCATCAATGAACGTGCCACATGGAATAAAGATAACGGAAACTTTTTAGCTATTGAACAAGGTATAAAACCTGTTGTAAGAAGTCAAGGTTGTATCCTCTTGTCCAACGAAACATACTAAAGTGTTTTCTTCTTTTTAGTCCAAGTGGTAAGAAGTTCAGAAGCAAGCCTCAGTTGGCAAGATACCTGGGAAACACTGTTGATCTCAGCAGTTTTGACTTCAGAACGGGAAAGATGATGCCCAGTAAATTGCAGAAGAACAAACAGAGACTAAGGAATGATTCTCTCAATCAAAATAAGGTTTGTTAGTAAATACTGTGTTTAAGGATATCCTAAGAATTTCCTTTCCTGTAGTTCATTTAGCAATTTCTTTTCTGCTTAAAGCAGCCTGCTTCTAAGATGCACGTGTATGTTTTAACTCTCAGTAGTGGTAGAGATGTAAATTTATAAATAGAAGGAATACTCTGCTACTACCAAGGAAATATCAAGGTGAGGTTAAGTATGAATCCAAAGTTTGAGCAATTCAGGAGTTGGCTTGGGACTAAGAATCTCAGTGCTCGTCATCTGCCTGAATGCTATTCTTCCAAATGGGAAAAGTTAGAACTGTTGACACCCAAGAGATTCTCCTGTGCAAGGCTCCAAATTGCCATGTTCATCTTCCTGTTCTGAGATGAAATAATTCACATTTTTAATGTGCTCACTACCTGCCAGGAAGCTTGTTTTCTGAGGCAAATGCATTTCTCTCTCCACCTTAACAAGGCCAGGGTGGGTTTTTTTTCTGGTTGAAGATTGGGCCTTTCTCAATTCATCTGATTGTTCTCTTACTGTCTATTGCTTTTTGAACAACAGTGTGTCCTTTTGAATAGTGAAGAAAACGTGGTTTAATCGATTCCAGCCCTGTCTTGTGCACCGCTGGGTTTTCTCATCTCGTCACGCGTGAGCCACACATTTCATGCCACACATTTCTTTTTCTTTTCAAGCCCGTGTTCAAACGAGGAGCTTTTCAAATAATAGACCGTTTTGGGGGGGAGGCCAAGGAGAGGGTTTGGTTAGGCTTCTTGCACACAACGTTTGGTATTTAAAATCTAGGTGAGTCTGATCTTAGATTGCGTGAATGTTGCTCACGGTAGCTCTGCTAAAAAAAAAAAAAGAATACAAAGAAGTGCCTTTTTTTTGTGGTAAATAACATTTATTATATCTAAGTGACTTCAATCTGGAACTCCTGAACTTTCAAGAATTGCTGTGACAGTTAAAAATGAGATTTCAAATTGTTCCTGAAGTTTATATTTTCTTCCACAGCCACTGAAGGAGAATGGTTGTGGCCGTTCTTCTCCTCCACCTGGCAGCTGCCAGACTTGCCCAGGCAAGTTTGTGTATAAACTCCCTCATATTTTATGGGTTGTTTGTTTTTTTTTTTACAAACAACTTACTGCAAGTGTTTCTAAATTCTTTACCTCCCCTTATATTTCAAGGAGGAATATCCAAATACACTCGAGTCTTCTTTCTGGGCCGTGTCTGGGCAGTGAGATGTACGCGGCTGGCGGGTGGAAATTCTGCCTTGCCATACTTCTAACTTCTGAGATCCTCCTCGTTAGCAGATGAGAACTCCATGTCCTGACACACACACTGATGCCACCTGGCTTAAAATGGCACCGAGGGATAATTTATGCTAATGAACGCTCTCCATTTTGTGATGTTAATGTACAACAGTGCGAGTGACACGGAAATAGCCAGCAGAATCTGATCTTAGCCTTGTGCCTTCCCACTGACCTTTCAGCATTGGCAATAAAGACATATATTTGATAGGTTTATTTACAGTAGAGCTGTAGGAGGAGTTTTCTTTCATCCTATAACTAATCTTACTATTGTTTTCTCCCTAAACCTTTTTACATTTCACATGCAAATGAAGTTACTTTATTTATATGAAGAGATAATGAAATAAGGACTGCAGCTGAATATGGATCGAGCAGATACAGCATATAAAAATATGCTTATTAATTCTTTCTATTGAAAAGAAAACATAATAGAGAGTATTGATTAGACATATTTTTGCTGATATATTGCTAGAGTTCCTAGAGTAGGAAGAGATTTTATTTCATGATAAAAGTCAAGCAGTGGAGAAGCCCATAGCATGCCCAAGTTTTGTAGCTGTGCCTAAAACTGAATATTTTAAGCACCATCTGAAATGAAGTAATTTGTGCCTGACCATTTGAAATATGTCAATAGTGTCTTTTATCCAGAAAGCTCAAGGGAGCTTTCTGTCCTTTCAGGAGAAGGGCTGGTTGTGAGGATCTCTGTTACTTATCTCTATTAGGATGCACTTGAGCCTTTTCCTTTGTCGTGAAGAAATCTTATATTGTTGGCTTATGATTTGGTGTGAAAAAGAGTTTCTCGGAATATGAGTCGCCTCCTGTTAAAATGTGATTATTTCCCCCCCCCCCCTGTACACCTGAAGATCTGCAGGTGCTGCAGATGGGGGAGCTTTGCAAGTTTCTGGGCTAAAGAGTTCATTTCTGTTGTTTAAAACTCAGTGCTGTGGATGAGAGACTGTTTATTTAGGATGAGATCAGAAAGCCCATACGTGACTATGGTTAGAAAGGAAATAAAGTAGCAAAGTGGTGAAGTTATAATTACAGTCCTTAGGAATTGGATCTATTCTTAGTATAAACAGTTTATTCTAATGGCCATTTTCTAGTATGTAGGGGGGGGTCATATCCTTAATGAAGCTGAATTTTTTGAAGTTCTCCCGCTGCCTGAAGGAATCTCCCGTTTTTATTTTTCTGAGCTTAATGGATTTATTTTTTAACTTCTCTTTAAGGCCAAAAGGAACCTGTAAATATTTTTCATGAACTTGAAACGAAGACCTTTGTTCTAGAAACGGTTGCTAAACCAGATTTATCCCCCGTATGGCAGATGCCTCTGTAATATTAGTGGTTTTGTCAGTTTTAGTAGCTATTTCACCGCTAATACTGATGCTACTGCACAGATTGCCCTGGAGGCATGGACTTCAAAGCGTCAAAAAGTACTTTGAACTTGATGTCACAAGATGAGGGAACGCGAAACTGGTAGGATGGGCAAGGTCTATCAAGGTTCTGGTGTGAATTCAGTTCCGTGGCGTGAGGAAAGGTCATTGGCAAAATAAGCTGTGCAAATGTAAGTACACATGATTCCTGTCCAGCTCTGCTTGGTGATTCTGTGCTCGTCAGAGATGCTTTAATTATATATGAAAATGTATATTATGTATTAAAAAGCCTAACATTAGGCTTACTATCATCATCGTTCATGGGGGGAAAAAAAAAAGAGGCCATCACCAGTATCCACCAAAATATCTTCTAGAGGATTGGGTCTACCTGGGAGAAACATTAGGAGAAGAATGATGTCTAGATTGATTTATAAGCTTTGTATGAAAAGGTCTTATGACTTCTGTGCTAATTGAACAGCAGTTTCTCTGGTGGGTTAAAATTATGACGTGTCATCGGGCAGAAGAACTCGTGCTCTGGCCATGGAAACCCTGCTCCCGGTTGGACAAGCATCGGTAGGGATGGAGCTGGAGGTGGACATCTCTGAAGATCTGCTCTTTTTTTGCCCGTTTCATTGCCACACACGGGGACTAATTAGTTTCTGGCTCTAAGCTTATAAACCAGAAGTGATAGATGGGTGAATTTCTGAGGAAAAACTTCTATTGGGATTCGTGATTTTAACCTTATTATATTTTAATGAGTTAACTGCTCCCTGGAAATGATGAAGAAAGGGGGCATAGAAAATTACAAGGTATATTTAAAGGAGTGGTAGGAATAGAGACCTGTGGTCAGAATTGCTGCTGTTGAAAACTGATTTTTAGAACTCTTTCAGAATTCACCTGTTTCTTTAGGTCTGGAAAACTGTTTTGGCTCTTACGAGAGGATGTGCCAAGCAGTATAAAGCCCAGGATTCCCAAAATGCTAAAATAAATGAGTGTACGAATTGAGTCATACTGTTAAATAGCTAAGAATTTGCATAATGATTAATCACCTTCTTTGCCTTGTGCATGAAAAAACAGAGGCCTGAAATTTCAAAGCTATCCCTTCATTTCGGTTACCTTGAGATGCAAAGTGTTCTTCTGTTGCTCCTTCCCAGCAATGACATTCCTTAGAATTACAGGGAGGAATTCCATATTTTTTGCCACCGGGAAGGATCTAACTGTGCCGTGTCACCCTGGAGAAGTTAGAGAAAGAGGCTCTTCCCTTGTCTCATCCCGAGATGGATTGAACAGTTGGGTAGGAGCAGCAGAAAGGATAACTGCTGCGGTGTGTAAGGATGGGTTTTGGGATGGGTCAGTATTCTAGCTTTTGGCACATGGAATTCTGGAATGTTCTACTTTGGAATGAATGATTTTTAAACAAGCATCTGCTCGCTGGTCCTTAATAGAGTCTCATTTATTTTACAGTCCCAATTGTAAAATCTCAATACAGAGAACTTGAAGATTGAGTTTTAGTTCTCATTTCTAAACCCGAGAGATTGTGTTTTCTCACAAAATTAGGGGTCTAAGTAAATCCTGATGAAAACTCTTTTAACGTCATGGAGTCTAATATCAATGTTCATTGTGTAACTTTTGAGCTGTGGTCTCCCAGCCACTTATAGAGATCTGAAATATTGTATATTTTCATGAAGCTTTGGAGAGTTTGCTTTGACATCTGGTTGGGAAGCTGTCTCTTCAGAATGAACAATTAACATAGATATATTTTAACAAAAGAGAAGATGGACTTTCAAGCAGTTTGTTTCTCCCCAAGAAGGTGAAAATGTGTGGAACCAGTTAAATGTTGTATTTTTTTTTCTCTTTACCATGGATGACTACAAAGGTTAGTTAAGTTTAAGGGAAATCTTTAATCCAAAAAAAGCCTCCTCCTTTTGCACATCGGTAGAAGAGGGTGAATCCAACATTAAATTTGTGTAATTATTATGCGTAAATTTTGTTAATTAATGTTTTTTGGTTTTTTTAACAGGGAAAACCAGACTTAAATACAACTTTACCAATCAGGCAAACCGCATCCATTTTCAAACAACCGGTCACCAAAGTTACCAATCATCCCAGTAACAAAGTGAGGTCCGATCCCCAGCGAGTGACGGAGCAGCCGCGACAGGTAACGAACGATTCAGCCATTTCCATTCTTCCTGCTTGGAAAGTTGAAACAAGCTAAAAATGTGCTACTGCTATAAATACAAACCACAGTACCAGAAACTCATCTTGCACAAATGGGGCTGACCTGCTGGAGAGCAGCTCTGAGGAAAAAGAGCTTGGAAGTCCTGGTGGACAACAGGATGCCCAGGAGCCAGCAATGGGCCCTGGTGGCCAAGAAGGCAAATGGTCTCCTGGGGACATGAGGAAAAGTGTGACCAGCAGGTGGAGGGAGGTCATCCTGCCCCTCTGCTCTGCCCCAAAGTTAAATCTTTGCCTCCTGAAAATAGTTTCTAACGGATTGAGCTATAGGATGCTCTTCAAGAAATCATCATTTGCTGATCGCTGTGTCAGCATTCTTTGTCCATTAAATTCCCATCTCCTTGCATCTTTGGAAGAGGCCACTTTAAACACTCTTCTCACCCTGTATTGCCATATTTCAGTTGGAAGAAACACCAGCTCTGTTTGCATTGAGCAGTTAAGAATAGCAAAGCAAATCTTGGTTTGTCTTTCTCTTGCTTTTCTCCGAGCTAGAATGCTGCCTTGAGCTGTTTCCTGAGTAGTGATGATTGACAGAGGTGGGAGACTTGAGAAAAGGAGAGAAGAGATTGTTACAGTTGTTTTTACAGGAAATTTGAGTGAGTTTTCAGTAAAATTTTCATTAGAAAAATCTGGAACAAAGCAATTTAATATAGGTTGCTGGAGAATCTTCAGCAAATTGACAGCTTTCATAAACAATTTTCAGTGATCTGGTTTCTTTACACACAGATTTCCATCATGCAGTTACTAATATTTCTTTGGTATTAGTAATCAGGAGTATGGAGGGACTCCAGTCGTTGATCATGTGTGTACCATTCGTATATTTGTCGCTTGAGATATAATTGTTGGCCAAACTCAGTCTTTCAAATGTGTTTGAATTACCTCCCCCTCCAGATAAAGCCCATATTTTCTTTACATAAAAAATCCTTACATGTGTCATTTCCTTCTCCTTCTCTCACACTCAGGTGTGCAAACGTTCCTGTACATAGACTGGAAATATATCCATGTTGGATAATTGAGTGAATGCTGAAACACTGACTATATTGTCTATTTGTATATAAATCTTACTCAATTGCCACTTCCAGTGTCATTCTCCCTGTTTCTTCAATCCTTGGCCCAAATCCCTTAAGGGATTTTTGCTTCTGTAGTTCTAAATACCCATCTTGGAAAGCTTTATCCGCTTCTATCCATTGTATCTCCCTTTTCCAAACCAGAATTCCCTGAAAATTCTTCTTTGGCCTGAGTAGTGGAGTTCCTTTGGCAGTCAGGAGGGTTTTTTTCATGACCTGGGAGCGAGAAGAACATGCTTATTGGTGTTGGCAGGGAAGGTATTTGGCAGCAGCTCTTCTCAGTGAAGCAGTGAAACCCTGTGGTAGTTCTTGGAAAGAGAAACTAATAACAGCTTGTGTATGATCTTCCTGTAGGTAAATCTGTCAATTAGGACAACAGATCTTTGTGGCAACTGCTGCTTCCATATATTCCTGCTAGTTCGTTGCCTTTTCCAAAAAACAGCTCTGCAAGACAGCATTTTAAAGCCATTCAAAGCTTTTCTTAAAGGTTTTATAGATTATCAGAGTGGAGAACTTCACCCATGAGAAGATGGAAATGTTCTGGAGAATCCTGGAAGTAGGTAGTGTCAGAATTTGAGCTCTGTGTGCTCTGGAGTCTTCTGGTCCTCACTAGACTGCTCTTAACTATCAGCCTTCTTCCTCTATGTGGCTTTTATTCAAATAGCAGTCAATCCATGAAGAATCCTCTAAATCTTCATATCTAACCAAAGATAGGAGTATCTCTAAGTTCCTAAATAGTAAATGTCATCATCTCAAATGCAGTTTTCTTCAAAAGTGCTTTAATGTCTCTTTTTGAAGTATTCACCTCCTTAAAATATTTTAGCTCTCCATAAGCTTAATTAAGATCCATTTTCTTACTGTTCCTGTGGCTTTGGGTTTCTTTCCCTCACAGAGTCCACTGATAAACCAGTATAAGAAAGGGAATCCTAGGAGATTGCTACTGGACCCTACAAGGGAAGATTAAAAAACAACCTTAGCTTTCTCTGTTTTAGCTTCCTCTCCTCTTAGACTTAGTAGATTTTGATAAGATATGATACATTCTTGATGAATTTAAGCGTAACGGTTTGGATTTTATAAAGTCAGGTTAGCATTGCTGAAATTCAAACTGGAATCAATGATGAATCAAAAAAACCATGCCACTCTATGTGTCATCTTCCTCTTAGGTGGTGGTGAGCACTGTCTTCAAAGCACTTTTCTTTTCTCCCTCCTTCCTGTTTAACAAAAAGGCCACTAGATGTAGCAGTACTTCTTAATGCTTCTCTTCTGCTTCTGGATTTGAGTATTCCTCACTGAGAAGAGGGAATGGGAAGCAGAGGAAGTCCTGTAACTATCTGAAACTCTTATAGGCAGTCAACCTTTTACTTAATCACTTAAACTGGAGTTATTGCCTGTCAGGGGTTGTGTACCCAACTGGATTGACTGGAAGGGTGCTGCAAATCAAACTTCTTTCTTATGCATCTCTGCCCCCTGTACCTCAGTGTCCCCAAAAGGTCCAGGTCTGTGTCCTACATGGAGCTCTTACCCACTTCCTCATGTGTCAGAGCTTCTTGGTTCACGCTGTTCCACGCTCTTTGACATTTTACAGGGTAAATACGAAGCTCATTCATTAATCTCTGTGTCCCAAATGTACCAGAGAAATCAGGTAGTCAGTTAGTATTACATGATCTGATTCCTCGATTCTGTGGCCAACAACCGCCTTTAAAAACCACCCTTGGATAAATCTGAGGCTATTTTCTTTTTAAAGCCACCTCAGGATAAACCTGCTGTATTTACTTATAGCATCATCTATCTGAAGGCCAGAAGTACTCTTTAAAATTGATTTGAAAGTCTCTTTTATACTTACTCTTATATATAGTGGATTGATTGTAATGGATTATTGAAGAGGATTATGTATGAAAAAATAAATTTGACCATAGTCATTTTTTGCCATAAGATATCTGCAGTCTAAAAAGCCTAATTTATGAGGAAAAATTGCAGGATGTCATTTCATGTATGTCTTCTTGTGAGCACTTCTGAACAAGAAAGACATATTTAGCTCTTAGCACTTCATATTTTGTCAAATAGATGTGATTTTTCTTTTCTATGGATGAGCTTAAAGGATCGAGTTGGAAAACTCCAGCTTCTTGGTTCATATCTGTTAAAATTAGGAAAAAGAGGGTTGGAAGGAACCGATTGAGATTAAGCTTCATCTCCCTCTCCCAGGGAACTAAAGGAACAGTGAAATTTTGATTGTCAATTATGGATGCAGCAGAGCTGAGCAACGGGACTTAAAAAGGGGAAATAAGTTTTCCTGATTTCTGGAGAAATTTTCATTCCTTTTAAATTCTTCCATGGAGCCTTTGCAAAGACCTCTCTTCAATCATATTTCCTCATTTTACTGCCTGCAGTGTCATTCACTTGAGCAGTTTCCCAAATGGTAACTTTCTGCTCTCATTTAGCCTTTAAAATATATTTTAAAACATAACAAAATTGCAGGTTATCTGTGTCTGCAGTGCAGTATAGATACGTTGACTATTTTTTATGTAGACATGTATAAATCAGAAGGTATTCTCTTTTCTTGACCTGGACAGGCTGGAGAGGTGGGCCCGTGCAAACCTCACGATGTTCAACCAAGTGCAGGGTCCTGCACCTGGGATGTGGCAATCCTGAGCACAAATACAGGTTGGGTGGAGAATGGCTGAAGAGCAGCCTTGAGGAGAAGGACTTGGGGGTGTTGGTGGATGAGAAGCTCAACACGAGCCAGCAGTGTGCACTTGGCAGCCCAGAAAGCCAACCACATCCTGGGTTGCATCAAAAGAAGTGTGGCCAGCAGGTCACAGGAGCTCTTGTGAGACCCAACCTGTGTCCAGTTTTGAAGTCCTCAACACAGGAAGGACATGGACCTGTTGGAAGGGGTCCAGTGGAGGGCTCCATCAGAGGGATGGAGTACTTCTGCTGTGAGAGTTGGGGTTGTTCAGCCTGGAGAAGACTCTAGGGAGATCTTATAATGGCCTTCCAGTTACAGGAGAGATGGGGAGAGACTCTTGATTAGGGGAGTGGAGCCATAGGATGAGGAGGAATGGTTTTTAATTGAAAGAGGGCAGATTGAGGTGAGATCTGGGGAAGAACTTCTTTGCTGTGAGGTTGGTGAGACCCTGTCCCAGGTTGCCCAGAGAAGCTGTGGCTGCCCCAACCCTGGAGGGGTTCAAGGCCAGGTTGGAGTGGGCTTTGAGCCACCTGGGCTGGTAGGAGGTGTCCCTGCCCAGAGCAGGAGATTGGAACTAGATGATCTTCAAGGTCCCTTCCAACCCAAATTCTATGATTCTTTTACAAGTGACAGAATTGGAATGGATTCCTTTCCAGCAAATCATTTCCTTTAGGCTTCCAATGCTTGAGCAGTGGCAAATAGACTTTGATTTATCTAAGGAAAAAGGAGTGGCTCATAATATATTTGTATTTAGTGGTTCCTGCAATAAAGGGCCTAATCTATCATTTCTTTGCTTTCTGACTGAGAAATAAGAGTTGCTTAGGAGACTCTGTTTTCACAGAGATGACGGGTTAAGATTATAATTCGCCGTTGGTCACAAATAGCTTTTCTTGGACAAGAAACAATTATGGAGGAAACAATATTTTATGGTTCTCCAAACAAAGAACTTGGGAAGCCTGGCTGGTAGCACGGCTCGGCCCTTATGGAGCTGGGGAACAACAAGGAAGTGGAAAATCCTGCTCCACCCTGGGGACCTTGGTTCCTGCCTCAGGGAAAAAAAAAAAAGCCACCAGGGTTCCCCTTAGGACAGAAGTTTGAGCGATAAGAGATAAGTTTCTTGCTTGGCAGGAGGATATTGCATAAGAGGTCACTTTTGGCATCATGCATATTAATTAATTTTCTAGGAAATGGAGCATTTGGCTGCTGGGTCTTTCTGAATCTAGAATGCTCAGGCAATGAAGGACCTGGGTTTAGGCTTTTATCAACTGCTACATCAAACAAAGCTGCAATAAAGCCATTTCTCATCCTGCAACAGGATGAATCCTGTTCTTCTCTCGTTCCTCCCTCATTACTGGTCCCATCAGGATCCTCGTTATTGAATAAAGGGTCTCACATTTGCTAATGCTTCTCTCCTGGAGGCCCCAATCTTGCTTTTCTGGCCGTACCGCCGCGCTCTCAGCAGGAGGAAGGGAAGATGGGACCTGTGCTTCAGGGATTACGATACTCTCCAGGGAACTCAAGCTGAGAAAAGCCCAGAATCTGGATAATTCACTCCATTTTCCAAGGAAACCTTCCCACTTTCACTTTCCCACTAATACTCCCTGCATCGAGACTTAACCTGATCTTCTTCAGTTACTTGAATGCGTTTCTGTGAAATGGGTTTATCTTCCTCATGTAAGGGGTGTAACAGAAAAGCTTTTTCTGGATTTGTATCAACAACTTCCTTCCCTCTCTCTGTCCCTTAATTCCGGCTGCAGCTGAAAGGGAAATACTTTTCCAGGTCTGGTCCAGCACAATCTTCAGGAGAAGATACAGGGGTTCAGAAGAATCAAAAGCCATCAATATTTGATTGAATTTAACGATGTGTTTGCTGCTGTAAACGGACCCAGTTAATTTTATCCTGTGTAAACAGAAGCTGTTCTTGGGTTTCGCTGCAGTGCATGAGAACACAGCTTGGATTTGGACCTGGTAGATCCTTTGTTTCTTTCTAAAAGTTGATGAAATGCCGAAGGGGAGCAAAGGGTGAATTCTTTTAACAGTGGAAAACATGAATAAGCTTCGTAGAGACTTTATCAAGATGGGAAGCTGACCCAGTGATGAAATACTGAATGGATAGGATTTCACTTTGACTTTGTTTATTTGGATCCTACTATTCCTTTTAGAATTTGGCTAGTGAGTTGCTGGGGTTGCCTTTGTAACAAGGTTCTAGAGAGCTTTAAGGAGCCAAAAGGGCTGCTGCAAGGCATCTGGGTCACTTTCTTGGGGTGGGGGCTTGGCAATAGTGGTAAAGAACAGGAGTGAATGACAGGAGGTAAACATTTAGTCATTAACAAGGTAAGAGGTGCCATGATACTCAACTAACCATGAGGCTCAAACCAGGGTTGGGATGTTGCAACCAACCACTAGTTATGAGCAAGGAGTCAGTTCACAGGAAGCATTTGACGTTTAAGTGACTCTAATTAAATGAGACACAAGTGCCAACAGGTATTTCCCAAAAGCTGTCAAATCGGGGAAGTGTCGAGAATGTTTTGTTTACAAATGTAGTTTGTAGTTTACAAACTGTAAGGTTTGTAATTTTCAAAGAGATGTAGTTTACAAAAATCCAAAGATCTTACTGAGCTGATCCTGGGCAGGTTTTCTAAACCACTTTGGATCTAAACTCAGTTACAAATGCCTCCTTTGGTCCAGAGAAGAGTGCTAAAATAAGTAGATCTCTATAAAATAGCCTAGTGATCTCTCAGACATTTTTTTTCTCCCTCCCTTATATCCTACAGAAATCCCAAACTACTTCAGAATGCCCTTTCTCCAGGAAATTGCATAGCTACCTTCTTGCTTATTAAGATTGTTCAATGTAGCTTCCCATGGAATGGAAATCAACTTTTGAAGTAGCTTTCATCACTGTCTTGCTCAATAGAAAAGGCCCATTTTAAAGAATAGATGTGGCTGATCTCCAGCTCAGAACTTCAGGATGAATCATCGGACCAGTGAGATGGGAACGGGTGGGGAAATCTGCATCACCAACCAAAAATCTCTTGGGTCAAGAAACTATGAGACTCACAGAATCATTTAGGGTGGAAGGGACCTTTTAAGATCATCTATCCCAACCAATGAAAGGGAAACGTGTTCCCAGGTCGTAAACAAAGGGATAGAAGGATTTGATTCTATTTCTAGATAAATCAAGAAACCTGTAAGCATCGGAAAGGGCCAAGTGATGGAGTCAACACAGCTCTGAAGTGTCATAGCTACTGGTTGGCGTTGGGCAGAGCTGTCCCCAGTGTCTCAACACACAACATAACTCCAAACAAACATGTTCCTGATGACTAAAACCCCAACAGCAGATGGGATATCACCTTTTTGGTTGTTTCTGTGACTGTTGGGTTGATTATTTCATAGGCTGCTGGGCACTCACTGCCTTTAATTGTCCTGATGCTGCTTTGATCATGAATACTGTTTATTTCCATGAGTTGATTTAGGGATTTTTTTTTTTTAAATTATTGTTTCTAACGAGCAATCTTCTCTTTTCCAGCTTTTCTGGGAGAAGAGGCTACAAGGCCTCAGCGCGTCGGACGTCAGCGAACAAATCATAAAATCCATGGAGCTACCTAAAGGTCTCCAAGGTATTGTCTTCTCTTACTGCAATTGCTTCAGATCCACCAAGTTGGTTGTGCTTGAAAAGGACAGAGTTTTTGATGCTCTTCACAGGTTTTGAGTTTACAGTCGGATTAAGTAAACTTCTAGCCGACAAAATACCTCAGTTTCCCAAACTGTGCTTATTTTTAGTTTATTTATGTAGTTAATATAAACCCCACTTCAGAACCACACTCTTATTGTTGAAAGTTGAGCTAAAATATCTTCAAGTCACAGTTCAAAATTAATAACTTTGTTCCACTGCTTGGGAGATTATTTTTTTGCCTCAGGATTTTGAGTGTTGTAAAAATCTCCAGTGTTTATTTTTCAGAATTAATTCAGTGCTTTGTAGCACTAAAGCAGAGGCTGTGCTGGTGCAGATTAATACTGTGAGGCTGCAAAGGAACTATTTCAATATGCGACTGATGAATTTATGATGTGATCATCTTTATTAAAAAATTGATGGTGGTGTAATTGCTAGCGTAAGCAAATAACTTTGCCAGTTTTAGAAATGAGATGCCTTTATTACAAAGCCATTTGTAAGGACTTGCATTTAACTCTTTAGATGAGACAGCCACGTATCCAGTGGTGATTATGTCATAGAATCATAGATTTTTCTAGGTTGGGAGGGACCTTTGAGGTCTTCTAGTCCAACTGTCAACCTAATCCTGATAAAACCCTTCACTAAACCATATCACTAAGCACTGTGTTGACCCATCTTTTAAATATCTCCAGGGATGGTGCCTCAATCACTTCCCTGGGCAGCCCATTCCAAGACTTAATAACCCTTTCAGTGTAAAAAAATTTTCCTAATCTGCAATCTGAACCTCCCCTGGTGCAACTTGAGGCCATTTCCTCTTGTCCTTGTTGCCTTTGACTTGGAAGAAGAGACCGACGGTCAACCACGAGCGTCTTAACTTTATGAACTGAGGAGAGCTCTGCCACTGAAATTTTTGTACGAAATAAGAACGGTTAACAATTTAATTTATTTACCCAATTAATGGTTAACAATTCCCTTTATTTTAGGAGTTGGCCCAGGTAACAACGACGACACCCTGTTATCGGCTGTGGCCAGCGCTTTGCACACCAGTTCGGCGCCCATCACGGGGCAGCTCTCTGCAGCCGTGGAGAAGAACCCGGCCGTCTGGCTTAACACATCTCAGCCCCTCTGCAAAGCTTTCATAGTCACGGACGATGACATTAGGTAAGTTTTAGAAAGTTTTTCTTCAGAAAAAAAACACAACAACAAAAAAAAGCAAGTTCAGTTCGATTCCTTCCTGGCTCGGCGCAGCCCTGGAGATAAAGGAAGAGACGTGTGAAGGTGTTTCTTGTACCTGTCCATTAGTAATTGAAAAAATCAAAACCTGTTTTTTTTTTTTTCCTTGGTGGTCAAAATAGTGATATAAAATATTCACTAAGGTGTGAAGAGCAGAGACAGATCTATTCGCATACAGGCAAAGGGTTTGATTTTTTTAATAGCTGCACTGTTCATTTTCTTTTCAAAGAAAGTACCAAAAAAAAAAAAAGAGCCTAAAAGTAGGGCCTTCAGCACTGAATTTTGAAATTAGGACTGAGTGAAGACAGAGATTTCTTGTTGCATTGACTAATTGCTGGAGTGTTCAGGATACGGCGGACAATCCTGTCATCCATGGTTTTTTTAGTATTGCTTAATGTCAGTCAACACGTGGGATGAAAATTGCATTTAATAACACAGTTTTGGTTAAATTCTAGAAGTTAGAAGTTCCCTTTTCATCCTGTTTGTGCAAAGACACAAAGATGAGCACCTATCTTTTTTTTTCTCAGTTGTGGGATACACTTTCTTAATGCTAAAAAGGGAATGGTAAGTCTGGAAAATGAGCAGGATATGGGTCCTGGTGGTCTTTCCATCCAAATCTTAGCCTCCAGAGTCTAGAATTCCCTCTTTACTGTCTTCTCCCTTACTGAGTCTGTGAGAATTCATCTGGAGACTAGCTTTTTTTTTTCCTGACCAGCATCTCATTGTGTTCTTCACAACTGCTCTCTTGAGTCGCCTCCGTTTTCCACCAAAGGCCAAGAGTGAGATCCTTTGGGTCTGCTTCAACCACTGTCTCTCTTCTGGGGTGAACTGGGGAATGGTACCTTCTCAAAAGAACAAAGAGCTGGATTAGTTTTTTCCAGTTGGATGAAGCTCTTGCAATATATTCTCAAATTCAGACTCCCAGCTCTGTTCTGCTTCGTAGTCCGGTCTGTCGCTCTTTTCAAGTGGCTCTCTCTTCAGAGGGATTTTTCTAAAGCTGTGAGTTTTCAGGGGATTTCTTTTCCTGAAGCGTGTAGCTCTGAAAATCCCTTCACACACGTCGTGTGGGAATTGGTTCTTTGAGCACTTGGAAACCCACCCAAGTGCCTCACCGACCTGTAAAGGTGCTCCTTTATACTGGGAAAGAGGGGGGAGGTCTCCTCAGATCTTCACAATACTCCTGTCTCCTTGCCAGTCATCTACCCTAAAATTTCTCTACCCCTCCAATATAAAAGAGAAAAAAAACCAGTCTTACAAAGACAGTGTGGTGGGATATTGCTCCATTAACTCTTTGCTTGGTCTTTTCAAGTAGCTCATCTGAGAGTGGAAGATCTTCTGTCACACTGAGCAACCTGGTCTAGTGGGGGGTGCCCCTGCCCGTGGCAAAGTGGTTGGAACTCAAAGATCTTTAAGGTCCCTTCCAACCCAAACCATTCTTAAAGCCCTTAAGAATATGCTTTAAATTTTGGTCAGCCCTGGAGGGATCAGGCAGTTGGACCAGAGGATCCTTGTGGATCCAACTGAAAATACTCAATTATATTCCTTTCTAAGTTAAAATAAAAGTTGAGAAACCAGTCCCAAGCTGTTGTTGAGGCAAGTATTACGCCCCCAGCCTACTGCTCTGCCCAAAGGAGTGACATTTCTGCCCCTTCTTCTCTTCTCTCCCTTCAGGAAACAAGAAGAGCGGGTGCAACAAGTCCGTAAGAAACTGGAGGAAGCACTAATGGCAGACATTCTGTCGCGAGCGGCTGATACGACAAAAGATCTAGATGTAGAAATGGATAACGGAGAGGAAGCATAAAAAGAAATCAGGTGAGTTGGAGACAGACATGAACGTCCTCACATTAAATGCTACAAAAGATCTGGAGACGTTCCAACCCCACCTGGACACGTTCCTGTGCAACCTCCTCCGGGTGGAGCTGCTTTGGCAGGGGGTTGGACTAGATGATCTCCAGAGGTCCCTTCCAACCCTACATCCTTCTGTGATTCTCAAAAGGATGCAACCACCAGCCTTTACTTTTTCCAAAAGGGTTTATTTTGGTTTTTTTTCCTCTTTTACAGGTACTTTTAACTGACTTATCCCAGGAGGAACTTCGTAAAATAAAATAAATAAAAAAAAAACAAAACAGAGGCACTTTCTCCTTCGGTCTTTCGTTATAAGAAGAAACAGACCCATGCACATTTATATAGCTTTCTAATAGCATTAAAACCAATGCCTTTTTTAGACTCCTATTTTTTGATGTATATATCTTATTTGAAAAGCAACTTTATTTTGTGTCCTATGACTTAAAGTCCTTTTTTAAGTATCAAACGTTACCCTTAATCTAAAGCTGAGCTTTTGATGCCAGGTTGCAAACCTACTGGAATTATATTGCCTGTACTAAATATTTGTTTTTTTCCTGTGGTTTTTTGGTAAGGATGGATCAGGAGAAAAGAAAGATTTCCCAATTAAAGATTATTGTGACTCTGTACATAAACAGATTTTTATACCTAGGGGTGAAAACACCTGTACATTCTTCCGTCATCACTGTAAAGATAAATAAATGATTATATTCCAAGCAAATTGAAGTTGCTTCTTTCTGTTTCTAATTGGGAATGAACGGGGACGTGAGTGACTTGCTTTGTGCAGTCTCATTTTGGGGGGAAAGATGCCAGGAGGTGACTCATCACACGGCTGTAGGGGAAAGTGCAGTAAAACCAGCACAGAAGTGCCTTTTGAAGGCTGGTGGAGCTCCTCTGAAATGTTGTTTTATTTCTTAATCATGAAAAAAATTAATAAGAGACATCATTAACCACTGAAGGTAGTTGAAAAGCCTCAGGGGAAGAAAATGCTTCTCTCTCTCTCTTTTTTTTTTTTTTTTTAAATGAAAAGATGTTCTCTGTCAAGATGCGACAGCTTCCTATTAAAATGCAAAGAAGTTTCAAAGTTTGGACTGAAATTTGACAAACAAATTTCTACTTTCATCACCTTCCTCTCAAAGTCGTGGTCCTGACAGAAGCCTTTCACCTCTTGGCAGCAAGACAGTATTTTAATACTAAAAAGATGGGTATTAATCCACTACAGTGATGGTTTAGTGATTCTTGGAGAACCTTGGGATGGTTTAGAATCCTTTTCTGGTTTTGATGCTATTTTTTTTCTATCTGGAAATCAGCAAGACCACGGTGAGGGAAGGGCATCGCTGGCTTTTGGCTCCAAACCCTGGTGGAACTGGTGGCCCTGTCCTGGGCAACTGCTGCTCTTGCCTTCTGAACAAAGGCTGAACTGGTGAGCTGCTGGTGAGGATGGTGGTGGTTACGGGTTACTCAAGGTACGGGGCTACTCCTTGGGCTCCCAGCTGAGGCCACTCCACTTTTGAGAAAATAATTGCCAAATTTAGGGGCAGGAGGGAAAGAGTTGGAAGGAACCTTTAAGATCATCCAGTTCCAACCCCCTGCCCTGGGCAGGGACACCTCCTGGTTGCTCCAAGCCCCATCCAACCTGGTCTTGAACCCCTGCAGGGCAACCACAGCCTCTCTGGGCAACCTGGGCCAGGCTCTCACCACCCTCACAGCCAAGAATTTCATCTCCATCTCCCCTCTTTCAGTGTCAATCCTTTCCCCCTCCTCCTATGGCTCCCCTTCCTCATCCAGGGTCCCTCCCCAGCTTTGAGGGACCGGAAGGTTCTCCAGGGTCTCCCCGGAGCCTTCTCTTCTCCAGGCTGAACAACCTCTGGAGTTGTTCCAAAGGTTGGTACCTATTTTTTTCCAGCAGGATACCAATAAATTGGCTGAAGAAGGGTATCCAGGCCCTTGCAACATCACAAATAAATGATCATCCCTGGGCTTCCCGAGGGGAATCTTATGGATTTTCCTCCCCTGTGCCCCCCTTCACCGGGGAGAAGAACCACAACCAGAGTCCCCGTCGCCATGGAGGCAGTTGGGGCTGAAGCCTCTAGAGGTCGGTGCAGCTCAAGGAATGTGCTCCCTGCCCGTATCCCCGGGATTTTTGCTTTTAATAGAAGAATGGAATTAAAATGCAAAGATTAAAATGAGTAATTAATATAACAAATTCTCCTTGGTGAGCCCCCGATGTTTGCTCAGTCAGGACTCACAGTTACCCTCAGGTCATTAGTAATGCAGGACGTTTATTGGTGTGGGGAAAACCCTATAGAGTGTTTATAATCTCTAGTTGGGTTTAGAGTTGGCAGCTTTTGCAATACTATGATGTAAAATATAACCTTTCAGGGGCAGTGTTTATTTTTACAACCCAAGTTCAAAAGTTAGTAGAGGGCTTCAACCCTCCCATGTCATTCTGGGCGGTTGAGTGTGGAATTTCAGAAGTAAATCTTGGCCGTTAGAGATTGCTCACTATCTGTTCTGGAGCCTCATTTTGCTCAGGAGAATGGGATAGAAGAGAGTAGAAATGACACCAAGCTGGGACCTGAGATGGGGTGACACTGCTGAGGGACAGGGTGCCATCCATAGGGACGTGGACAGGCTGGAGAAGTGGGTGCTAAGAGAATTGGGGGGGTTCACTGTGGAGAAGAGAAGGGTCCGGGGAGACTCCAGAGCCCCTTCCAGTCCCTCAAGGGGCTCCAGGAAAGCTGGGAAGAGACTCTGGATCAGGGAGAGGAGCCACAGGATGAGGGGGAAGGGTTTGACACTGAAAGAGGGGAGACTGAGATGAAATGTGGGGAAGAACTTCTTTGGTGTGAGGGTGGTGGGACCCTGGCCCAGGTTGCCCAGAGAAGCTGTGGCTGCCCCATCCCTGGAGGGGGCTTGGAGCAAGCTGGTGTGGTGGGAGATGTCCCTGCCCAGGGCAGGGGGTTGAAACTTGATGATCTTCTTAAAGCCCAACCCAAACCATTCTGTGATTCTATGATTGTTGGTGACCATCTCGATTTAAGAGTTAAGAATACAGGGGAATAAGACACAAACCTAAAGAGGGAATGAATCCTTTAAAGCATCCCCGTTCTCCAAAACCAGTCCTCAGCTGCACTCCATGGCACTAAGACGGGACTGGAAGAGAAGATACCTTGAAAATAGCCTACGCTACCGTTTTTTAGGCTGCTCTTTCCCAGTGGTTAATTATTAAAATACAAAAATACCATGTTTAAATATAGCACTGCAGTTCAGACTTAGTTGTAGCCTGAACACTCAGTTCTGATTTGTTTGGGCTTAACTGTTTTTTTCCACTGAAGCACCCAGCGTCCGTCCCCAGACAGGTTGTGAGATGTGTTTGGGATGGGGTTTTTAAGGTTTTGAGGAAGGGGTTTGTTAGAGTTTCTTCTTTTTACACCCACAAAAATAAAGCCACAAAATCCCTTTGCCTCCTAAATGAATACAATCATATCTGTGATTCCTAGTCTAGAGGAGTAGCTGGCTCCACGCTCTAAAGCTGTTTTAGCCAATGAGGACTGAAACTCTACCAAGAAAGATGAAAACTATTGCAAAGTTAAAGACTTCAGGAGAAGGAAAGGCTTCGAGGGTGGGAGAGAGCCCTTCAGCAAACCCCAAGGCAAGGGCTGTGATGGGAAGGAGCTGTGGAGCAGTTACCAGCACTGAAGCACACTGATTTATTTTCACATTTGCCTATGTTTTACCGAAGAGTAAAAATACCCCAAAAAAAGGAGCTGGGTGCGGCCGAGAGTCATCCCGGGGCTGGGGAAGTGGTAAACTCGCAGGCAGGCAGGCAGCCATGAAAACATAGCAACTGGCAATTTACTCCAAAACAGAACTTTATCTTAAAACAAACTCTCCCGAGTGACTGGGTTCTGATTAATGGAGAAAAAGGTATTTGTTTGTAGAAGGCCAGTAAAAGCCGAGGCAGCCTGGAGGAGAGGCTGGGTTCTGCTGGTGAGACAGAGGATATTTCAACCCCAGGGCCCTGCAAAGTGATTCCCCACCTCACGGCAGAAGCAACTCACAGCTTTTGACACGAGCAGGATGCAGAATGTCTCCATTTCTCTGACACCACCCTGCAGAAGCAGCAGGAGACCCCCCAGACAGACAGGTCCTACATCTCCTGTGGAGACAGCAGAGCCAGGAGGGCACAAAAGCCTCCAGGGACCATCCTCCTCCTCCTCCTCCTCGGACACGCATGGCCCCGCAGCCAGCCCTGCCATAAGTCGCTTCCATTCCCCTGCCCTGAGGGACGTGAAACCGTGGGTTACATATTAATCCCCCCCCAACACCAAAATCTGGAGCCAGCGAATCCAGAGGACGATTAAAGAAGTCCCCAGGTCTTTTATCACCAAAATAAAAGGCAGCTTCACGCGATCCGAGCTGTCTGCAGCAGCTCATCTGCATGCAGGGAGAGGAAGCTTCATTCAGAAAGCACAAAATCAAGTGGCACCCCATTAACGGGGCTCCCCCCGCCAGGTTCGGGGGGGAATCTTGATGCTACTGGAGCTTTCTGGATGGGGCTTAGTAAAACCTCACCTACAGTGGGAAGCCCTCCCATTTGCCACTGGAATGAATGCAGAAGGTTAGTGCTCAGTCTCTGAATGCTGCATCACTGGTTCCCAAGGACATAGCAAGGTTGTCCTGGGAGGAAGAAAATAAATAAATAAATAAAATATATCTAGACACACACACATACATGCCAGCATTTGGATGAACAGATATTGCCAGGAGATACAGCTCTCCTACCCCAGGCAGTTTATAAGCAGGGTTTCCCCCCCTCCCTCCACGGTGGTCAGAGCATCCAGATGCTTCGGATCTGCATCGCTGCCCCTCATCCCCCACCCAGCTCCAGGCTCCCAGCCCCACAACACAGCTCTGTTTAGAGTAAATCCGTGCTTCCTCGCTTCAAAATGAGGGGGGCCAAGCCAATAGGGGAGGTTGTCTACATTAGCTGGGAAGCTGGAGGTGTGCCCAAGACACCAGGCTACTCGGCCAACCCTTCCACACAGCGTTCACTTTCCAACACCTCCCTCACACACACACAGGCTCCTTTGCAGGGAGTTTCTTTTCAAGAAGCCAAATATTACCATTAAAATCCAGATACGCCTCGATAGATAAAGGAGAGCCCCCTTTGATGCTTTTATCCTGGAAAAAACAGCCTTTGGAGTTAACTCAGGTGCACTGAAGGACAACTCCAATGAAGTGTTTTCCCCTTAAATCACGGTAACAACTTCAGACTTGTTAAATCAAGTACGAACAGAACGAGAGGTAACAGATCATTTTCTCCTCCTGCTCTGCAGGGGCTCCTCGCTGTGGCACCAGCCCCTGATGGGCAGCCTCAAAGGGGACCACGTGTTATCACAGGGATGACTTCCAGCTGAAGGTGTGCCCGTGCCTGTGCACACACACACACACACACAAAACTGCAGCATGTTGCCTCTGGGAACCAAACCAGCAGAAAACCAACATTTTTTTCCCTTGGGGTGCTTTTGGTGGTTCAGCAGCTCACCCCAAGGTGACAGCACCATCCCCACCTCTGCGACACAGGGGGACTCTCTACAACTACTTGAAAGGACACTTCCTTTCCTGGTTGGAAGGCTGGTGCTGGTCTCTTCTCCCAGGTAATCAGTGATAGAACAAGAGGGAATGGCTTCAAGCTCCAACAGGGTAGGGTTAGACTGGACATTAGGAAACAATTCTTCACAGAAAGAGTGGTCAGAGACTGGAACAGGCTGCCCAGGGAGGGGGTTGAGTCACCATCCCTGGACGTGTTTAAGAGTCATTTAGATGTGGAGTTGGGGGATATGGTGTAGGGGAGAACTTTGTAGAGGAGGGATGATGGTTGGACTTGATGATCCCAAGGGTCTTTTCCAACCTGAATGATTCTATGACTGTCAGCTTGTGCTGTCCCCAAGACTCTCGGGGACAGTGAAAAAGAGCTTTCTCCTCAAACCCTCTCCTCCCTGGCACCTTCCCTTATGACACCATTTTTGGTACCACACGCTGTCACCCACCTCCTTCCAAGCTCTGCACATGGCAAGGAAAAACCCAGTGTGGGGTCAGTCCCTTCTGCCTCCTCTGTGGCCCCTTCCCAAACCAGCAGCTTAAAACCACCAGCCCAGAAGCCTGATGACAAGGCAGATAAACTACTGCACATCGGCACATCCGACACAGAAACAGCAGCACTGAGCAATAAAAGTTATTCAGATAAAAGTCTATAATTAAATAAAAACACACAGAAACAAATGGCAGACTATCTGCCATATGTAGGGTATTAGTGCCTTATAATGACACCCTGCAGCATAAGCATAATTAAGAATATCTCAGCATTCCCATTATAAATCCTTATTATTAAGGGGTTCATAACCTATTGTACAAACTTGCCTGGGGCTGGAGCTCGGCCGGCAAGATAGCAGTTCCAGCAGCATATTTTATTCTTGAAAGCTACTTACAAAGTTGGGTTTAAAGGCTATCAGTACTTTAAATTTCTGCAATTCCAAGTAAGTGTCAAAGGTTAAGACTTCATTACTTCTAAGCTTCTGCAACTGAGGGATGGGGCAGTTTTGATTTAAAATTATTTTTAAAAAAAACCCAGACAAGCTACTTCTGGAGTTTAAAAACGCCTTTGAGAACAACACCCCCAACGACAAAGCGAGCAGCCTCATTACTGCCCATTTTGGGCAGCCCAAAAAAAGCAGGGGAGAGAAATAAGGGTGCATTAGGTGGATGGAGGATGCTGGGGACGCGCAGAACATCCCTCTGACGCTTCCATTTCACACCAGCACCGTGACAACAAACCCCAGAGGCAGCAAAGGTGAAATCACCCACGAGGGTGCAGTTGGCTGGAAAAAGATGATCCCTCCCTGCAAACAAACCCCAACTCTCAACCTTCAACATCATGGTTGAAAATTTTGGATCAGACAATTTGGAGGTGGCTCTGGCTGAAGACGGGGCGCTGCCAGCCATTTCCAACTCTTCTATGGATTTTCTAGGAAACAGTAAGCTATTCTGGGGTTGCTGGGAGGAAAAAGAGAGCAGAACTATTTAATCAAGGCTTAGGATTTTCTTTTTTTTTTTTTTTTAATTTCTGAATTGTGAAATCATCTCTTGAGAGCTGCGGCACAGGGTCCGGAGGGGAGGGACGGGGTCAGCACCAAGCCAATGACTCAAGCAGGAATTGCTGAATGAAAAAAAAAAAAAACCAAACAAAAAACCAACACAACCAACCAGCTTTAACCAGCCTTTTTGAGGATCTGAAAATTAATAACTAATTTACACTACAAGTCCTGTAAATGGCAATAATGCCCCTTGGCTGACAACTCCACATTTTCCAGGCTTCTCGGTAATTGCACTGGCCCGGCTCCTCCTGCTTCCCGTTTCAAATTTGGGAAACACATGGTGAAAAGACACCTCGGAGGGCTTTTCCCAGTAACCAGACCAAGATGAGGGCCACTGCATTTGATGGCATTTATTATTATTGCTGCTTGGTGTTTATTAGCAGCATCTCTAAGCGCTTGCTGCCCTCCCAGCCCCACCACGCCAGGCACGGCCAGTGCCCAGAGCCACACGAACTCACCACAGCTTCCCAAGCTTCTGGAGATCCACAATAATTGGGGTTTGAGGCAACAATAGCACAGATAACAATAGAGGGGCCGAAGCTGAAAGAAAGGCAGCTTTTCTAAGAGCCAACACGAGGCAGGCTCAGAATACCCCATGATTAGGGCACTCGCAGGCAGCAGGCAAGGAGATGTGCAGATGTTCATTTGGGAGACAATATTTAATGCTGCTGCTTTAATGAGCAATTAGGTCCTGCCTGCTTCCCTGCTCCTCCTGCTGAGGCAAGACACAAGCGATCCAAGGCATTTTCCCCAGAAAAGTCTTTGGTTAATAGATCCTAACATTACTGACTCATGCTGCATCATAGAACCATAGAATAGTTTGGGTTGGAAGGGACCTTCAAGCCCTCCCAGTGCCAACCCCTGTAGGAGACATCTCCTCCCTGATCCAGAGTCCTTCCCCATTTTTCCTGAAGCCCCTTGAGGGACTGGAAAGGGACGGAAGGTCTCCCTGGAGCCTTTTCTTCTCCAGCCTGAGCTCCCCCAACTCTCTCAGCACCGTCTCCCAGCAGAGGGGCTCCAGCCCTCCCAGCATCTCCAGGGCCTCCTCTGGCTCCACTCCAACAGTTCCATGTCCTTCTGATGTTGGTGGCCCCAGATCTGGAGGCAGCACTTGGTGGGGGGGTGTCTCCCCAGAGCAGAGCAGGGGAGCAGAATCCCCCCCCTTGCTCTGCTGGCCACGGGGCTGGGGATGCAGCCCACGTTGCCGGGGCCTGTAGAGTTTCTCACCCAGCATCCCAAATTCCTCCTCAGAGCTGCTCTCCAGCAGTTCTCCTGCATCCCTGACAGTGGGAGCCAGGTTGCTCAGACCCACCCCAGGTGGACTCCATCCTCGGAGAAGAGGGATGGCTGGATTTCAGCGCCCACCACGACTCCCACCAGGATTGGGATGGAGCTGCAAATACGAAGAGCAAGAGAAGGATCTGTGACAACACCTGCTGACTCCTGGGAAATGTGGATCTGGGCCATGGATGTCATTTCTAGATTGGTGGCAGCACATAAACCACTGCTGGTTTAGTTTATGATGCTTTGGCTCACGTCCTCCACATCCCCATCCCATAGAGCAGAAACCTCATATTTCATCACTCTGTGTATCCTGCGCATACAAAAGATCCCAGCCTGTGCTATCACCTCAGCATAACAAACAGAAAGGCCTGGGAAATACACTGCTCCATTTATTAATCCAAACCTAAACTACAAAAGCAAGCCAGTTGTTTGAGGAACATTCTGCCACTTGAACTTCAGAGTTCCCATCCTCCTGCTCCTGCTTTGCACACTCCACTTTGCTAAATTCGTTATTTATTTCAGGACATCCTGCGACTGTTCGTTAGTGATAAAGCCACACGCATTTTCTGGCTTCATATGGTCTCTGAGAAGCTCATTTGGATGGGTATCAGGGATTGCTGCTTCCCACCACTCCCCAGCCTGGGGTTTTTTGTATAAATCCCCAAATTACAAATCTGAACACATACCAAAAGGAAAGGAACTTACAGTATAAACTTCTATTTCCCACCCAGAGCGCGGCGAATGTGCAGTTTCAGAGCCCTCCAAATACCAGTAAAATTCAACATTAACATGACATGGAAGACACTCAAAGGTGACAATTTCATTGCTCACAACAGTGAAATGGCCAGACGTTGGATATTTTGAACTCACAACGAAAAAAAAAGGGAAAAACCTCTTAAAAATATCCTGTCTTCACAGCTGCATTTTCCTACCCTCACATCCTAACACACGAGGCCAAAACCGATGTTCTGCGGCGGGTGCTAAGGCTGTCTCCAGCTGGCAGGGTGCAACGCAGCACAGTGATGCCTCTGGAAGCCTCAGAAAGAGCTAAAAGGCTTTAAGAAAAAAAAAAATAAAAAAATAAAAGGCTTCTGAAGTGCTGGAAGATGCAAAGTGAAAGAGAACATAATGAAAGGTTGAATTTAATAAGGACACCGAGGTTGGACATTCCTGAAATGAGACTCCTGAAAATGCTAATGATCCTAAGATCGTAACCAAAACCACCCATCAGAGCACTGATAATTTACAGAGAAAAATCAAAAGCCTCTGATTCAGAAATACCAAGTTAACACACTTGAAAAAGTTAAAAGAAGCACACAGTGGCCTGAGCCTGTTGTATTATTCTAGCGCAGCAGATCCACGCACAGAGGCTCATTTAGAGCCAGGTTCAGCCTGTAATTAGTGACCTACAAATAAGAGAAGGAAAGAAGCCATCCTGTATTTAGATCTGTATTTTCCCCAAATCCTCTCGAATGCCTGGCTGAAAGGCTTCTGCCACACACAGGGTGAGAAAATGCCACCACTTGCTGTATTTTGCAAACTTGCCCTAGAGAGAGCCCTCAGGGTATTTCCATTTGCTTTTCAGACCAGGACACCAACTAATTTTACCCATAAAACCGGTGAATTGTCTTAATTTGGCTTGGATTGGCTAAACTCAGTATTAATTTAGAATTTTAACAGGCTGGCCATTTGCAACAGATACAAAGCAAAGCTCTACGGAGGAAAAACAAAACCTTTCACTTCAGTAAGTTAATTAGGAGGGAGGAAATCTCTCGCCATTGGGGGCAAAGGGAAAAGAGCATCGACACGACGGGTGATGTAAGAATTCCTGATCTTAGCACAGGAAAAACAAGAGGAAATGTTGGGATCTGGAGATAATGGAATAATCAGCCCGATAATTACGTTGATTAAGATCCTGATGGACGCGTTTGCTTCGAATAGCGGAAATCAGAACAAAAATACTGACCACATTATTGCTTTTCTTCTCCCCAAAAAATAAAATTATCAAACATTTCCAACAGGCAAAGGGAAAACGGGAAGGAGAGTTCGGAGATGAGGGGGACCTTGCTCTGACAGCCCAACCCAGGGCAAGCCAAGCATGAATATTTAAACACCTGGCCCAAAAGAACATAAATTAAACATTTTTGGAGGTACTGGCTGGAGGGAGCCCTGCGACCCACGGGGCAGGGATGTCCTTGGACCAGGGAAATGCAGATGCCTGGGCTGGAGCCCACCTGCTGAGGGTGACATCAGTGCCGAGAGGCTGAATATATTTTCTCAACTGCATTTCTCACTTGAAACCCCAGGATTTTGATCCGCAGCGGGGGCCATACGGGAACCCTTTCCCCCGGCAGGTAAAGCTGCGTGAGCTTGTCAGAACAAAAACCACTGAGCTTTTACAAGATGCAATTTCACCAGGCCCAAAAATAGCAGCTCTGCCCTGGAATAACAAGGGGAATATTTGCATTTTGCTTTCAACACCAGCTCTCCCCGGGCAGCTCTGAATGAATTTCAACTTCTGGGTGTCGTTTTAAGGCGGCGGCAGGTTTTGCATCAAGAGCTTTCCTGAAAGTTTCACATTTCGATGCAAATGTTCTTAATCCTCAACTGTAAGCACGTAATTAAGGCACTAATTCCATGAGGTACTTAAGCACCCAAGCGGTCCTGACAAGGTTAATGGAGCTCCAGTATTTAAAGCCACCCCACAGCAGCCCCCACCTCTAACAACATGCCCCCCAGCAAATGAGGGGAGGCACAAGACATGCCCTTTGCACCTGACACCCACCCTTACGTGACATGAAGACCCCCAAAAATGGGTCAGAAACAGGCAAAACACCACATCTAGTTACTGCAAATGGGAAAGAATTCCTTCTGTGGCAACAGTGAGACGTGGAGCACGGCTGCAGTTATTCATAGGAGATGATGGCTGTCCAGTGCCATAATTAGCTACGGAATATTAATTAATTCTTCAATTAATTCACTCGGAGAAAAAAAAAAAATGCAGCAAAGTTGTGGATTGTGCATCTTCCTATTTCTAAAAAAAACCCCACTAAAAGTAAAATGGGTTTAATCTCTTCCTAAAGGAGGGAAAGACAGAAGACAAAGCAACTCCCCCATTTCATAAAACTGATGGTGGATCCTCCGAGCCCAGCGCTCGGTAGGAATTCAGCATCCAAGTCACTTACTCAATAGCAGACAGCTGGAAGGGGAGGATCAAGGGATGTCAGGAGCCAGGTCTAAGGCTAATTCTCAGTACCCTGCCTCTTTCTTCACCCCCAAAACACTTCACTGACCATTTTTCTTACTGACACCTACGACCCACAAAAGCCATGAACTCCAACAGCGCCGTGCTCAGCTCCAGATGTGGATGCAGACATGGGCTGGTGACACCAGACTGCACAGGTGCATCTCCTGGACCCTTTCCATACCAAGAACAACCACAAAACCCCACACAATCCTCAAAAAATACCTCCTCCCCAAATGTGGGTCCTGGCTACACACACATGAAGCAGAAATGGATCACTGAGATAATTGCAGGAGCTGCAGAGCGTCGGAAACCAATTATAACTGAAATTCTTGAGACCAAGACACTGCCCAAAACCTCTACTTGGCCAAAGCCAAAGACCTCCCCTCTTCTTTCTCCTCCACAAATGGAACCTATTTCTCTGCTATTTGCATGTAGGGGGTTCATCACCCCACTTGGTCCCATCAGCAGCGAGGATGTGGCTTCCAGATACCCCTGTGTGGCTTTTATCAGCTTGACAGCATCCACGGGACACAGCCCGACTCCTCCTCAAGTCAGTGCAATTTTTAGAGGACTATTTTACAACATCCTCCAGCCCAGCCATCGTTCCTCTGCTGCTTCCTCCAGGAGATTACATCCCTGCTAATTACTCTCACTGTCAGGAGTCTGCTTCCCCAGCAGAGTTGTGGCAGCTCAGTGAAGGATCATGATAAAGTTTTACTTTGTCTTAGTCAGGCTCTTCTTCAGCACCGACACCTATATGATCTATCAGATGGAGAAAAGGACCTGGAAAAATACATACAGGAAGATGGGGTAAGGGGAGAAGGAACCATTTAACACCTAAACCTGGCTGAGAGTAAGCAGATGGCGTGGGCTGGGAATAAAGCATGGTTGGTACACACCTTTGTTCAACAGCTCACTGCTCATATTATAGAATCATGGAATGGTTTGGGTTGGAAAGGACCTTCAAGCCCTCCCAGTGCCACCCCCTGCCCTGGGCAGGGACACCTCCCACCACACCAGGTGGCTCCAAGCCCCCTCCAACCTGCCCT
>JAOWAS010000019.1:1198973-1231859 GCA_028565315.1 Scolopax rusticola
GGGTGTCAGGAGGATGGGGTCAGTCTTTTTTCAGTGGTGCCCAGGGACAGGACAAGAGGAAATGGGCACAAACTTGACCATAAGAAGTTCCATCTCAACATGAGGAGGAACTTCTTTCCTCTGAGGGTGGCAGAGCCCTGGCAGAGGCTGCCCAGAGAGGTGGTGGAGTCTCCATCTCCGGAGAGAGAGAGACTTGTTTGGTTTTTACTGGTGCCAAAAAAGGACTTCCCAGCAAAGGGAACTGGGCGAGCGTTGGTGGGAAAGGCATTTCCCTCTGCTGGTGGCACTTATATTTGCACTCTAGTTACAGAATGCAAAGGTAAAAATATACCCTTAAAAATGAAAAAGTGAAAATATAAAATATGCATCTATTTTCTGAAGGAATAACGACTTTTTGGGGTGGTTTTTTTTCAATTTTTTCAATTTCTGTACTTTCCCCAGCCACCACTAGGAGGGAGATCAGGCCCTTTCATTCTGCAGTGGGAAGGGAAGAGGGACGAGGAGGGATGCAGAGGTTTAACTACTTGTTTTTACCAAGTGCAGGCTTTAACTTTTGCTTCTCAAATTCCAAAGCTACTATTTTTTTTCCTGAGGTGCTGAGTAATTCACTGAGTGTGTGGCACGGGAGAGGCTCGAGGCCAAAATACCCTTCATTAACTGCTCAAAATTGTCAGTATTATAAAAGATTATATAAATACATGATATATATAAAATATATATATATGTATATATATAAAATTATATTTTTATATATATAAATATATATAATATATATTTTATATATAAATATACTCTTTTATCTGTTAACATTCATTCCTATCAGAAAAAACTTGCTTGGAATGTTTTATTTATAGACATTTCTTATCCTTTCTGTGACTGGGTTTGAAATCTCTCTCCTAGAAGCCAGAGCGGTTGATGCTGCAGTTTCCAGGACCAGGATGATGTTTTGATGGACCAGTTCTTTTTGCAGTTCTTTCCAAATTTTCTTCGAAAAGAAAGGTCTGAATCAGGAATTAGAAAACGATGAGCATCGCAGTTCAGAGTCAAAGAGAGAGAGAGAGAGAGATGTTTTCTTCCCCCAGAAAACAAGCCCTAGGAGAAGGAAGATTTGAGTTGAAGTAGGATAAGGGATTTTTTTTAATATTTTTATATAATATATATAATATTTTATATAATATTTTTTATAATTTTTTAAATTTTTTTTCAGATGAGAAGAATATAAAAAAAAAAAAGAAAAAAATAATAACTAGGCCCAGAAAAGTGCAGTAAACAAAAGCAGAGGTGTGTAGGTAAGGATTAGAAGAAATACCTGGAAGCACCAAATGATCCTCATGGAGGAGAGGAGGAGCTTCAGGGAGTGAAAAGCAGAGATTTGCGAAAGCCCCTGCTGGTTTTTAAGTAACGAGGAGCAGTTTGGGCAAAGGGTCTGGGGGAAAAAAGAAAAAAAAAAAGGCTGTAAATTTGGAAAAAGACAAAAAAAAAAAAAGAAGAGAGTCAGACTGATACTCAAGGCTCCTGGTCTTCTGCAAATGTCTTCCCATCAGGAGCCCTTCGGCAGGCGCTCGCTGTGTAAGTAGGTGGTACTGGCTGATAAGATAGTGGGCAAGAAGCTATTTTCTGATTTTGAGATTGTTAATCTCCCCTGACGAGTTTTCCTGGTGGTTTTAAAGTGTTTTAACAAGGTGCTTGGCACAGCTGTGAGGCTTCGGATTGTCCCGGGGCAGATAAAGGATGTCGAACGCTACGAATCTGAAATAACTGCTTGGGTTTGGGAGCTTGTGGTCGGTACCCGTTGTCAGGCATCTACTCCGAATAAAAGGATTTATTTTGAAGAAGCTGCAGGAAGGGGTGAGGCTGGTCAGGTGGGGAGGGGATGTCATACCCAAATGACATCAGGCTGTCCTTCTCTGGGGTGATTTGGGGTGATTAATAGAGAAATTTTCCTTGCCCCTATTTTCAATCCCTGAAATCACAGTGGCCTTGCCGTATTGGAGAGAACATCCATCATCTCCTTTGGCAGAAATGCCTCTTTCTCTCTCACACATGTTATTATGATGAAATTCCCACCTCAGGGGTGGGTTTTGGGGCTGTGTGTGGCAACCAGGGGGAGCAGGAATGCGTGGTGGCCCCTCTTTGTGCTTCCTGGGCACCTCAACCTGTTCCGCTCCCTCATTATAGCCTTGGATGTTTTGTGCCAAAAGTTACTACTGGCAGTTTCCTGTCCATGCGATACCTTCACATTTTCATAATTAGGATGCTGTCTCTCCAAACCAATCAATCTCTTCAGGGTATTTATAGGACGACCTGCAGGAGACGTGAGTTCTGTGGCTGGGGCCTGGTACCTCGGTGATGCTGCTTGAACATCTCCCGGATCCACGACCTTCATCTCTGTTACGGCGTCGGCTTCTCACCTGAGAGTCTTTCTTGATGTTTTTCATCTTTCCTTGTCATTTGTTCACTTTTTATTGTGTGTTTGTAATCAAAGGCACATACTACAGGGGTTCAGCCCATGTCCAGGTGGTATTCATTCCATCCTCTGGTTTCTTTGGCTCTCCTAGTGGTCCTGGGAAACAAAACTGGACTGAAATGCCGAAAAGGAAAACCAGCCATTGACCTAAATATGGGTCAAGCCTCTTTGGTGATTTTATATGTGGCTGCCCCATCCCTGGAGGTGGTAAAAGCCAGGCTGGAGGGGGCTTTGAGCAACCTGGTCTGGTGGGAAGTGGCCCTCCCCAGGGCAGGGGGTTGGAACTGGATAGCCTTTAAGGTCCCTTCCAACTCAAACCATTCTATGATTTTATTTCTCTTTTTTTTTTTTTTTTTTGCTTAAAGGCTTAGCACTATTAAACAAATTAATTATTAAACACTATTAAACGCCTCGAATTTTATCCTTTCGGAGCGAACACAGATTTTCTCAGAAGGGTTACGGATGGGCCCGGTGAGAGAAGATCCAAACTTTGAGAGGTTGCTCTGGGATGAACAGAACCGCAAATGCAAGTAAGAACCGGGGCTGGGATCATTAAGAGCAAATATTTTCCATAATTTTTACTTAAAGACAACCCCAAGCAATAAATGAAAGGCAGAAGGTGTAGTTAGAATAATTCACTTCGTACCCTGGGTGTTTTGTGGCTTCCTCGAGGCTTCGTTACTGTCCTAGTATCGATTAGCAATGATTAGCAAAGTCTCTAGCGCAGAGGCATAGAGCGTTTCACAAGGAGCAAGTTCTCAAATGAAGTGTTTTCAGTCAAGAAATCAAACCACCCCCCTCTGACTGTGGGGAAGAACTGACAAGGAGCCGCGGCAAAATCTGCACAAAGAATTTTACTATAATCAAGTTGAGGGGAATTATTGATGGGGAATAATAGAGCCGGCGTTAGCTACGTTACAGCGAGAGGTTTTGCTGTGCAGAAGAATAAAGACGTGTATTTTCTTGAAAGCAGCAGCAAATATATGGTATTAACAAATAAGCAAACGTATAAAAATCTGTTGGCAATGAAAGTAACGCGGTTCTGTCACAGTCCAATTCTAAGACCCCCGCCTTGGAAACCACAGCCATCTTCTAGTGCAGCTCCTTGTGATGGTTCAATGTGATGAGGAACACCATGCTGAGGAAGATCTGGGTGGGTGCACCACAACTCTTAAAAACTCAGTACATAGAATCCTTGAGGTTGGAAGGGACCTTTAAGATCATTGAGTCCAACCATCAACCCAACACTGTCAAACCCACCACTAACCCATGTCCCTCAGCACCACGTCTGCTCGGCTTTTAAATCCCTCCAGGGATGGTGACTCCACCGTTGCCCTGGGCAGTCTCTTCCAGTGCTTGATGTCCCTTTCCCTGAAAAAATTTTTGCTAATCTGGAAAAATAACTGTCTTTTAAACTAAGTAAAATGAAGCTTGCCATAGACAGCTCTCCTTCTGCAGAGGATGGGGTTCTTCTCAGTGGGATGAGAGCAGGATATGCAATGCAGTCAACCAAAAACCTAATGAGTTTCCTCTCTTTCTAGCTGTCACTACACTGATGAGATCCTCCCCAAACCTTCTCTTCTCCAGGCTGAGGAACCCCAGCTCACTCAACTTCTCCTCACAGGAGGGGTGCTCCAGTCCCATCATCATCTTGGTGGCCCTTCATTGGGCCCTCTCCATTGTGTCCATGTCTCTCTCATCATCAGCTCAGAACTGGGTCAAGCCAGGGGTTTGTGGCTTGTACCCTAATTGTCCTAATCAGAGTAATTAACAGGTTTCCTCATCTATGACCTCCTTGCGCGAACCAAGCAAAATGAGCTGAGCCAGGGATAAAAAACGCAGTAATTTTATAGTTTTAATCTCCTGTATTCTGCAGGATTAGGCAAGCAAAATCTATAATTTTGCTTCAGTGTGGATTTTATGTCTTAATTTCTTACTGCTTTTCTACTAGGAAGGAAAAAAAAAACCAACCCCGAGCTCACGTATATGAAAATCAACATAATAAACCATTATTTCCAGCACAAGAGACATTATGGTCTCCCTTGGAATAGCACAAATACATTAAAAATGTATTTAGATGCATTTAAACATGCATATTATTTCACAGATGAGTGTAGTGGTTTCTTAGGAGCTCTTGGGTTTCAGAAGGCAAAAAAACCCATGTTTATTTGTACAGCTTTGAAGAAAATTATAGTAACGGGCCCCATAAGGTTTCATTACCTAAATCTTAATTCAGGCAGTTGGATTGTCAATCCAAGAAAGTGCCATGGATTTAAAAGACTCATTACACACATCCTTGGTGTCAGTTTCTTAATAAACTCATAAATAAACTGTTACTATTAATTGGATTTTTCCAAAGCATCCAGATTTGCAATGTAAATAACTCAAGTCCTGTAGCTCTGAGGGCTTTTGTCTGCACGTCCACATCGTGAGTGAAGCTCAGGAGAAGAGGAACATCTTGTGACATCTGTAAAATGAAGAGGCCACACTCGAATTAATGCTTGGAAGACACCAAGACAGGACTTCTAAACACCTCGCTCCGTGGACAAGGCAAAGCAGGGAGTTGGTGACCTCCTTTACCCTGGGATGGAAGGTGGTTGGGAGGGACATTGAGGACACACATAGCGAAGCTTCCTCATCTAGAGGCAAAATTATGGCCAATTCCAAACGCAAAGGGAGCCAATGGGTTGAATTTTGGACAAAGAAAAGAAGGCAGGAAAAGGCCCAGAGAAAGAAAATGCCACCTTCTTCATAGCTGAGGCATGAACTTGGAGTAAATGAGGTAGGAAAGAGCAGAACCCAAGTGTCAACTGACCAACAGAAACTGTGATAGTGCCTGGTGCTCTACTGCTTTTTTTAAGACCTGCACTCGGTGACATCTTTGCTTATCTTTCTTTCCGTTTCACATTGTAACCGTTGAGGCACTTAAATGACATTTAATAAAAAAGAAATGGGAACAAAACCCTGCCTGGAGTTTTTATGGCCAAGTATAAACTTCTGAAAACAGAAGTGTATCATGCAGGGTTCTTCCCATAAAACCAGGCGGCTGGTTCTTTTGCCAAGGGCAGAAGGAAAAAGGAAGGTTTGAGGACTGACTCTTGGATGTTTTCCTGTTTTTTTGTTTTTCTGTTTTTCTGCTTTTCTGTTTTTCTGCTTTTCTGTTTTTCTGCATCCTTAGACCAACGGAGAAAGGAGATGACGAGCCTTTTTGTTACTAGGAGGCAGCCAAAGCGGCTGCTTTTGTCAGAAAAGAGAGAGGAAAGAAAAGTGAAGGTTTCATGAAGGGGGAAAAGTTGGATTTCTCTTTGAATTGACAGCTCCCACCTCGCCATCCTCGCACACGCAGACACAGAGAGTGTCACCGGTAAGAGTTTGTCACATACAACAGTGTTCAAATAAACAGGGAGGCTGGGGCCGCCAGTGTCGCCCCCAGAGATGGGTTGGCATCTTGGCTGTTTATTCACCAAATTAATGCATTTTCTTCACCAAAAAAACCCATGCCCTGTCAGGGTTATCCTTAACATGGACGACGAGGAAGGGCTGTTAATGAAAGTCATTTATTCACAGTTTGACTCAGTCGGACCTTTCTCTGGAGGAACAGGAGGAGGGAGGAAGGAGTGGGGGGCCCAGCTGTGTGGTGGGATGGAAGGGGCTCTAATTGGCAGCCATAACGAGAGCCTATCACCCCATTTTAGACCAACTGGGGACTCTCTGCAAATTCAGGTGGCCTGCAGTAAATTAAAAAACAATTATTATGGGTCCTTTGGCCAGGAAATGTGATAACTGCAGGGTTAAAATTATACCTGATTTTCCTTTATTACTTGCACATGAATAAAAGCATCTAAATCCTACATAAGCCCAATTTCAAGGGGGGAAAAAAATGTCTACTTTACCTAATTTTAACCATTCGCCTCAGGTGGCAAACACTTTTTTGTGTTTGTTGTTTTTCATGGGGCTAAGAATAAAGATTTACATGGCTATAAGTGTGAGGTCATCTCCAGAAGTGCTGTAGACATGTTACCATGGCACTACGTACCCAATTAACCATCATGATTAATTTTTCCTTCAAGTTTCTTGCGAGCAGCAACTACAACTATGAGAAGTTCAGATTCCAGCTCTGTGAGGAGGTCGGTGAGATGGGGAAGTGTGGATTGTAGAGGCCAGACCAAAGAGACAGCAGTCCCACCACACCTCCAGCCTAACCTGGATGGAGAAAGGTTTGTGCTTCCACTGTTGACATTTTCTTACGAGTCTTCAAGTGCTTTTGACTCCTCTTATGTTGTCCCAATCCTGTTGCTGGGCAGATGGCACAAGAACATTGAATTATAAATAATTTAGGTTGGAAAGGACCTCTGGAAGTCATCTTGTTCACTCACATCTTCAAAAAAAGGTCCAAGCAGATCAAATTGCCCAAAGCCTTGGCCAGCCCATCTTCATATGGGCTCCTTCTCCGAAGAAGGAGAGTCTACCACCAATCTAGTATATGGTTTGATATTTGATCACCTTCATTGTAACTCTTTTTTCTTGTGAAATTGGGATTTTCTGTACTGTGCCTTGGGTCCATGGCCTCACCCCCTATCACTGCACGCCTGGGAGAAGAGCCTGGATCTACATTCTCCACCAACTTCCGTTTAGGTAACTGGAGACCACAAGATCTCCCCATAACCTCCACTTTCAGGGCTGAATAAACACACTCTCTCAGCATCTCCTTGTTTTCTGAACTGTAGACTCTCCCGGCCATGGATAATTGAGGAATAGAGGGTTTTTTTGGGTTGGCATCTTTCACCAGCACTAAAAAATAATTCACTTTTCACTTTTCTCCCATAAAGTCTTTATGGCTCAGCTCTCCAAAGAGAAAGTTGGTTTGTTGGTTTGTATTTTTTTTTTTTATAAATTTTATTCCCCCGACGTGCCACCTTTTTCAGTGTCAATTAAACAGCATCCAGCATCCAGGCAGTAGTATATTGTCTGCAGTAAAAACCAGCAGCAATGAAAAACTAAATACAGAACTGCCAGCAGAATAGTGAATTAGCCCGGAGTGAGCCGCGTTTGGGCGCCGCCGCTGATATTTATGTGCCGAGGGTAGGTGTTCTCAGACTCATTCCTTTCAAGCTGACAGGAAGCATTAATTGCAATTCTTTAAAAGAAAAGCAACTTATTTTTGAGGAGGAGAAAATACCACCTGCAGCACCTTATATACATCTAAGCATTGAGAGACTTCTTTTTTTTCCCGGCTCAGTAATTATTCAGGCTTCATCTAAGTTTTCTGAGCATGTGGCTGCTTCATCATCTTTTGTCACATTTTGGGGTGCAGTGTTCTCAGATCCATTGAAATTGAAATTCTGTGGTCCCTGTCCCCAGTTTATCCCCAGTGCCTACATCGTAATTCATACGGGGGATCTTTTCAGGGCCAAACCAAGCAATCCCTTATTTTTGCAGAAGTGGAAGGATAATGTGCACCAGGGACACAAGTCATGACAAGTTGGACTTAGACATCCTCCAAGGGTATCCCACAGACCTTAACTTCTCCCAGAAGACTTAGGAACAGGGCCTATGGAGATGTCCTGTCTAGATGCAACAGTCTTATGGGAAAGCTGCCCTGGACACAATCCATGTGTAATTTGCTGTTTCAAAGGATCTTGAGATCTGGCCACCTTGGATCTAAAGTCATCCAACCTGGCTTGTCTGGAGACCTTAAGTCCCTCTGCTATCTGGGGTTCACCACAGGCAGAATAGATGAAGCCAACCGCTGATGTTGGATGGTGGCATCTTCTAGAACTGGCCATTTTGGATCCCATCCTGAGATACCTAATATAGAGAGAGCCCTCGTCCTGTTTGTCTTCAGCCTTTTTAAGACCTTATCATAAATCCTGGTTAAAAAACAACCACCCCAAAAGTAAATAACTCCCCTGCCCCCACTAACCCAGGAAATAAAAGTATTTCAAGGTGTTTCTTTCATGGAATGGATTGACTGCCGTTTTGCCCTCGTATGTTAATGTTTAATCCTTGTGCTTTGAAGGCAGAAAGATACGTTGCTTACTCAACATCCAGTTTGCAGGTTTTGTTATGCAATTTATTGTTCTGATCGTTTATATTTTGACTCCAATGTTTACTTTAGGTTAGTAACCTCAGAGCAGTCTATTGTTTTAAAAAATAATACAATAATCCCAAGCTTCCCTGTAGCAGAAAAGCTGATAATTGCCTAGTCTAAATTCAGCACTAAGGTCTGCGTTTAAAAAAAAACAACCCTGAACTTATCCATTTCGGTTTGGGTTTCCTAAGTCAGACGTGACTTTACAAAACATGTTCAGACCCAACCAAAACGCATTACTTATAAACTGGCCGGTACATCATGTTCTTCCCTCGCGCTTTCTTGTCTCATCCTTCTTCGTGCCACACTGGCCGCTGTGCTCTGATCTCTAAAAATTGATGCCCCCGTCAACAAATCAATATGTTGACCTCCAGGTTTCCTTGAGCACCTTCAGCAATGTCTCCTGCAAATTAGAGCTCTCCCCAGCCCGTCGGTCGGGTGCCTGGTATTTTCTCCCTGGCTGGTGCCTCTTTTCGTGATCCCTGCTGGTGCTGGAGTGATTTTCAGTTCCTTTTCTCTGCAGCGTGTAAAGACACGGGCCAGGAAGATGTGACAAAGGGCACAGCTGCCAAAGTCAGAACAAAAATTCCAAAGCTTTTTATCTTCTTGAGGTTTTTTTCAGAGTTTCCCCTAATGCTCTCTTTGCCAGGTATCAATGCAGTTCAGTTCTCCTTATCATTTCCTGTGGCAAGCAAAATAAAAATTACTTCTCTCACTCCTAAATCAAATGCTCTTTTTTATTTTTTTATTTATTTTCCACACGTTTCCTTTAATTTGGGATTTCCACCATCTGAATTTACTCTGTCTCATTTTCCCCTGTTAGACTGGGTCACACTGCTTTTCCCTGGGACTTGGCTTAGTCATTTCATGAGTTTTAAGAGCTCTGGTGCCTGTTAGGTGGATGTTTTCAAGGGGATGTTCAGAATCCCACTGCCTTTTTTTTTTCCTTAAGAAAGTCCACTCTTGGGAAATCTTGGCCAATCTTTGCTCCAAATTCGGGAGCAAAGCGGCCATCTGCAGGTACCCAAACCATCTCTTGAGTGATTTCATCCAGAGCAAGGAACAGTAAAGCTGCAGGGAGGATTTATTTATTAGGACTGGATTTATTAGGCTGAATTAAAGGCTCCCCTAAAGTGACTCTATTGTCCCTTCTTTCCAGGCAGTGGCTTTGTGCCGAGCAGTGACACGTGGATGTACCGGCACGGTCAGTGCAGGAGCACTCTCCCAAGAGCCAGATATCACCTCAGGGATGAAATTACATTTTAAAATCCTATTTTACCAGCTGACACAAAGGCCCTTTAGGTTGCTTTGCAGGGATGAACCTTTTCTAGGGAAGAGCATCCACGGCGGTGCCCTCACGGTGTCACTTCACTGCTCCCACCTGGGGCCAGCCCAAGCTTGTTTCCCAAGATGGGCTTCTCCAGTCATGTCAAGCGTTTGATAAGTTGGCTCCTCCATTTGCAAAGAGAATTTCTTTCCTTCTGCTGCTGCAAAAAGCAGCTTCTTAATTAGATATAAAGATACCAGCTCTCATCTTCAATCAGAAAAGAGTCAACTAAGGGAAGGAGACCTCCCTGACTGCGGTTTTCTTTTGACACCTGTAAAACATACAGGGTGAAATCCTGACCCCCTGAATTAAATGGGGAATTTTGCCTTTTATTTCAGCTGAGGTGGGATTTTGAGCGTGGAGTTCAGAGTGGGGGGGTGCTTGAAGGCTGAATGGCCCGTTGATTCCAAAGCTTTGGTACCCTTTGGACCGCAAGGGCAACTCCAATCTCAGCCTCGTGTTGCACCTTTAATTACAGATGCTTGGTTTAAAGGAGCCTGGCAAAGACCTTGCATTTTGATATCTGTATAATTGGAGGCACCTGAAATGCAATAAGCATTTATTATTTTGTAAGTAGGAGCATGTGAATAATTTGAAACGAGCGTGCAGTCGCTAAGTGCGGCTTCCTTTGCCGTATATGGAGAATTTGCCAAATGGAGAATTTCCTGAGTTATTTTTTAATTCTTTTGTTTTTTTTTTTTTTCCCCACTTGTACATTTTAAATGTTCCTTTCCCCCCCCACCCCCTTTCCCAAGGCTTGATGGCAAGCAGGCTGCCACAGCTATTCAACGTTTTTAGACCTGAGCTGGATCAGCCGGTTGTATTCTAGCGACTACAGGAATTATTCATCAACGAAAGGGAAAAGCACCAAAGGAGCACGTGAGATTAAAAACAGTTTATTGCGGGCATTTGGAGAGTAAAATTTAATTGTAGAGGTGTGGTGGAACACACGCAGCCCAGCTCTTTTCCAGGTGAAAGAGAAAGGAAAAATTTCCACGTCTTTTACTCATCTGTAAATTTAAGTATGTGAATATATCAAATAAAGCCAGAGCCAGAAGTAACAAGCAGCCCTAAATTTTACTTGTAAGCCAGTGAGAGAGCTGATGTGATGTCTTTAACTATTTATGCAACGGGCTGATAACTGGACTTCAGCAAATTAAATGGAGTAAATAGGGTTGTTCCCGTTCCTTAAATGTCTGTTTTCATTTTCCTTATTTTTATTCGTGCATCTCACATAGGTGAAAAATTAAATGCAAAAAAGCAATGCAAAATTTAGTAGAGACACTTCTAGCCCATAAGCTTTCCTTAGGGCATATGAACTGTGTGATTTATAAATAGCTCATGTAGACACAAGATAAAAATAACCCAGGAAAAAAAAAAAACTGAAGGGGGGGGGGGAAAAAAAGCCCACCAGCCTCCTGTTAGATGAAGTTCTGATTCAAGCACGTTCCTTCCCTAAGAACTCCCATCTTTCACCTCCAGATACATTTCAAAACTTGCCTTTGTGTGAGATAAGGGTGCAATAACTTCCTCCTTCTCCCAGCTCTCTCTTAGCTGCATTAAATTCTGAAATTCTGACTACTGTTATCTTCAGTTGACATCCCCCCTCCGCTAACTGGCGGTGAATTCCTGAGTTGTTTGATGGGGAGTTGCTGAAGCCTAAGAAAGTTTTCCACTCTGGGGGTTTCAATCCCCAGACCCGTCATGCTGGACCCAGAAGATGCATCCAGTGCTCCCAGCTTCTGTGTGGGTACAGCCCAGACGGGATGAGCTGCCCTTCGTGACTGAGATTGGACGGTGGGAAGCCAGAAAATATTTAATTGTAACCCTGGAGAGTGGTTTTCCTCTGTGCAGATATTCCTGTCTCTGATTTGAGAACAATATAGAACTGGTCCCATAGTGATGGAGAGGACATCCCATGCTGGCAGCCCCTCATTCCCTGCACAGGACAGGGCTCCCCAGGTTACATTGCTCATGTTGGCATTTAAAATTAGAGAATTTGAGCTGTGGAATCTTGAAGAAGATGGTTTCCATTGAGCAAGGCCATATGAAGATTTTTCTGTCTTCTCCAAAACATTAACGTCAGACCGAGAGCCTCAAAGAAGAGCGTAAACCTCTCCCTGTTAATGTTAATTTATACCATCCTCGTTCCCATTCATCTGGCAGAATTCACCATTTTTCACCACTTACATACATAAATAAAACCTTATTTCTAATTTGAAATAATCTAACTTTCAAGTCCATTTATTTTGTGTGATTTATAAAGAAAGTACATCAGTATCACCAAACTAATTATCATAGGCAAATGACTTGTCGTAAAATTAATGTACCTAGTGAAAAAGTTAATAGTTATTATTTAAATTCTTGATTCCTCTTCTTTGCCTGTAATTACATCCAGATATGTGAATGAATACAATTAATATGGAAAAGTGAAAATGAAATGAATTTGTTTCAGACTCTTTTCTACACAACAACCCTTCATCCTGCAATCTTTATTCTGAGAGAAAGGACTGCAGGAGATTCAGTTTTTGTAGTTAAATATTTCTTTTCCTTGTTTAGCTGGACATTTAGAAACCTGATCAAAAACCCCACTGAAGATATGCATCTTCTAGTAATTAATGAAGTTCCTTGGAAAGAAGTCCTTTGAACAATGAATTTTAAGAGGGGGGATGCTTAAAATATTGTGGTAAGTAAGTTGAAAACATTGGGGTCTATTAGTTTCCTGACAAGTTATTTTTGTGACCAAAGTCAAAGAAAATCATTGTTCTTGCCACATTCATAAAAAAAACCCCAAAACTTAGATAAATATCTAACAATGTATTTTTCCACTGAAGTTATTGTCATTTTTGCTTTACTCTGTGTTTCCTCTGAGCCCAGCTTTCTCTCCTTTATAACCCAAATTCATTATTTCTCCTTCATCAGCTTAAGAGTCTCTATCTCTTTTGCCCCGATCGTTTCCCAGCTCCATTTTTGGAGCCACTTGATTCAGGTTTTATCCTCGAGAAGAGCCCAACGCGCTGTGACCTGCGGTGTCCAACTGGAGCAGCTTTGACCATTTTTTGAAGGGACCACAGGCAAACGATTATTGTGACCTGAGGAATCCTTAGTGTGAGGGATGAGTAGCAACCCCACCGACGCTACTTGCAGAAAGGCTGCAGGTAAATTATTTCCAACTCAACTTTCCATCAAACCGTGCCCGTGGATAATCCTCCACGGCAAGTACTCAAGAGAAAATTGCCACATCCTTGCATACAGTGTGCAAACAGATGAAAAAAACCCCAACCTTTATCCTTAAAAGAACTCTTTTGTTACAAATGATTTACTCAGCTGCGTGGTGCAGAAGCCAGAGTGTCAGCAGGATGATAAACTAGTTCCCAGCAGGTAAAGACGTGAACCATGATGTTATATTTGGACCATCAACGCACGTAAAATATGAATACTCTGGCAGTTCTGAAGGCGTCTGTGGTACTTCTGAAGAATTGTCCAAACACAGGTCAAATACCTGATTCCTTCCTAAATAAATCTCGCGGGGGGAAGCCGACTCCATCCATTAACTCACCCACAACAAACCTGGAAATATGCTCCGGCGTCTGGGCGCAAAATTCTCGGCAAAGGCGGTGATAAAGTACGTCTTGTTTATATAGATGGTTGAATCTTCCTGAGTTACTGCCCTCTACACGTTACAATATTTACAGCATTATCCTTATCTGCATCCTGTAACTAAGAAACAAATCACTTTAAAATATTGGTCCATTAAAAGAAAAAAAAAAAAGACCGGCCCAACACAACGTTGCTTGAGCAAGGCTGGGCTCAAGAATTTTAAGTGCACGAAAGCCGGTGTGTTTACTCAAGTGGACGGGGTGATATATATGATTTAAAGCATTATATCTGCTCATGAAATAAAGGTATTATCACTAAAATGGATTGATGGCCAGTTATGCCATCTGGTGAATTCGAGTTCGACGTGAATGATCATTGGCATCAGCTGAATCCTGACGCTCCCGAGCACTGGGAGCGAGGCTTTTGAGCTGTCAGGTTATCACACCCTGTGGATGCTACAAGTGGGTTGGTTTTTTTTTTTATTTTGTTCAAGAAGAGTCAAAGTTTACAAATTCTGAGGGTCAGGGCCCAAAGCCATAGGATGGGGAATGTCCCAAGACGCTCTCTACTGATCTCCAATGCCTTAGAATCATAGAATCATCTAGGTTGGCAAAGACCCTCAGGTGGTCTACAGCGAGGTGGCTGTAGAAGTGTTTCGTTCTCTATAATCATTTATCCTTGCAAGTGACTCATCATTTGGCACCCAATGGAATCAGTAACATCTTCTTCTGGTTTTGGCAAGCAATGAATTCTGCTTCCAGCGCATAATGACAACAAATGAACAAAGCTGTTAATTGTTTCCATGTGTTAGCGATAAGGACATTGATTATTAAAATGAATGACTAAGAGAGGTGGAATGGCCTAATTAGTCATCATCCTTCCTTGCTTTGAAACGCTGTATTCTCTTTGATTAAACTCAGGACTCCTGTTGGTAAGAATCACTTGCACCAGGAAATAAAAGGCAAGCAAGAGGGGAAGGTGGCTTTAAAGCTCTCCAGTCATTGTGGTGGTGGTGGTGTGGGCTGTAGCAGGAGTGATGGTAGATGGTGTAGTCTTTACCAACACCATCTGCTGTGGCTTTTGGCCAGCCTAAACATTCCCACAACTGGGCTCTTCTTCCATATAAGTGTATTTTGAAGTTTAGGGGCTGGGAATTTTCTCCTCAATCTGCCTTTGTTAGTCTGGGGAAGTCCAGGAGGGGTCAACAGTGCTGAAGTTAATAGCAGAGCACCCTGAAGGATGCAGTCAGAATCTTTCCAGCGTTACCAGCTCATTGTAGATAGAAAAGGAAACATATTTTCTGTGCAGATGGAGTATTTGTTTAACTGTAGGTGTGTAGAACACCTAATTAGCAAAGTGCTAACGATGCTACGGTTTGTTGTTTGTTTTCTGTTCTTGGATGGGTAAATGTGTTATAGAAAAAATGAGTAATATTCAAGCGCTGCCAAGGTACAATGTGGGGAGTTGGTGGGATTGTTCTCTAATCTCATAAGTAATCATGCTAATATACCTTTTATCCAAGCTGCTGGCTTTACCTGGAAACTGGGGATTTCTCCTCTTGCTTACTCAGAAGGTGGGCAGGACTCCTGTCCTTGTCCCCATAGCTACATGAGTAGAGTAGGTAAGGAGGAGGGACTCCTTAAATCTGAGATTATAGACGTGGAGTTCCTGCAAACCCCCATTTGTATTTACATCTCACCAGTATTTCTTGCTGCTGTTGTTACATTTCCAATGATAAAAGTGAGTAAGAATCCAGAGCTGATTTCAGGTCATAGGTTGTGGTGCTGAGGGATGTGGGTTTGGCAATGCTGGGTTGATGGTTGGACTCGATGATCTGAAAGGTCTCTTCCAACCCAGACCATTCTATGAAGACACCTAAACGTATATGTCTTTGTATATGGCAGTTAAGGATCTAAGCTTCCATCATCCTCGGTGGAGATGCAGTTGAAGGATGCTTGGGGATGTAGGTAACTTTGGGCTAGAAGATGTGACTGGATGGGTTCTGCTGTCTGAGTTCTTGAGAAGTGGTGTCTATGGCTCTTCCTACTACAATATATAGTTTTCAAACATTGGATCTGCCTGGTGCACTGGATATTCTTCTGAATGCCCCTTGATTATTTTTTTAAACTTTTTTTGGCAGTTTTTTTTGACCATGAACCGAATTACAGCAACGAATATAACATGTGCCTCACAGGGGGCTCCATCCAAGGTGGATGGAGAATTCAGGCTCTGAATTCATTATTCCAGTTCTTTGGGTAAGTGCTTGAAACTCCTTGTGTTTCTTTATCCAATACTAGAGTAGGAGATGAAAAAACCTACTGAAAACAGAGCATGTTTAAAAATAAATATAGCATTGCTTGGGTTTAGTGTAACAATTGAGAACCTATTCTGCATAATATATCAATTAGTTTTCTTAAACTACCAAACGTCTGTTATTTCAGAGCCTTTTAGCTGTAAACATTATGTTCAAATACAGAAATACAGATGGTGTTATGCAGGTTTTTGTTGGTGTGGTTTTTTTTTTTCACCACCATTTGATCGGATGAAATATGCTCCGTTTTGGGTTCAACATCAGTATTTGTGAGGCTGCTTGGAGGAGCTAATGAATGCAGATGGTGTTGCTGGGTGTGTGTAACGTGTTCCTGCAGAGCTCAGGTGTCATTTTGGGATTCATTGGCTACCAGCGGGAGCTGGTTCTCTCCTCCAGCCTGTGCAAAGAAATATTATGGCTCATCATTTAAAAAAAAAAAAGCCTGGAAAGTGACCATAAATGAGGCTACCTCTGCAAGGAACCAAGAAGAAAGACAAAGGGAAATCCCAATTCTGCTTCCTCTCATACTGTTGCGATGCTGGGCTAATCAATTATCAATGTACCATCAATAATGATAAAAGATTAATGTTGAGTTGGAGGAGTCTGGGATATAAGGGGCTGAATCACTGTTGGGTGGGTGCATAATCAGACTATTCGACGGGAATACTTCTGATACTCCGTAGAGCTACTATTTTTTTGGAGGTACTGTCTGCTTTGTGCACCATCAATATGTGTTGGGGAGTGCATTTGGGTGTGCAGAAGGTGGGTTCTGCAGGCAAAGGATCTATAACTTCAGGTCCAACTGACACATGGGAGGCTCGTGTCCAATGGAAACGTTTGGATGGGGTAAGTGGAGGTAATGTTCATATATGGCTGCGTTTACAATGAAATAAATCCAACCTCAAATTTCACTTAATAGCCTGACATGCAGATTTTGAGCTGGTATAGAGGGCACCAGGATGTAAGAAAAGCATTCATTTAGGTCTCTGAGAACATCAGAAGAAAAACACTGGAGAAAATCTTGCTGTTACTCCCAACCCTCTGCCAGGGTTTGGATCCGTGGGGCTTGTGGAGCTCTTTGTGTCCCAGCTGTGGGGCATGGCTTTCCTGCAGGGGTGTTCCCTGCAGGTGACTCTTCCCAGTGGAAAATCTCTGCCTTACAGACCCTTGGTGTGAAGCTAATTGTGATTCCTGACCATGCATTAGGTTTGGGAATTAGGTGGTGGTGGGGGGTGCGTTATATCTTCATCTTGCTTTCACTGGTTACTGAAAATTCCTTTCCCTCTTATACTATGGCTTGAAAAATCTGTTTTACCCAGGGCTATGCCTGGTATCAGATGGCCTTCCTTCATCAAAAGGCAATCAAAACTAGGGAGAGACATTTCATTTTTTGAGGGGGGAAAAAAAATAATGATCTGTACATAAACAACATTGCAAGAAGCTGCACCAGCCCGTTCAGGCTTTGACTTCCCCCTCGGGCTCCCTCACACAATTCAGACTATAACTTCATGTTCCAGTTCTTTGCTCTTCTCATTGTGTTCTCCAGGCTCTAAAACCATACCTACTTTTCTCTTTCCTTTCCTTTTACCTCTCTCTTGCACATGTGGTAGCGCAGCACTTAAGTTAAAGGACCTGGACCAACGAACAAATTGATTTTTCAGCTCCATAATTGGTGAAAACGTGAGCGTGCATCTTTCTCATGTGCAGTAAGGCAGACAGTGAACTAAAAAACCACATTCTATCTATTTCTTCCTGGCATAGCATCCCTTCGTATGGCATGGGATCTGTCTAGTGTCCAACAGAATATATTTGGACCGTAAATGGCTATTTTATAGAAGGTTCTTGGTTGTGGTTAGAAGATGAGTATAGATAAAAAAGCAATGCTTTGGGGAGGAATGTACCAACTTAGATAAAAAGAACATTGTGAAAATGACCCTGGATAAAACACCTTGAAAATGAGAACCCTTCCCCACAAGCAATACCTGCATGTGGTGATAAAAAGCTGATATTCCAGCAGGGGTCCTCCACCTGGAGCCCAAAGAGAGGAGTTGGTTCACCCTGGCAATTGGAGAACCCTCCTCTTCCAGCTGGAGACTGGGCCTGGGGGGAACTCAACAGCTAAGTGACTGGTCTGGAGTGGGTTGTTTGAGTGTAGAAAAGCTTAGGAGTATGACATTGTCAGCCCTAAGTGTGACTATTTACTGGATATTCACCTATTTGCTCTCATTACTGCTAATTAGTGAATGCCACCGCAGCTATTCACATGCAAAGAAGCTGTTGATACTTTTCTATTTACTTTCCCTTTTTCTGGGAGGCTGTAAGGAGCTGCAGAAGAACACAATGATTATGCATGCTAACTGCTGAGTAACATGTGCCATATGCTGAGATTTAGCTTCTTGAATAAATCTTAATTAGTTAAATATAACCAAACTAACTCTTCTTTTCTTCTGAAATTGTGAGCAAATTGAATGTGACTGACGTAGGGCCTTCCACGCGCAGGGAATAAAGAGCTCTTTAGCAAGCTTGCAGAAAGCACCATATTTATAATTGCTTCTATTATTAGCTAGTTGCTTTAATCCACTGAAAATGAAGCTAATGATTTTCTTGGTTGCGGTGCAGTTCTCTTCCCACATCTCATGGCAGAACACGGTACTTGGAGGGAGTCCTGCTCCACGGAGAAACTGCTTCTGGGGTCGTCTCTGGTGTGTAACTCTTATATTTGACCAAAATCCTTCCAAGAAAGGTGTTTTCCACTGAAAAAAAGACTGTTCCCACCCTCCTTGAAGTATTTGTAAGGATTGATCAGATCCCTCTAAATCTTCTCTTCTCCAGACTCAAAAGACCCAAGTCCCTCAGCCTTTCCTCAGCAGAGAGATGCTCCATACCCTTAATCATCTTTGTGGCCCTTTGTTGTACCCTCTCCAGCAGTTCCCTGTCCTCCTGCAACTGGGGGGCCCAGAACTGGACCCAGTGCTCCATCTAGGTCCACGCCAGGGCAGAGGGGCAGAATGACCTCCCTCCACCTGCTGGCCATGTTCTTCTTGTTACCCCCCAGGATTCTCTTGGCCTTCTTGGTCACAAGGGCACATTGCTAATGAAACCCAGGAAACAATATACCCTGTGAGATCAGGGGCTGATAAAAAAAAAAAATCAATTTATTTTCCGGGGGACACACACACCCCCAAAACTCAAGAACAGAGTCTGGCTGAGTTCCTGCCCTTTAGTTACACAGTAGAATGAGGAAATATCAAATGTGGTGCTTTGCTCAAAGGAAAATGCCAGTACACAGAAAAGCTGAAGGACCTGGGGAGGAGAAGATATGGAAGGACATGTTTATACCAGCTCTTCATACTATTTAAAGACTAAATAAAATACAAATGGTTATATAAGCAAAATACGGACTTTGAGATGTTGCATTTGGGAGAGCAATATGTGTTTAAATGAAGATAATAGAGGATGGAGATGGGAGAGGAGAGGGGGACACTGTTCTCCCTGAGTCCTGGGATGGCAACTAAACCAACTTTCCCATCAGCACAGAGAAAATAATGTTGGGTTTGCGCCGCAGTGGGGGTGTTATTAGTGTATATCTTTGGTGACATTTAAGGCCAATATTATTTGCTTATTAGTGTAAATAGGGTTATGGCAGAATAGACTGGTGGGTAAGGCACTTGTTTCAAATACAGGGAACTTAGAACCTATTTTTCTAGTGAAAAAGATACAACTTTCAGGCTCGGAGGGAAATGGAAATAAATGAGAGTCTTTACTTTCCAGGAGGGTGCGACAGCCTGAGAATAATTTGTACCATTTGGTTTTTATTTTAATTAGAAGTTCTAATTAAACTAAAGCTGAAAGGGGGGAGGAGGGGGGAGAGAAATAATTGAGACTTCCACCTAGCTTAGAGCAGAGGCATGAAATACTTTCAGTGTGTGACGTCTGAATCCAATACCTTCAGAGAAGGTGATAGATTCCCCATGACAGCCAAGGCTTATTGCTAATAATATTAATAATATATTCTGTTCATATTGAATAGATGTTAAGAGTCGTGTGCTCTCGCCCACACATTCAGCAAAGATACTGAGCTAATCCTGTTCCCCAAACTCCTGGCTTCTGCTAGCTCCTAACGTACCCTTGGAGGATCTCCCGTGTCAGGGAGCGCCGTGGAGATGAGAGAGGTATGAAGAAAGGCATTTATTGGAAGGGATGTGGTTATTCATCTGTGAAGTCTACAGCAACAAAACAATAAAACTCCGACTCTGAGTCGGAGGGAGGCAATGGCACGGAACCAAGGGTGGTTTTGCTAAAGCTTCCCAGTGTTTTGCGAGGTGACACGTCAGGCTCATTATATTTGATTCATTGGGTTTGGTGCCCAGAGCTGAGCAGCAGCTTTAGCAACCAATTGCAAAAGAAAAATAGATAGTTCAGGAGCTGGGAGAAGCATTCGTGGCTCTTGCTGCCTTGAATTGGGTCTTATGATGAATGTTACCACTAGAAATGTCCAGAATACCTTAGCACCTGAGCATGCCTGTTTAGAATTCTGACTGTGTCCCTGTCTCCTCTTAAGAGGACATGAGTCTGTTGCGTGCCAAGCATAGATCCACTCTACAGGGCACGACCTCTCCTTATCCAAAGTATTCCATCCTGTAACCATATGGTAAAACCTGCTGGTGCACTGCCTTGGAAGAGAGAAGATAAGTCCAGTTGTGTTTACTCAATCTGTCCCTTTGCTGTTAAACAAGACTGTCCTTGTGTAGATGGAACTTGTGTTGTATGTTCCCACCAGGGACACAGAAAGGGACACATGGATTGTCTTAGAATCATGGATGGTTTGAGTTGGAAGGGACTTCAAAGATCATCCAGGGACACCTCCCACTAGGCCTGGTCTTGATCATTTCCCGGTATGGGGCAGCCACAGCTTCTCTGGGCAACCTGGGCCAGGCTCTCACCACCCTCACAGCAAAAAAATTCCTTCTAGTATCTAATCTAAATCTTCCCTTTTTCAGTTTAAAACAATTACCCCTCATTCTATCACTACATTCCCTGATAAGGAGTCTTCTCTGCCAGTGTTCCCACCAACTTCCCTTCAGGGATCCCTTCTGGAATTTACTTCCACTCATCATGAATGTCCTCCCACAGATGGGAATGATGGTGCTGACCTCCCAGGGAGACATGAAAATGGCTTCTTCATCGAGGACCCCATGCTAAATGTCAAGGACCTCCAGTCCTTGGATCACTCTTTACCTTACACCTTGCTTCCCATTCCTACTAGGGGGTGTCCAAATGGTGATGGTGAGTACTTCACCAACTTACTTCTCTGAGATACTTGAAATTTGTGTCTAAGTGAGGAGGGTCCTCAATGAGGGCTTATACTACTGGGACAACAACACCATTGGTCTGAAATAGCTGTTTGTCACTTCTGGTTCCTTAATCATCTAGAACGTGCCTGGTCAGCTCCAAGATACCCGCGTTTCTATGTTTTGGGATGCTCTTGTGCATTTGTGACCTGATGGAGACATTTATTACTAAAAACCCTGCAGATGCAGCTAAATTGGCTGCTGTAGCTCCTTAGAAGAACAATCTGTTCCCAGGTGATAGGCATGATGTCGTCTTGTGAATGGACCCAAATGCCAGATTCCTAGCAGTCTTCTCCCAACATCAGTCCAGCTGCAAGTCCACCACTGTTTGAAACTCTTCAAACAAAGCTGGAAGGATTTATTAGTGTCCGAAGTGGTTGCCGTTCTGAAGGAGGTGGTCAGATCCTATATTCTTTTTTAAAAGATAGACTCATTTCTGTGGGCATTCCAACCAGGTCTCTACACAAAGTTGGGCACTTTATAGCCATCACATGTCAATCAATAATTTTGAATTTAATTTTAAAATAGAACTCAACAATGTAATTATGGGCTCTTATTAGGATTAATTTTCAAGTACTCCGTGATTTTGCTTCTCCTGATTAAAATTGGCAAAAATATTAAAATCTTTCATCCCCCCCCCAATCAAATGGAGGGAAAAAAGGCTGGAAGCAGCAGAAAGGAGAGATGGGCAGATGTTATATTTAGATTGAAGAAAGGCCATTTCTCATTCCAGACAGGTAGGGGGTTATTAATTCCCTCAAGTGGCTCTGCACATCTCATAAACCAGGCGAGCAGCTGAGCTCAAGAGGTTCACAAATGTCAGCTGAACCCCAAGAATTACTGCTGTCTCTGGGTCTCTTCCATATCGGTTGTTAAATCTTGTATATTATCCCTCCCCCAAGAAGGAAAGGCAGCAACGCAATGCTAAAAATACCTGAATACATTTTTCAACATTAAGCATAAAATATGTTGAGATACTTACCAAACACATGCTATATATCTTGTAGGGAGGAAAAAAAAATATATGTGGGGAGAAAGCTGGCTCTTAAACTCAACATTTCCATAAGACCTAATGCTAATGTTGTCACTTCTAGTGGTGCCGGCAGCCTCTGAAGTTATATGGGCTCAACTTTATGTTGAGTACTTCTGCTTCAAGTTTTTGCTCAGTCTAGAAATGTCTCTGATCTCCCTGAGGTTGGAAAATGAGAAGCGTCTCTGCTGCGTGAAAGGAATAAGCTGGAAGTTCTGGGTTTTGCTCATCACGAAGCGTTCAGTAAAGAAAGCCACGCAGTCTTTCAGCATGGAACCCCACCAGGAGGAGATCTTTGATGTGCTGGAGGTATCTGGAAATCCATTTATTCCCTAAGTCTCTCCCTGACTTCAGTCATCCCATAAACCCTTCTAGTTACATCCATCCCCCTGACCCAGCCGTTGTGCGGGCTCCAGCTTCACAAAGTGGAAAGTTCCACAGCTGGACTTAAAAGTGTCTCTGCGGATCTTTCCACCCTTTGAGATGGGACGAATAAATAAAGGGGAAAAAAAAAAACCACACCTCTTGATACTTGGGAGTTTCTCAGGAGTGAGGAAAGGATGGGTTTTATAGCTGAACTGCTGATGTTTTTCTTATGGCTGTGAACATCAGGGATGTATCGAAGGTAGTAATGAAAGCATTGGGTGGAGTTGGTCCCAAAATCCCATGTGTTTTCTTAATGGTAGCCAAGACACACCGTCTCGGTGACCAGAAGAGTCTGTTTGGTTTCTTTTTTGGTTTTGTTTATCATAAAACAGCACTCCTAATTAGTTAGGAAACACTTTCTTTGCAGAAAATTAAAACTTTGCAGCAAATAAATTAGTTTTCAGGCTCTTTGAGCTACTCGTTAATTTGTCTGTGGAGTCAAGAGGTCAAGCTGGAGTCTGGGCAACTTCCTGCTGCTGGATGGTTTTTGTAGAACTCTTGCCCACAGCAGTGGCAGGTTAATTTTATGTGAGGAGGAACTGGGAGCTGTCAGAAAATACACTTAGAAAAACCACACTGTCGCTGTGTGCTGCTTGTAAAAACCACTGAAGAGAACATGCCAGTAGAAAACAAAGTATTAGTGTAAATGATTGGGATTTTGGATTCAGGGCCAACATGGATTGATACATCATGTAAATGTGATATTCCTTATTTCCATTTCATTTGAATATCGGGTTACATTTGTATTGGCTTTGGTAATGGACAGATGGCATCTAGACACACCTGGGGAGGAATAACCCCCTGCACCAGGACAGGTTGGGGGTGACCTGCTGGAGAGCAGCTCTGAGGAGCAGCTCTTTCTTGTAGAGCTCGTTCTCCCCAGCTCTGAGGAGAACGACCTGGGAGTCCTGGTGGATAACAGGATGGCCATGAGCCAGCAATGGACCCTTGTGGCCAAGGTCAATGGCATCCTGGGGGGCATCAGGAAGAGTGTGAGCAGCAGGTGGAGGGAGGTCATCCTGCCCCTCTGCTCTGCCCTGGAGTGTCCCCAGCTGGACCACTGGGTCCAGTTCCAGAAGGACAGGGAAGTGCTGGAGAGGGGACAGCAGAGGCTACAAAGGTGCTGAGGGCCCTGGAGCATCTCTCTGCTGAGGAAAGGCTGAGGGACTTGGGTCTTTTGAGTCTGGAGAAGAGAAGACTTTGTCCTCGCACCTTGTAGTTTTCTTTGCATGCACTGATTTTTCCTGTATAGACTGTGGATTGAGGCTGGGTGAAGACACGTAATTGGGCAGGAAAACAGAGTAAAAGTGGACAAGAAGGATGAATAAAGCATTTTAGTGACTTTTAGAAAACATTTCCTTATGAGCTTGACTGCACGCCTTGCTCCATTGCTTTCCTGTGTGTACTTGTAATAAAGTTGCCTTTAATTATTAATCATTCACTAGCTGAACACTGAGCAGATGGGATGTTAGCTGTTGCTGGGTAATGTGCATGGAATAGGGACTGCAGTCTTACAAGGAGAGAGACAAAATAAGTTAGGCTATCAAAGACACACGTAGAAGCCATCACCCTTGTTAATTATCGTTTATATATAAGACACGGGTGGCCCGTGAGGATGGTTTCACCAGGAAGATATTTGGGGGTGTAAGTAGAGCAAAAATAGGAAGGGGATGATGAAAGGAAAAGTACTACTCTGGCCTGGGTTGGATTAAAAATAGGAGAATTCTGCTCTAGAATGGTTACACTTGGTCTTTTCGTCTTCGCAACCAAAAGTTGGCTGTGCAAAATGCCACCGTTTTCCATCTCCAGAGCCTGTGCTTGGAGTTTTGCTATCAGCCTTCAGCCAAAATCCGAATGTATTCTTTCCCTGGGAGCCCTTCCCTCCTTGGCATTCTGACTCCAGTGCTTGAAGGCGGGGGGGAATATAATAACATCATGAAAATTTCCTCTTAGGTGGAAAACCTTCTTGGTTTCCCTCCCACATTATTGACTATGCTTTTTTTTTTTTGCTGTGATTCACTGGAGAATGGGTCTCTGCATCACACTGAGAGTATTCTCTCATTTTTTGGCTGCCAAGGCACACTCCAGCAAAGAAATTCTCTTCTGCCACTTATGATTTCCCAGCTTCAACCTGCCGCTGTGCACTCTGCAGCAAGTAAACAATGCTATTTTGATAAAGAAAATAATTAGCTACCATTGCTAATTATGCTAATCCTCTTCTGGTGTTGTCACATTATAATAAAGGGGTTTGACAGTTTAGTGCTCTGTATTCGCTTTGTGCAAAGCCATTATAATTTACCTTCCTTTCTGTGCTAAGGAAAAAGTTCTTAAATATAAGGAGTGTGTAAAAAACACTTAGAGGAAGAGGATTTTATTTTTCTTATAGAGTGTATGACCCTATTCTGACGCATCACTGTGTTGCTAGATGAAAATACAGAAGAGAAAAACATCTCCAATGTAATAAAAACTTCTATATTGATGTGTTCCTGCTGGAATACAGAACCTTTTCACTTTGAGGGTTTTATCCCCCTTTTCTTATTCATCTCCCTGAACACATCACCATTAGAAGATTAATTATTGAGTTAATTTTTATGGCAGTTTTGCAGGCAGTTAAAGGCATCTTGGGTGTCACAGGCTAAACAGAAATATATTGCTCCTCTTTCTACATTTTTTTTTCTTCTTGCATCACAACGTTTCTATAAAGCTTGCCTTCTTTGATTTTTATCTTATTTTGTGTTACAGATGACTGAAAAATGAACCCTTTGTCTGTAGCTTCTGAGATGACTGAGTTGAAATAAAAGTTGAGATAAATAGTTGAGTTGAATATGCTAATACATGAATTAGAATTAGATCAGCATTTTGGAGAGTCCAAAAAATCCAAGATGTCCCTTCATTGCCTCTCCTGGCTCTTACAAGGATTGGTAGGAAGTTCCTGGAATGGTAGAAGGACTAATTTCTATCACATCATATGAGATTACAAACAGGAAAGGATGGTGCCAAAGGAATCTGGTGGTGACTCATCTGAATTAGAGGTTTCACAGCTCATAGAATCACAGACTGGTTCGGGTTGGAAGGGACCTTGGAAGATCATCTGGTCCAACATCCTTGCCATGGGCAGGGACATCTTCCACTGGGTCAGGTTGCTCAAGAATAGCTCAAAAGAGAAAGCTGACAATCAAGCAGTGTCAGCTAGCACAGAAAGTTGTCAGGTAATGAATAGAGTGAAATCAGAGCTGAATTTTGCAGGTAGCACAAAATGCTGGTTTTCTGCGCTCACTCTGACTATAGAATTATTGCTATTAATGATGAATTTTATGTAGGTTTCAAGAAGTGAGGGCATTTTTGCATTCGCTTGCCTTCCAAATGACTGTACAAAGAGCCTTGCTCTTTGGCTCTGTTATTCTCAGATATAAATCTTTATATTACCTGTGTTGCCTTTTATACTCTGAAGTTAAAGTAATATAGCAAATGAGATGTGCGTTATTCTACTGGATACTTGATTTTTGGGGCAGATGGGAAGGAACAGTAAAGCATCATGATCAATTATAGGAACAGAGCTGAATAATTAAGATAATTTTAAGACTTCTCTACCTATTTTATAAGAATAAACTTATTACTGAAAGGCTTTTTCTCCCTGTGTGGGTTGATTTGTACAGGTAGAGAGCTCTGTTTGCCAACATAATGGACATGGGCTCTGCTGGAGTGATAAAGCAGAATATGAGATTATATTTACCTTTAGTAGATGGTAATAAGCTTTAGCAGTGGTTTTTCTCTAAGCATCTGTGAATTGGACTATATTCATGCGAATCCATTTGCTTATACAAACTCTGTGTTAAGTCTTACTCCTTTTTTTTTTTTTTTTTCTCCTTACAACACTTACATTAGACTTTCCCTAGGGCATTTCTTGCTCCCGCTGAGTCTGTGATGTTCACAGCCCAAAGACCATCACCGTGCAAAAATGATAGTCGTCTTAAGACAGCCTGGCTCATAGGATGCTGGAAGCAGCACCACCAAATATGAATATGTCTAATAAATAACCATTTAGCTCTTGTGCTTTTCAACCATAGAGCTCAATGTAATTTTCATCAGAAAGTAATCGTCTTTACTCCTGCTGTACAGGATGGAGAAACAACATGTAGGCAAAGAAAGTTACTTGCTCAATGTCATCTGGGAGCCAAGAATCCCAGAATGGGATTCTTCCCAGGTTGGAAGGGACCTCTGGAGATCATCCAAAACCCTGCCAAAGCAAGGTCACCCAGAGCAGGTCCCACAGGAATGTGTCCAGATGGGGTTTGAATGGATCCAGAGACTCCACCACCTCTTTGGGCAGCCTCTTCCAGGGCTTGGCCACCCTCAGAGGAAAGAAGTTCCTCCTCATGTTGAGATGGAACTTCTTATGGTCAAGTTTGTGCCCATTCCCTCTTGTCCTGTCCCTGTGCACCACTGAAAAAAGCTTGGCCCCATCCTCCTGACACCCACCCTTGAAGGATTTACAAGCATTGATCGGAGAAGATAATCTGGGATCTGTCTATTGGCCTACAGGAACTAGTGATGAGATGTACTATGTGTATGTGTGTCTTCTTTCCGTTGGAAAACCAGTTTACAGTTGCAACTATGGACTCTGTGAAGGAATATTCAGATTGGCTTCTCTGATTGTACGTGGTCTGAGCTGACTACATACACAGCAAGAGGCACCCAGCAGCTCTGAAGACAGACCCGGATCAAGAGGGAAATGCCTTGGGTGAAATAAAGTATCACAGTATCCCTGTGAACCTCAGGGGTAGCTGTCCTGGGTGGAACAGAGATGTAAGGGTATGATTATCTGGGAATAACAAGGGGAACTGCCAGAGTGTTACTTTGGAAATGCTGTTAATTACAGAGAACGACAATCGCCCTTTTGGAAATGTTTGCAATTTATTTAATGCAATTCACAGATGCAGAGGAAATGCGCTGATTCCTAATTGCTTAAATCCAGACACAAGTTTTAAGGTAATTTAGATGTAGAAACAAAAGCTGGGCAATTTTCCTTTTGTTAGAAGGGATAAAAGTGCTTCTAAATAATTACTTAGTTCTCTAACTGCTATTTTTCCTCAGAAATGGAGGTACTTATGTTTTTAAAAATAGATACTCTATTCCAAACAGTTATGGTAAATGGTCTGAGATCTAAAAAGAAGAGAAACCTTTAAATTGGGATGATTTGTGATGTTTGCATGTTTGGAGGAAGGTTAATGAACCATCTGACAGAAAGCTAGTGATAATTAGGCTGCTGAAAATCCCCCCCTCTTACTGGCAGTGGTCTAATAGAATGCGATGCCTTGGAAAAGTACTCTGGCGCTGGAATTCTGCCACTTCAGGGCATCTGCTGGTGGGTGCTGTGTACTTTCATGGAAGCTCCTGTGAAACTTCCCACAAGTCCAAACTTCTCCACTGGGAGACACACCACCAAGGCACTCGTGGTAGCTCACTGTGTAGCTCCTAAAAATTCATAACATTGCTGCTGTGTGGTACAAAAGAGGCTGAGAAGAGCCGTCGGCACGTGAACGGACCCGAGATGGGCTTACCAGGGCTCCCATCCCCTTACTCAAAAGGCTGGTATTTCTTTTTAAGAGATCTCACCCAACGTGATGCTGAAGTTACCCACCTCCCATTCTAGTGTAACAGAATCCTACAAAATTTACAGATTTTTTTTTTTTTTAAATTATTTTGAGAGCCCAGTGGGAATCTGAACAGCTTTCAGCTTTTCTTCTAGACCTGGAAAGTTCAAACGCTGTCTTTTGATGACCTGGGCTGGATTGCCTGGGTGACTCTGAGTAAGTCCCAAAACTGGTGTGTTTTGAGGAACACAATCTAGCTTTGCTAGTGGCTCGGTAGATCAGTAGCCACACGTGGGGAACAGGCAGGAGGCTCTCAACAAGGGCTTAGCCAACGACTCAAAGGACTTGCCAGAGACCACGCTCGTGGCCACCCCTGCCATCTTTTCTCCTGGATGCTTGACTGATGCGATTAGTCAGCGTGGAAGCTGGGTTATGAACCTTAACATGTCCAACTAATGACCTTCTGGATTGTTTCTTGTAGTCTGGTGGAATCCTTCCCTCCTACAGTGCTTCCCAACAGAACATTTGGAAAAAAGCTGGTGAATGGAAACTCATCTTTCCCTCCCTCTTGATCTCTGGCCGGTCCAGCTGCGGAAGCAGCGCTTGATCTGCTGCCATCTGGAATCTACCTGCTCGCCAAAGAATGTCCTGAGCCCGCTTCCAGTCCCAGGAGCTCTCTGGCAGAGCTTTATTTTCCAGTATATTTGCCTCCTCTTGGCAGGAAGAGGACCCACACAACAAATGGGTGTTATTTAAATGGCCTCATCCTTCCCATTATATTGCATAAGGAGGGAATATTATTCTGCCTCTCCTGACTGCATCTTAGTTTCTCAGGTCTATCATGTACTTCCTAAACAGTATTTATTATTTGGGAATAATCAGATTTTTGAGTTATCATTCATATGCTTTGCAATTCTGGTGTTTTAACTAGATTCTCAGAGAAATGAGGTGACTGACACTCAGCAGTCGGGGTTCAAAACACAAAGAGACCTAAGATGAAGACTTATACCCTGGATAAAAAAACAGTCACCAAACACCTGAGATTTAATGAGTCAGTTCAAGCTCATGTCGCTAAGGCTCTAGGGATAGAAAGAGAACCACGGCATGAAATGCAGTCAGACATAAATCCTCTTTGAATGGAGGGCCTTCCCCTAACCTGAGTTCCTCTTTCTTTAGGGACTATTTGCTGATTAAAACACTTCTTCAAACCTTCAGGAAATAAACCAGTTGCATATGTTAAGCATTTTCATGTGGCCAAAGGGGATCAACCTCAGCTGGGTGAGTCCCTGATGTTTTCACAAACCCCTGGTGAGGAGGGGTTTGGTCTTGAGCTGCCTCTCTGAATGAGTTTTGTGATTTTTCAATTGAAGGTGGGTTTCTTCCAAAATGTGAAGCTGAAGTTCTCTCTCCTAGTTTGCTTGTTTCCATGGTAAAGAAAGAAAAATAGGGGAGTGTCTTATTACAGGCCATTATTTTCAAAGTTTGGGTACTGGCTTGTGTTCGCATCAGTTCCTCTGTCTGTAATAGAGGAGCATAATCAATAGTTTTTTCAACGTGTTTTGAAAAGATAATTTTAGGTCATTTAAAGAGTCTTGATTTTTCAGCTGAGAAGAAATGCAAATTGATTGTTGTTGATATTGAAGGGAATAAGCTAAAATGGGAGACTTGTAGTGTATCTTCTTGCAAGGCTAGAATAAAAATAGAAGTCCCAGTTGAACTTATCTATGAGTATAACATTTTCAAAGTGTCAGTTCCAAAACATTACCTGTGTTATTTTCAAAGGGATTACTCCTTTCCATTAGCTAAGGAACATTATCATTACCATCCAGATAGCCATTAGTTCAAGGAACATAGTTTAAATTAATAATGTATATGTGAATTCACTTTTTGAGGAGAGGTCAAAAATTTGTGCAACCTTTTGTGGAAGAATAGGAAAGGGGTGGTTCTGGGTAGGTAAGTCATCAGTTAGCCTACATGTTGTGCTAGTAATGACCGTATCTTTGACATATTTATGAATTTTGGATCACACTGATTGCATTGGGTGTTTTGGAATTACTCAGACCTGAGTTAGTCTGATAAGTCCACTGTTTGCTTAGTTTTCTCCTTCTCCATGGGTCTGCCTCCTTTCCTTGCAGACCACAGTATCACAGAATGATATGGGCTTGGAAGGAACCTCTGGAGATCATCTAGTTCAACCCCCTGCCAAAGCAAGTCCAACCAGAGCAGGTTGCAGTGAGATGTTTATGCCACAAACCTAAACTGCCAATCCAAATTTCCATAGGAAATCCACTTTTATTAGTCTCAGACAACTAAAAGCCTGGAGGGGACCATCTCTCACTCCAACCTGCAGAACTAGATCGTGGAGCTCAGTGGTCAGAAGTTCATGTTGTGTCTCCACCAACAAACTAAAAGTGCTTGAAGCCCCTTTTTGGTCTTTGGGCAAGTGGTGCGGGACGGCACGTGGCCACACTGTGAAACTCTCTGGCCCAAAAAATAAGAGGGTTTCATGCAAGCTGTGTGTTGGGAACGGTCCTTGGCTGAGGCGAACTCCCTGATTATGCCTGGAAACTTTTTCTTTTTTTGGAAGAGTGGTCGTTGGCCCAGGCTAGAGCTGAGCCAGGGACTGTGCCAACTGCCAGCCATATGGGCAATTAAGTTCCTGTGCCTGGAGACATATAATTCCCTGGAACAGACACAGACACAGGGAGTTCGACAGTTCCAGTAACCCTCTGTTAGCATGCACCGTAGCAAAAAGGTCTGGGAAACGGTACTAATTATCCAGAAGTGCAGATGCTTGTTTGCACAGCTCTTTCTATTGCAGAAGCACTGATGAGAATAAACATCAAGCTTTATTTTATAAAGCATTTGTATGTATCTCCACTGCATGTATAGATAGGAGGCTGTTATAGATAGGAGGCTACTGAGGAAGGTGGTGGGATGAGTTGTGTGTAGCATGCTGCCTGTTTCTTCTCTACTTATAAATGTCTTCTTAAAAAGTGAATTCTTCTTCTTTTTTTCTCTCCTGGATAGCTTATGGGGCTGAGCTAGAATCAGGGTGTCCCAATCTAGATAAGAGATGAAGGTTGTCCAAACTGCTTGAAATGGTCCATTGTCCATATCGCGATGGTAGTGGTGGAACATGCCCGTGATTTTTTTCCGCTTCTGAAATGGAAGAAAACAAGGCTTTTACACAAAAGAAGTAGCATTTAATATGGCTTTTTCGTACAGAATGTTCAAACGCAGTAAAAAGTTTTCTCCGGGAGGTATCGGGCTTAGGTAAAAAAATGTAAAAAGATTGGAATGGCTTTGGATTTTCCTTTAATGAGAACAAAAAGGTATATTAAAGCTGGGACTGCATCGGCTGCTTGTCACTGTTGAGTCTCTCAATGGGGGGATGAAGGGTGGAAAATATCTGTGTGCAAATGGAAATTTAGAGAAGCTGCCAAATTTGATACATATCCACCTACCTTATGCAGGAAAAAAAAATGACTGTACTTATTGGAAGTAACCAGAAGGTACTACATTTGGGGTTTGTGTTCATATTGCTTTGGACTAGCCATAACTCTCTCTTGCAGCAGAATTGCGATGCCGTTTAGACATGGAGTGCTTGGAAAATATTGTAAAAACCTTCTTCAGTGAGAATTGATACATGTGAGTGAGCCTTCGTAATTGTTACGTCCATCTGCTGTTATCTATATGGAATTGCATGGGAATGCCCCTGGAATTACAAGCAGCCTGTGCCTCTCTTTATCCTCGCTCTCCTTTTTACGCTGTTTTGAGATGCAAATAATGAGGGGAAGGTGTAAGCAGCAAAGGAACACAAGTTTATAGTTATCATCTTGATCTCTCCATAGTTCTAAGCTTTCTAAAGGCACGCATAACCTGCCAAAATGCATATGGTGTGCTGTTAATGGGTCAGTTTTGCTGGGGAGATAAAGTAAAAAAATGGGCATTTTTTCTGCAGTTTTGGCGCACTGGCTACTAAACATAAGTTTTTTCAAGTTCTAAGTGGCAATATTAATGTTTTAAAAACAAGAGACTCTCGTGTACCGCAGAATGATGGAGTAACATGCTGAATAACTTTTTAAGAGCTAAGATTCTTGACTTTTTAAGAGTTTAACTTTTAAGAGTTAGGATGAGTCTCGTTTAATCTTACTCTATTGATGATCTGGATGAGGGGATTGAGTGCACCCTCAGGAAGTTGGATCAATGGGCCAAGACCAGTGGGATGAGGTTCAATAAGGCCAAGTGCCAAGTCCTGCATTTTGGTCACAACAACCCCGGGCAACGCTACAGGTTTGGGGAAGAGTGGCTGGAAAGCTGCCCAGCAGAAAAGGACCTGGGGGTGCTGGTGGACAGCCAGCTTAACATGAGCCAGAGGTGTGCCCAGGTGGCCAAGAAGGCCACCAGCAGCCTGGCCTGTATTAGGAATTGCGTGGCCAGCAGGAGTTGGGAAGTGAAGGTGCCTCTGTACTGGGCACTGGTGAGACCTCACCTTGAGAGCTGTGTTCAGTTCTGGGCCCCTCACTATAGGAAGGTCATTGAAGTCCAGAGGAGAGCCATCAAGCTGGTGAGGGGTCTAGAGAACAAGTCATACAAGGAGAGGCTGAGAGAACTGGGCATGTTTAGTTTGGAGAAGAGGAGGTTGAGGGGAGACCTCATTGCCCTCTACAGCTCCCTGAAAGGAGG
>JAOWAS010000019.1:1231959-1265792 GCA_028565315.1 Scolopax rusticola
TGAGAGGGTGGTCAAGCACTGGAAGAGCCTGCCCAGGGAGGTGGTGGAGTCCCCATCCCTGGAGGGATTTAAGAAACATGTAGATGTGGCACCTGAGGGCATGCTCTAGTGCCTGATGTTGTTGGGTTGTGGTTTTTTGTTTGTGTTTCGTGTGTGTGTGTGTGTGTGTGTGTGGTTGGACTTGATCACAAAGGTCCCTTCCAACCATGAAGATTCTGTCATTTTGAGCACTTTTGGTGTCCCTCCTGGCATTCCGCTCGCTCTCCAGCTGGTGTAAGAAAACAGGCACTTGAGAAGGAGGGTGAATCAGCTACAGGTGTCCACCCAGTTTGCCCTCTGGCAGCACCAATTTCCTCCCATTGACTGTGAAAGGAGAGTAATTTACATTTAGTTCTGACTTTAAGCCTGATGTTCAATGTGCGTCCATCGCTTTTTATTTTCCTCCCTTTAGAGACATAAGAACAACATCCAAATCTGTAAGAAAGTAGAAAAAAAAAAAACATTTCCAGGAAGAAGCAATTAAAAGTTAAAAGCAATTAAAATTTGCTTTTTGACATTTTTATGCCTTTTTTTTTTTTTTAAAGAGCAGAATGAGGTGTTCAAGTTCATCTCAGATTTTTAGATTCCTTTTTGGTTTGTGTATCAGATAATGACCACTAAATTCCTAAAGGCGGAGGCTTCTTTTTAGCTTTTTTTTTCTGTTTTAAGGGTTGTGGATGGTTTTGGGAGGTTTTGGGCTTTGAGACTGTTTGTGGTGTTTTTTTGGGTTGGTGTGTTTATTAGAATTTTTCCTTTAAGAAATTAAATTTAAGAAATTTTACGCAGGAGGGCAGGTGATTTAATAGCCCTCTGGGTTTCTGCCATCTCTGGTTGTGTCATTCCTATGTAGCTATTGCAGTTGAAATCTCCAGCGGTGAAAAATAATTATTAGGAACAGGTTGTGCTGAACTATTTAAAAGTAAATAGTTTCCTTACCCTTTCGCTATTTTACTGGGGCTCTGGGGAATGTCTCGCTTTGTTCTGGGTTTTCCACGTTACTCAAAGAGCTTTCACATTTGTGAACTGCCACCAAATAAATCTTTATTAACCTATAAACACCATTCAAAAAGGAAAAGATTGGAGAAATTTTTGTAGTTGAGGAGCTTCAGGAAACAGTCTTTTTGACCAATTTCCTGGTGTTCAATATGGTACTTGGTTGCCATTCCAGATTAGACAAAAACCAAGCCACCCTGCAATGTGTGGGGGGAGAAAAAACCCACAGCCCAGACCGAAAAGCCCAGTTGGTATCTTATTTATCAGAAATGTTGTCTTTATGTAATTTCATCTTGCTTTTTGAATTTCTTTCAGCAAAACCTATTTTCTTTCTTGATGAGAAACAGTATTAAAACTTTCAATTTGTTTTCACAAGATATAGGTCAGGTTAATATGTACCTGCCCCTTAAAGTTCCCCATCTGATAGGGACCTGTCAGTGGCAACTTGTCATCCTCAACTCTGATGTGAGATCTGGGCAGCGTCAATTCATTTGGTACCTCATTAATCTTTTCAGTGAAATTAATTTCTTTGCCTCGTTGAGAACTTCCTGTGTAAGGAATGGAGGAAGAATTCAGGTCTGCTTTTCACTGTTCTTCTGCTTATCTAAATATCCTTTTTTTTTTGTGGTGAATAAGATGTGGACTCTTGAAAAAAATTATGACCAAAGCTGTTTTGGTGCTTCTAACACAAGTAAACTTGTGAATAGGAGGGAAACCTTCCTTTTGTGATGCCCAACTTTAAGGAGGGGGCTGGGGAAATGATTTGCTGTAAAACCTGCCCTTCTCCAAAGATTTTAAGCAGAATCCATACTAATCTCCAGTTGAGTGTGTGTGTCACAGACCTACTAAAGCTGCATTTTCTGCCTGGGGTGGTTTGCAGAGCTATTCATTATTTATGTTTTATGAGATGTCACCACTCACGTTAATATTTTTTTTCTTTCACTCTGAATAAATAAGGAAAATATTTTTAAACAAGAAGATAAATGATGGACAATGATTGATTAATAATAATGAAAATTCTTTGCACACCTAGGCTTGCATGGGAATTAGTGCTGATGTGTTGCAGCCAGACTCAAAGACCTCTGCAAATTAACTGTCATTCGTATGCATGCATCCACAAATGACAAATTAAAAAAGAACACATTATGATTTAAAAGAATAGCCAATAGAAATGTGTTTTTCAATATACATTGCAGTTGGCTCTAATGTTTAAGGACCTTAAACATGTGTCCACAATTCTGCAAAAACAGCCAGTGTAGTGTTCAAAACCTTTTGAGATCTACCAACTGTTCCTGCAGCTTCTTCTCTGAAGTTCAGGAATTATCTGAGGAAATATTTCAGGATAAGACAATATCTTAATGGACGTGTCTCATCAGCAAAACCTCCTCAGGGATGTCTTCACCCACTCGTGTGGGTCCAGGGGAGCTTGCTGACTCTTCTTCCTCGGCAGCTCTGATTTTTGAGTGATGAAAACCCATTGCCCAATTCATGAACTCTATAAACCAGGCATTTATATGATGTATATTTATAGGAACTGTTGCAGTCATGCTTGATATTAATAAATTCCAAGGTAAATGATCCTTAGGATCATTGATTTGATTTTTTTTTTTTATGAAAGCACCTCATTTGCATGAGGTACAATACGTGATGAAGCCCTGGCATTCTAAGATTATGGCAGTCATTTGTTTTCCTGTTTATTATTGAAATAAGAACATGGACATGAATAATTATCTTTCATTATTCTTCTGCTGCTATCATAAAAATGTCCTTAGGTCGGGGCAGATTGAAAACCATACATCTTTAGATACCAAAGTAATATCGATGGGGATGTATGTTGGCTGAGATATTCCCACCAGTTTTGGTGAAAACCATGAGAACCCTCAGCTGCTTTCAATAATTGTGGGAGATGGAGAAGGACAGAAGTAATGGATGAGTTTTCCATCAGTAAAGAAGGAAAAAGATTTTTGGCTTACCTCAAATGGGTGAGGAGAGCAAGGAGAAGGCACCTTCTTTAACGGTTTGCCTTTGTGAGCAGAAGAAAGTGGTCTTCAGTCCTGATCTGCTGTCCATCAAAATCAATGGGGGCCATTTGGATCTTCCATAAGAGGAAGATGTTCAGGTGGATTCTCAAGCTGTAAAAATGTTTGTACTAGAAAGATTCTAAAACAACCAGAGGTCTCCTATCCATCCCCCTTGTGAGCAGCTTTCCCCCCACCCCCCCTGCCAAGAGCTGCAGCAGCTCCCATTGGCATGCTGGGCCTCTCTGCTCACGAGGAAGTTAGCTCATTGCACAGCACTGAGATTTAATTTGAGATTTAATTAAGGCCATTGTTAAGTTTGTAAAGATATTTTGCTTTTATTTTTTTTTTCTTTTTGTAGAGGAAAAAGCCAGAAATACAAAATTAACACAATGGTAAGCAGAGCAGAATGGCCTTAATTCATATTATCGTATAAACATAATTTTATAGCTTTTTTTTTCCTTACACGTAGTATATTAAGATGCAGATTCTGTGTGTTGCAAGAGAACTTGATAGCCTGTGAAATTAAAACTACAGGCAGTTAAATTATTGATAGAAAATAAAAGAATACATTTTTTGTAATTGTAATTCACATTTAGATGTCGTCTTTTTCTGTAAGAAATTCATTACAATATGCCTGAATATGTTTAGTGGAAGCAACTGGGACAACTTAAATTTCCCATCTAAGAAAAAAAAAAAAAAAGAATCCTGCGTATCTCAAACAATCTGAGGAGATAAGTCCATGAGCTTCTGTGCCAACGCCATGAGAAGCTGCCCAACACTGATCTTTTTTCTTTTTTAAAAGGTCAGTGAACCTTCCTTGGACTGTTATCTCCTGTAGTCACATCTAAATACGTGTGTTACTGCTAAATTCTTTATTTTTAATTGTGATTGAGCTATGATCTTCCCTGGTGCAGGAGAACATTGAGCCAACTTAATGTGGTGTTCAGAGAAAAGATGTGCTCTGGCGATGTGGGTTTTTTGGGACCTCCAGTGATGCATTTCAGTGTGAGAAAGTAAGAATCGAGTTGAAAAATAGAGGGTATATATTATGTATCTGCGAAGGATCCTGATGAAATCCTGGGTGGAATCATTAGTTAAACCCAGTCTCTGTCACGTTCAGAGGAGGTGTGAGTGAGACGCTCCTGAGGAACTGTTTCTGAAAGTCAAGGAGCTGCCAAAGGATCTTCTTTTTACCAGGCATCCTCAAAGCCTTGCATTCCTAGAGAGTTTATAAATGGATTTAGGAGACACTTTTAGGCAAATTTGTATAACCTTTAGGATGCATGAATTGTCTCCATGTCAAAGGGCAACTCTATATCATAGAATCCTAGAATTGTCTAGGTTGGAAGGGACCATAAAGATCATCTAGTCCAACCATCAACCCAACCCTGACAAAAATCACTAAACTATATTCCTAAGGACTATGTTCACCCATCTGTTGAACACCCCCAGGGATGGTGCCTCAACCACTTCTCTGGAAAGCCCATTCCAATGCCCAATAACCCTCTCCATGAAGAAATGTTTCCTAATATCCAATCTAAACCAAACTGGTACGTTTAAGTGATATTGAGAGCTGGGAGCTGTGCGTGCAGCTCATCGGGTCAGGTAGAGTCCAGAGTTAAATTTTCTACGTTTCCCCCATTAAATTTATTTTGCCATCACCTGAAGCTTGATCGGTGGCGTAAGACTTTGGGCTACCAGGATGGCAAGTGAGGAGGTACTAATTTAAGAGTTATATGTACTGGTTGTGTGTCATGTTGTATCTCATACCGGGTTTGGTATTAGCCTCTTGCTGTTATTATTCTTTATACACTTTTTAGAGGTGAGATAATAACTTTTCTTTTATGTGTACCTGAAGACTCTGAAGCGCTGAGATGGCGATAGCCAGTATAACTTAATTTCAAGAGTAATTAACGAGGCTGCATTTTAATTAGCCTTTTCATACAGTGTTGTGAACCGGGCTGTTTCATGATGTCGTTGTTCTCAGGTTGCTGGAGGGGGGAAAAAAGAAAGCAGAACCTGGGAAAATTAATTTAAGAATAGCAGCAGCCCAAGTATGAGACAATCTGTACATCAGCTTGCATTTATTTTATCCTCACAGGTATTTTTGAAGAGGGGGGAAAAAAAAGACAATCCCTTCAAAGTTCCAGCGCGGAAAGGATTCATAAGGTTGTAAATTTTTGCCATGGTCTTATAATGTATCAGCTGCCTTTCAGTCTTTTACACTTTAGTATTCTGTTTCACATTTTCTTTGCAGGAATGTAAAACGGGATCTATAATAAGTAAGCATGGCTTTATTTTAATTTTTTGTGTGTGTGTGTGATAATTTGGTTTCTACATGAAATAACTTCAGAATATTTATGGCTTTTTGTAACTCTTAGATAATATCAGAATAAGGAAGAATGTGTGGGAGAGAAGTTTATGCATCCTAAGGTTGAAATTTAATGAATGCTGCTGCAAGCTTTGTCTGTTTAATGACTTAGGAGCAGGCTTAAAAATAACATAAACATATCTGCAATATTTTTATCACAGTGAAAATCCAAGTATCTTATTCCTATCATAAATTATAGTATTGCCCAAAATGTAGAAAAATCTATCTTCCCCCCCCCCAAAAAAAATGAGTATGGATTTTAAAAGATCTTATGGAAATCTAGAACTAATTCCCTTCTGTCTTTGAGGAATGATGTGTTTTGAATTTAAAGTTCTGGGGTTTTTTGGAAGAAATCAAACCTCATAGATTTGCTCGTTGGGAGTCCTGTGGAGTTTTGAGGAACCAGAGCAACAATTCGGATCCCTGTTAATAATAATCTGTTGGTGAAGGCAGAGCAGTGTGATTTGATTTAACTTCTAATCACTGTAGATGCACGTTCCTTCGTAAAGCTTCAGCCATTAGAGTGGGTACTGAGACATAAGGTAACCTCATTCCTAAATGGCTTTCTCTTAATTATAATAAGTAATTGATGGTATTTTATTACATAGGTATGGCTTAATTAAGTGGACTGTAACAGCTGTTGATTTAACAGAGGGAAAGGGTAGTTGTACTTCTTCATCTTCCTCCTCTTCTTCCTCCTCCTCCCCAGGAAGGAGGGAGCAACTTGTAGTCATGGTTTTACTTATCTCTGGACATGCAACATCTTTGTAGAGTAGGGTAGATGGTTGGACTCAATGATCCCAAGGGTCTTTTCCAACCTAAATGATTCTATGATCTCCATCAGCTTAGAAAAAGGATGGATGTTGAGTAGGGGGTCAGTACTGGGTCCAGTCCTCTTCAATATATTCATCAATGACCTGGACAAAAGGATGGAATGGATCCTCAGCAAGTTTGCTGATGACACCAAACTAGGAGGGGTAGCTGACACCCCAGAAGGCAATGCCACCATCCAGAGAGACCTGGACAGTCTGGAGAGATGGTCTGAGAGAAACTTAATGAAATTTAACAAGGGTGATGCACCTGGGGAGGAATAACCCCCTGCACCAGGACAGGTTGGGGGTGACCTGCTGGAGCAGCTCTGAGGAGAAAGACCTGGGAGTCCTGGTGGACAATAGGATGACCATGAGCCAGCAATGGGCCCTTGTGGCCAAGAAGGCCAATGGCATCCTGGGGGGCATCAGGAAGAGCATGGCCAGCAGGTGGAGGGAGGTCATCCTGCCCCTCTGCTCTCCCCTGGGGAGGCCCCAGCTGGAGCACTTGGACCAGTTCTGGGCTCCCCAGTTCCAGAAGGAGAGGGAACTGCTGGAGAGGGGATAGCAAAGGGACACAAAGATGATTAAGGGCTTGGAGCATCCCTCCTATGACGAAAGGCTGAGGGATTTGGGTCTTTTGAGTCTTGAGAAGATAAGATTTAGAGGGGATCTGATTAATGTTTACAAATACTTCAAGGGAGGGTGTCAGCATGATGGGAACAGTCTTTTTTTTCAGTGGAATCTGTCGCCTCTGAGAGCTGGCCCACCTGCACCAAGGCAAACGCAGCCTTTCATGCCTGTTTTGGAACTTTTATCCTCCTGGCTCTGTATTTTTTTGTGGATTAGCTCAGGAAGAGCTTTCGGTCAAAATACATTTCTAAAGGAAACGGGCTGCATGTCGTAGCCTCCAGCAGCCCATGGGAAAGGAATAAGCAACCAACCAACCAGAAGGACAAATTTTATTTATTTAGCACCCATCACAAAAAAGCCATCCCTGGGCACTCGACAAAACTTTTCTTCGAATCTGCATATGAATTTATGGAAATCACCATCTACATTTCGAAACAGCTGTTCTGTTCAATTGGTGCCTCTTTTGAATTTTATTTATTTATTTATTTATTGTTTAGTTTAAAAGAGGAAGCAGATCAGAGTTCTCTTTACCAGCTTTCCAGCGTGTTTGGAGTTGGGTGATACAGAGAGAACGATTTTGAAGGATCTAGCCTTGGGGAAAGCATAACACGAGCTATTCTTCCTCCCCTGCTTTTAAGTATAATTTTTCAAAAACATGAGCATCGTATTGCTCACAGACTGCATGGTCTATGAGCCAGCCAGCCAAAATCTGTCAGCATGGTCTTTGGAAACGCTCAGAAAAGCAACAATGACATTAAAGGCAGTTGAAGCGTGGAGTGAAGGGGGAGAGTGGGTGGAAGGGGATGGCAAACAGCCTCTCCTGCTCTAAAGCACAGAGGGATTGTTACTGTGTGGATGTCACCGGGTAGGGACCGCCGGTGAAAATCTGTTGTGATTAAGCCCTGTGTGTTGTCATGAACAGAAGGCATTGACCTGCCCCTCTCGCATCCCTACCGTAGCCTTGCATTTCCCTCTGGCAGTCTTTCTTGTTACTCAGCGTTACAGCAACTGGACATCATCCTTGGTTTGAATCACTCGTGGTCTTCGGGCAGTCGGGAGCAGGCTGCTCCAGATCAGAGGAACAAAAAGTCCTCTGCTCCTTTCTTTGCCTTGTGGGCATCAATTATGTGATGAGTCAGGACTGTTTTGTAAAATCACAGAATGGTTTGGTGTGGAAGGGACCTTAAAAACCATCCAGTTCCACAAACGGACACCTCCCACCAGCCCAGGTTGCTCAAAGCCTCATCCAGCCTGTCCTTGAACCCCTCCAGGGATGGGGCAGTCATAGTTTCTCTGGGCAACCTGGGCCAGGCTCTCACCACCCTCAAAGCCAAGAATTTCATCTCAATATCCCCTCTTTCAGTTTAAAACCCTTTCTCCTCACCCAATGGCTCCCCTCCCTGATCAAGAGTCCCTCCCCAGCTTTCTTGGAGCCTCTTGAGGGACTTGAAGGTGCTCAAAGGTCTCCCTGGACTCTTCTCTAGGCTGAACCCCAACAATTCTCTCAGCCTGTCCTCCCAGCAGAGGGGGATACAGCCCTCTGTGACCTTCCTCTGTTTGGTCCTCCACTTCTTGTCTGGACCTATCCCCTTCCTCCTCCCATTTTCCTGCAGGAGAAAAGAGCTTTGCTGGTGTGTGTGATGGTGCCATGTGAGCTTCTTTGGATCATCTTACCAGACCTGGAAGAATCCCCCTTTTAGACTTGCAGGAACATGCCCACTCTTTGTGTTTCTGTCATCCTGCTCAGCTTGGGGCCATTTCAGGAAGACAAGGGAGGTAGGTCTTACAGCAGGATGCTTCTGAAGTGTCTCTGGTACCTCTTCATTCTTTGCCCCGAGCGTTACGAATCATTGGGCTTGTCATGAAGCAGGAAAATATAACAGGTGAGTTTATCACAACCTGAATCTTGTGACCAAACCTTATCCATGGGGAGCGGTGAAGGCTTGAGGGCACGTGAAACTTGACAGATATCACCAGGAGATAAACGAAACCACTTCGACTTCCTTGGCCCAAGTGCTTTCTACAGGGGAAAAATGAGAAAAAAGAATTAAATAAAGCAGGGGCTAAAAAAAAAAAGGACAGAGTATCATTTCTTTCATTCACATAAATGACAAGGAATGTCATTCTGCACATGGGAGCAAATTACGAGGTTATTGATTCGAAGTATAGCATTATTTGTAAACAGTGTCATTCTGGGCTGCAGAGAATTATAGGGTTGTTTGGGGGTTTTTTTGGCAATATTTAATGGCTTAAGATAAAAATATTTGATTGTTGCTCAGGCTACTGGACAGGAGAAATAAAAGAACAGCCTTTCTCCTAAATGGCACTGGTATTAAGCTGTTATGTGCCCAGCATTGATTTGCTTTTTTTATAATATGAACCACGTTTAAAATACTGCAGAGGAAATACAAATACAATTTAATTCTGGTTTGGAAAGATTTTTAGCTTTGTGCTGTTTCACCAGATGGCTATTTTAATTCACCGGAGACCTCTCAGGCACGTGAAAATTGTTTATGTTTTGATTTGCTACAACATACTTACTAATAATATTACAGCAGTGTCTCGGAGTGTTGGTCATGGATCAGGACCAAGGGATCCAAGGACTCTAAACATCCAAACAAATGTTTAAAATCTAAATATAGGAATCGGCAGATGGACAGATGCGGTTCGGAAATCATGGAAAAGCATGAGACAACACAAACACTAACGATACACCAGTAGCCTGACAACCACCATATTTTTAGTCTAGTGTTTTGAAGAAGTGACTTTTTTGTTTCTTCGAGTGTTTGTTATTCAATCTGACTGTAAACATTTCTATTTCTTTTTTTTTTTTCATTCTCAACTTGATTTTGTCTCTCTGCTGGTGCATGCCTCTGTGCAGGTACAGCGTCTTCGATTAAAAAGGTCCATAAAACAAAGCAGGCTTGTTCTGCAGTGGGGGACTGTGCCAAAAACAAACAAAAAAAAGGTTAAATTCTGTTTTTGTGCGCTCATAAATCTCAGCAAATTGGGCCGAGAGACATTCTGAGCACAGGGCCCTCGTGTTCCCCTCTCTCTCGTCTCTTCTCGCGTCCTCGGGTGGCAATGGGAAAGGCAAGAGAGCTCTGTCTACACCATCTCTTACACTTTTAATGAGGTTTGAGGGCTTTCCTTTATATTTTTTCTTTTTTTTTTAAGATCCAGTTCTCCAGAAAAACTCCACTGAAACAACAGTTGAGCAAGGAATTTACTAAAACATCCTTGAAGCCCCTTTGGGCTGGAGAAATGGTGTTGGGCACCTCAGTGAAGGTCCTGACCCTTCTACATATAAAGAAAATAATACAAAAATGTTTTTATTAATAAGGGAAAGTTCGTGGGGTCAGCAGGGTTAAAATCAGATGACTTAAGGGTAAGGACAACATGAGAAATTAATGAAATCCTGCTCTCATGCTGTCATCCAAGGTGAGAAGCATCAAGTGAAGGTCTTTGGAGCTTGGGCTTCTTCTGTCCAGGACAGATTTTCCCTCCTGAGTCCTGGCTGAGAGGTGGGAGAACGACACATTCCAGTTGTGGAAATACCAATCAACTAATATCCAATATTCTTCTCTTTTCTCCTGTTCTTTTTTGTCTTTTCTACCTGATTTCAGGTTTTCATTGTGATAATTAATCTATTTATATATAACCATAATCTTCTGTGGGTGGGACTTATTGTTTGGGGTTTCATAAATTTTTATTAAAAAAAAAAAAGAAAAGCTTTTTAATAAAGATTTTTATTACATTTTCTTAAAAGAGGGATTTTTTGTATTCTTGCCTGACATAAATTAGGAGTCAATTTTGGTGTCCTTCCCCTTTGCTAACTTCATATTCTGAATTTAAACTAGCTATGAGTGTCATTTCTTTGATTTATTCAGTCAACCTCTAGCTTAATAAATCTTTATTCTTTCTCGTGTTGTCCTGTTTTTCAGAGTTAAATGGTTTTATATGTCCCCCTGAGATTTTCTGAGAAAAAGCTGTATATCTTTATACCTTTGTGTAAGTCTGTAAAAACCCAAGTCCCTTAATTTTTCCAATTTTTGTCCAATGCCATTATTTACTTAAGTAAACCACTTTAGTGTTTTTATGATGGTGAATCCTCTTGAATTTCGGTTGTCTTTATGCATAGGAATAAACAGAAACCTCTTTTTCTAATGACAGTAGTGTCTTCATAGCTTAATTGATGCACTTTGTTCTTTCCCTTCTAGAAAAGCCCTAAGTAGGATTGAAAACCCACCCCCCCAACATTAGATACAGGAATTTTGGAGCACTCAGCAGTATTTAATGGAAACAATACGCCCTGCAGTGAGGTTTTATAGGTCTGCTCAATAAAATTGCTCCTTAGATGGCACAGGTTTCTGTTTAATGCTGTGGGCTGTGGGAATATGCCATTCTTAGTGGATGTGGAAGAGTCACTGATGGTGATGAAAGGATGGGAATTTCTTTTATAGACCCAAAGGTTTTAAACAGCAGCATTCTCCAGCACCCCGTTCTACTAAACTCTCTATTTTTCAACTTCTGAGATGTGCACAGGCCCAGTTGGAAGTGTTTTGTGTTTTTATGTCTATAAAGCCACTCAATGCCAAGGGGGGGACACGTGGCTGGAGCCCATTAGCCATGGCTGATGGCCCCTCCAACGAGATCAAGTCCTGCTTTCTGCTGGAGGGACTTTGTCACGAGACTGCATCTGAGAAATAACATCTTTCAGAGGAGGAAGGAGGATATAGATAGAGCATTTAAGGTAAAAATCAGCCCAGCTTCAGTTACGATTTTTCTGTTCTTTTAAGAAATACAATATTTTCCAGGTTTTTTTCGATTTCACCTCGGGTTGCTCCCTTTTTAGAAGGCTGGCTTTAGCCACGTTTTCCTTCCTCCAGAGATTTTGGTAAAGATTTCTGTTCGTTGGATCTTAGTTATTTCTTCCCAACTGAATCTCAGACACCTCCCTTCCCTCCCTGTCTACCGGCTGACATTTAGAGGCACGCAGCTTTTATTCATGTGTTTCCTTATCAGTCATTAATCAGCAGCTGAGACTCAACAGCTTGTTTCTCTTGTGTTGAGTCCTCCTGTAAATACCATTACCCGTGATTCATATCTCCAGTTGAGGAACTATTTCCCCAGGAATAAACAAGTGTTTTGCCACACTTGGGATCCCAGAGACGGTCTTTTGGTTTCTAAACTTATGCCGGAGGTGCTTTATTTAAATACCATGAATGATTTAACTTTCTGTTTGTAGCACTGTATTTCTTGAAAAGCCTGCTTCTCATAGTACTGAATTACTTTTTCCTCTCCCATTTTACCCTAAGCAATTATTCATATTATGCACATTACCATTGCTTTCTTGGTTCTTCTTTCGCTTTTATGGAGCTCTCCCTAAGGAATTCTGCTATAACACAAAACTTCTTACTTTTTTCTTTCTTTTTTTTCCTTCTTTTTTTTTTTTTTTAAATTAACAAAGTATTACTTAAGCGTGACTTAGAGTGAGACACTTGATGTAGGGATCAATGTAATAGATTTTAAAGGCTGCCATTGAATTTTAATTCAATGATATAATAAATCCATCAGCGCATACACAAAGAGTTGCAATATAAGTGCAGTAGAATTTGATTAATCTTGTTGGATGAATCTCAGAGGGCTTCAAATTTTGTGAAGTCTCTTGACTTAATTCAGTAAAACTGCTGAACTGCTTGGGGCTGAGTAAGTTGGTACCAAATGAGATCTTACTCTTTTTTATTTTCCAGAAAACATTCTGGTTTAAATCAAACCTGGTATGTTTTGGGGTTTTTTTGTGCTTTTTTTGTTTTGTTTTTTTTTTTCTATAGCAAAGGCCAGAACCGTGCTCTGTAATTTTGTTCTTAGTGATTATGTTTCTATGGAATCACTGGTGTGTTTGGGGTCCTTAACAGCTTTTAATCTAAGGCCCTAAGACTGCGGCAGGAGATCCCCAAGCCATTAGGGAACTTCCCCCGTGGATTTGATTGCAAGTTCAGAGAGGAAACAGACCACAATAACAGGAGGAACACAAGATATGAAAGGGCTGTATAAAGCAGGAGGCGGCTCAAGGGATCCATCAAGGTAGAATGGAAGTGGGCCATGGAAGAACCTTTTCCGCCCACAGATGAGCTTTGCCAACAAGCCAAGCTCTTTACAAAAGTGACTGGTAATTTCGGGTTGCATTCTTTTCTCAGCCCTGTGTGACTCTCTGAAAGCCAAGAGAAAGATTCCATAGAGTCACTGAAAAACAAGTCCCAGGTAAGCTATTTCAAGCCAAAATCACCAATATCTCTTGGCTGACTCATGTTTCCTGTTTAACTTTTCATTATCCTTTACCCTTTTTCTCATCTCTCTTTTTCCACTTCTTTTTTTTTTTTTATTGATTCATCATTTTCTACTCCAATATCTTTGCTCAACATTCAGCTTTTCCTGAGCAGAATGGCAACCCAGATGATGGCAATGGGGACTCAATTCTTCAAGCTCCTTTGTGCTTTTAGGAATTTGAAATTAGGCCACAGACGTGGTTTTTTCCTCCCCCTGCTGGCATTATGTCACTGCTAGTAGATATTTGATGTTACCCTGATGCACAGTAGTCACCATTAAAAAATCATTTGCACTGGCATCTAAAACTTCTCAGCACTTCTTAGATCAAGGGGAGGAAATAATTGCAGTGTCTTGCATTCTGTGGTGTTGTAACTCCTGGTGAATGTTGACATTTTAATGGCAGGCGTCATAATTTCAGGCAGAACAAAAATGAAGATAGGAAAGGTCTATGGCTCTCGCTTAATGAGGTCATGAATTTTCTTTCTCTATTTGGTTAGTAATTTCACTAAAGAAAAATAAAGGAGTTTTAGCCTTTGACTAACATATAACATTAAGGAGGGGAGGGGGGGGAACCCCAGAATTCATTAGTGGGTAGTGCTAATTACTATTTTATTAATAATTTGTGCCACCTCAAACAAATACACAATATTCCCTGCCTGAAGGTCTTACACGGACTCAAAGACTGATTTAATTTACACTTTCAGTTTAAAGCTATCTGCAGTGAAAGAAAGAGTAGACAAAGTGTGAAAAAAATAGTTGTTACACAAACCAACTCTTACAGTGCTGTCTATATTCCTTGGGCCATAATGTCAACAAATAAAACCCCATTTCATTTAAAAAAATAATAATAAATCTTTCCCACTTTAATCAGTTTTTAAAACTACATTATTTTTTGGAGAACCTGACATAGAAAAATATTCAGATTTTTTTCTTTTCCAGCCAAGTTGCCAACACTTCTGGGGATGGAAATCCAATCCTCGCAAACAAGAAAGGTAATTAATACAAACCCTTTATTAACAGGCCCTATGAAGCTTTGTATTCCTATCCACTAGACAGAAAAAATGCCCACCAGCACGTGAAGGTAATCAGTCATCACAAGCTCTTCTTTGTTTCCTTCAAAGGCTCCCATCAAACGTGGTACCCTCTTGCAACAAGCATTACACAAGTTCACTTCTTATTTGCCAAGTAATAGCAACAACCGAGGTACTTAGCTAATTAGACATTTCTGTCTCTTGCTTTTGACATTTACATCAACTTGAAATTTTGCAGACTAGATTACTGAAAGAATTTTAAATGAATACTGTAGTGATTAGGCATTGACGATGAATACTAATGCATTTCAAACTGGGTTAGGGCTGTAATGAATTTAACATATCTAGTTTTAAAGTGGACTAATTAACAATTAAGAGTCTCGAGTGAAACTTATTTATATCTGTGTAAAAAATAATAATAATAAAAAACCCTAAAAATGTATATATACCCCAATCTGCCACCTGCATGGTTTTGGAGAAGTTCTCAGACTGGTGCTTGGCACAGGGTGTAGCTTCTGCAGTTTTCCACCTTCTCTACAGTCAGACATTTTCTCCTTTTCAGGTATCCACTGGGATGTCCAAATCCTTCCACTCTCCCTTTTCCCAACAGATGTGTGTCCCAAGGCGTGGATCGTAGATAGGTAAGAGCATCTTATTGTAACGTGTCATTTCTGGCTGCATCCAGAAAATCACCTAGGCATCAGATGAATATTCAAGCTTACCAAATTTGGATCCTTCTGCCTGTCTCGTAGTCATGTAAACATCTATACTCCCCTTCACTGGGTCCTTTAGGGATAAGCTTACCATTTTTCCTTTACATTTGCAGGATAACGAGCATTTTTCTTTTTCTTTTCCCCTCCTCCTCCTCTTCTTCAGTTCAACCAGAGCAGAAAAGGAGAGGAGTGATATTCCCTTTGGACTGCAGCATCTCTGACAGGTGAAAATTGCTGCGTCCCGAAGGGGATTAGCGCAGCATTAACTTACTTGTCAAATACAAATGTCAGGTTAATTTTGTCCTTACCTTGATATTCAGGAAAGATAAGCTTTTATTCTGAGATCGCTAGAAAGGTTCCTGTGCACAGTGGAAATGGATCTGTCTGTCTGTAGATCCTGGAGCCCGCATTCACCTGTGTGAGAGAGACTTTTAAATAACTATCTTCTCTTCATCGCTTTTTATTTACAGGCTTTGAGGCTCGAAAGGATGACAGGGCTCAGCTCCTAGACTAAGTGTTTCGAAAACGTAAGGCCAGAAAGCTTCACCCAAAGAATTTTCTCATCAAACCTTTGAGCAGCTGGAACGATGCAAACGCTGGGGTATTTTGTTAGCGCACCCGGGACGCCAATGACAAGGGAAGAGGTAACCTGTCTCTCTTGTCCAAGCGAAGGAAAACACTGTCGAAAAGAAAGAAAGGAAAAAACCAGCATAAACACTGAGTTAAAATGTAAGCAGAGTAAATATATTAGGTTTGGTGGTGGTTTTTTTCAGCACTAAGGGGTTCAGATTTAATTCGTGTCACGGGTAAAGAAATTTAGTTCAAATAAAAGGTATCATGTTTGGTTTTCTAAACCCGTTGTTTCTGCCAATGGTAGGAAAGAGCTGAAAGTGTGTATTTCATAAAAAACCCAACTTGGGCTCTGGTCCTCTGATCCGCCCTCATCCCCTTTAACTTACACGAGACCCCTATGATTTGTCCTTGCCCAGAATTGGGTTGCAATTTGATTTTTGATCCATAAAGTTACAATTAAATCAGACATCTACTGGTGCAGCTCCTAAAAGATCTTTGGAAAGGTTGGAAATAGTAACAGAAAGAAATTTCAGGAAGCTTTATACCTCAGCAGTGGATTAGTCTACTGAATTATTTACATCTCAGAGAAGACTGTTGCTCAGCAAAATTTGCTGAGGGACGTTAATTTCAATTAATCATTTATAATCAAAACAGTTCGTCTTTGAGGGGAAGGAATCGATACTGTCAGGCACCTCTCTTTGGTTCTTGGGAACTAGTGGCTTGATGCTTTCTGACAGAAGATGCTCAGCATCATATAGGATTGGACCCACCATCCCCCTGCCAGCCCAGATTACTTCTTGATAAATGGAGTTATAAGGAAAAGAATCTGAAAAGGTTTTCAAAATGCAATGGGTTTTTCCCTCCCTCGTTTCCTGAAGAGCCTTAAAATAGCCTAAAATAGAATAGTCTCTACAGTTGGCGAGGATGATGCCCAGGAGGATGAAGTCAAAAGCAGAACAGACGACAGATTTCCTAGGTATGACCTGAAGACATCCCAGCTCTACTGGCATTTTCCTTCTTGGTGTTGGCATCCTCTCGTACGTTCCAGAATTTCCGGGATTAAGAGTGAATTTGGGTGGAGTTCCTTTGGGTCTGGCAAAGTCTGGGGACCTGTTGAGGGGCATCCAAAGCCCGTGCCACGCACTGCAGTGTCCTATCTACTGCTTCTATCCAACTTCTGGCAGGGAGAGAGAATGTTTATGTTATGTTGAGATATTGTTTTACAAATCACAGCTTCTCATATTTTGATTATTTATGTGCGTGCATATAAAACCCACGCAAATACTATATACATATTATATGTATATATATATAAAGATCTCTCTGTATAAGGTATATAATCTAAAGCATTAAGGGTGATAAACTACACTTTCTACCTTTGTAGACAGTTATTTTGGGAGTGAAAAGAAAGTTTTCAAAACACTGGGGGAAAAGAAATAAAAGTAAATGGGGAGGAAAAGTGATCTTGGAGAAACTCAGAACCTTGTAATTTGTTGCAAGGGAAGCGAAGGGTTTTTGAACCTCGTGGAGATGGAGGGGCTGCTTCTGGCTGGGGATGTGCAACAAGCAGGTGCCTCACATGGAGCTGTTGGGTGAGAGGAGAAGTGCCACAAGTTCTGCAGGTGCTCCCATGGGATTTGTAAAACAGTGCTTAGGAGGGGAAGGGAAAGGCAGGAATTCCCTCAAAACTGTGCTGGCAGTGGCTTGGTTCTGGTAGATCACGCTGGGAGAAAGGTTGGATGTGGTCGTCAACAGAAGCCCTTTTTCTGACAAATTTATTTAGTTATTATATCAGTGCAGTTTCAACAAAATAATTCTATCAATCTAAGCAATTATTTTAATTATGCAAGCACACAGCTTACTGTGTGTACTTTCCTCCATTATCTAGCAACATATGTCTTTATGTTTGAGATTTGTCATTTGTTTTTTGCATCAAACTAGTTCTATATGTCAATTAATGTATTTTACCCTTGGTCTATCTCTTTTATATCTAAGAAGAAGAATGATATCAAGTTAGAAATTAAATAAAACAGAGAACACTTCCTCTTGCACTGTGCATATTCATATTATGTATTTATTATCTCCAACTCATATTATGTGTTGGAGATAAATATATCCAGGTATTCAAAGCTGATTAATTGTATTTTACAAGGTAACCAGAATAGCTTTTCCCCTGAAATGAGGTCACATTCTAATAAAATTTACCATTTTTACATGTATATTACAACAAGTCATTTGAAATCAACTTTAGGCCACTCAACTTGTCAGATCCTTATGAATTAAGATAAATGAGAAGGGAGACTGCAAAAATGTCCCGACTCTTACCTGAAAAGTTATTAAAATATTATTAGCAGAATTACTAAATTAATGGAGATATGGCAATTAATGAAATCACTCTGCTTGTCCAACTTGTCTGACAAGCAAAACAGAATGAAACTATCCATTTGGAGCTCTGTGCCTGTAAGAGGGGAGGAAAGAGCTCCTCACACTCAGGAGGTGTCTAAACCCTGCCAATTCTTTCTGCCTGACAGCCCCCAGGCCCTTGTTCAAGTGATCTTCATCCTGTACCTTGATTGCTGAAGCACCTTCCCTTTGTTCCAGACCCATTCCAAGTGATCTCACAAGGAATGTTTTCCCTCTCCATCATCTGAACCGTGTCACAACTCTTGGTCTATCCCTCTGGAGAGCAGGGAAGGGAGGGGAGGGATTACACGTGTATTTCTGCGTCCGTTGGTATCCAGCCCAAATGTATCATTTACTGGGGGTAGAAATATCAAAGGAGGAGGAAATGATTTAAACTGGATGCTGATTCTGGCGGGAGATCAAATGGATGTAAATTAGTTACGAAAGGCTGGAAATTAGATGGTTTCTAACTACACGAGGTGTAAAGTTCTGGAACGAGCCTTCAAACACACTAGTGGGGGAAAAAATATTTTATGCTGGAGGTTATTATGTTTATCAAGGCAATTCTGTGAGAGCTTTCCTAGAGACAGAAAATTAAGCTTGTGATCTGCATCATTTGGCAGCAGATTCACTGGCATCTTTATTTAAAGATCCGGTTGTTGGTTGTTTGAACATCTTTTAGGCTTATTAATCATACGCTGCAGGGTTTGGTCTGGTCTCCTGCAGAAGCTGGAATAAATATTCGACCTGTGAAATGGGGAGGAGGAGGAGGAGGGAAGAGGATTGTCCCGTGATTCAGTGGAGAGAAGTCATACCAAGAGATAGAAGGTATGTCAGGGTGGACCACAGCTCCTCATGCTGTTAATATCCCTGGAATTAATAAAGGTTGGCATGATTTACCTCTGTGCTTAAGGTGAAACACAATTGCTTGGTCTGAGATCAGGAATGGACAGTTTGGAAAGAGTGCCCCATACATAAAGCTCATTGTGGATGTTTTATGTTGGAAGTTTCCTGCTGTGCAAGGAAATAATTTATGTTGATTTACCAATTATTTCCACTGGTGTTTCTTCCTGTGGCAAGTTGCAACCATGCCTGTTTGTGTTGGTGGTTTGTTTTCTTTTCTTTTTGCTGTGGTTCATCAATTCTTATACATTATTGATGAAAACATTAGTTTTCACAGTCAAACACTGGAGTAGGGGCTCAGAGAAGTTAGGAAATCTCCATCCTTGGGCAGATTCAAGATTGTTTTTCCTAAGCAAGCTTGAGTTATCTTTCAAGTTGGCCCTGCTTGGAGCAGAGGATCCAATACCAAATGGCAGGGGGTTGGAACAAGATGATCTCTAATGTCCCTTCCAACATACACCATTCTATGATCCTCAGACATTCTTCCAACCTGAGAAGTTCTTCCAACCTAAAATATTCTGTGACTCTGTAGAGCGGCAGAATATGTAAACGGTGGTGGATGAGAATGGACATGGACATCTGATACACACCCATCAACTACCTGACATTTGCTGGTAGGTGTGAAGTCCAGAAATTGCAAATCCAATGGTTCCTTCATCCAACATTCCCGTGCGCTTCTCAGCCATTGTTGAGGTCTCACTTGCTCTGCAGATGAAGTTGTCATGTCCACTACCATACAGAGCATCCATTAAATGCATGAGCAAAACTTCTCAGATGAGAGCTTTGAAATGAGAGCAACGAGTACCAGATGGCAAACAACATGCTTGCAATCTGGATTGACCAAAGATTCTCAACGAGAAGAAAATCTTTCATGAATAGCAAATAAGGTTGTACTATTCATCAAAGAGATGGAGCTCTGCACTTCTGTTTGATGAAATATTTGGACATCAAATTGAAACTGTGATGCCTCAGGGTATAGTTTTTGGAAATTTTGATCAGTTCTTGCTCTTAACAGATAATATTTTACAGGTCTTGACCAAGCACTGGGGCTTGTCAGTGGATTTCTGCATGATGAAAAGTGGTGCATGTGATCAAAAACCAGAATACCTTTTTCTGGGTTATTCAAATTCAGATTTTCCCCTAAGGCTCCTGGATGTGTTCCCTGGTTGCTATGGCTGAAGTGCAGTGATTAAGATGCGTTCTTGTAACTGAACAAGATTGACACTGACACCGTAACACAGGTTTGATTTCAACTGCACACCGCCTATAGCATTTTAGACAAAGATTTTCGAAGAAATCTTAAAGTTAGTATCCTAAAAATCCCCATAATTTAGTCAGAACTTAGATCAGTAATATTTTGAAAATCACAGCATAAAACATTGTTTCTAAACTTGGCTTAAAACAGAGCCTGCACAGTTCATTAAATAAATAATTAATGAGCAAAACTGCTCATAATTTCAGAACCATGGTTTTAATTTTGATTTATGAAAGAGAGGACTTGGCAAAATTGCTTTTCCAACTTTCTATCTCTGATTGTCTTTAGGGCATGGGAATATTGTGCTTCCTAATGATGCATGTTATCTGTTTTACTGTCCTAGACTTTAATTCTGGGACAGTGCTCGTATTTTCAACCTATTCAGCAGAAAAATTGCCTTACTGTAGACTCTTCTCAGCCAAGTTGCCTGAAGGTCACCTTGAATAATATTAAAAGAGCTCTCTCCTCTTTCTTTTTAAGGTCTTCACTGAAATAATCATGGTCCCAGTTGTCCCTTCCTTGAAAAATCAACCTTATGGAAGATTCATTAAGACAACATTGCTGTGAGCTTCTCCTTTTTATTGGTGTTCTGATGAGAGGAGAACACTAGTCTTCTAACAAAAAGGTCATGATGTCTTTCATTAATAGCTATGACAAATTAAACTTGACTAGTGAAAGTTGAAGAAATTTGAAGGGTACTCACAACCTACATTGGTTCTGAATGCTTTGACACAAACACGGGTGAAGAAGCTCGAACATAGATTTGCTGTAGCTGGAATTTGCTCTTCAAATGTTTCTTAAGGTCCAAAGGCAAGGGTGTCGCCAAGAAAATATTGAGAATGGCTGCCTTAAATTTTCTTCTTTTTTCTTAAGTGCATCAGGTCAGCAAAGTGCCCTTCTCTAGGTTCTTGCATGATGGACACCAACCAGAACCTTCTCTGACTCCCACCAGCAACCGTAGAGTTGTGTCTTCATGAGGTGTTTTCATGGAAACAAGACGCCTCTCACTTCTTTGGTCTAGATTTCAAAAGTGTGATGAACAAGTACCTAGTCAGGTGGAAGGGCTTCCTCCAGCCTTGGAATTCCTGACTCATATGCTCACAGCTATTTATATGAAAATTATTTCCTTGCTGTCAAGGACCATAAATATGAATGAGGTCAGTTAGACCAGGGCATCCTAAATAACAATGAAGTCCCTTATTGGTGACAGTATTGTCATGCTGATTCACTGATCTCTTTATGGTTCTGCACTTTGGTTGTCCCATTTGTGCTAAATTAGATGAGTTCAGGGGCACTGGAGGATATGGAGTGGAAATAGGTTCTCGCAGGAAAATGGAGGAATCAGAAATTACCTGTATGGGTTCTGTGTGTACACTTTCCATGGTTGTGCCTGTGCTCGGGGTAACACAGATGACAGACTTACCCTCTCACAATCCAGTAACGGACACGAGTGATGTCTATACATCAAAAACCTGTCTCTGATATGCCTAGGGTACTGTGGAGATAAGTTTAGGGAGGTAGAACTTCTCGTGTCTTAGTTCAGTAAGCATCATGTATAGCTTTTTAGCCAAATCACCATTTCTGAAAATCCTGTAGGGACAGAATTTGCTATGGATCTTTAAGCCTTTCCTGAATTTCTGTATTTAGATTAGGTCTTCTCTTATTTTTCTATCATTATTTTGTTTCTTAGAGAAATACAGGCAGGTGGAAGTGGATACAAACCGAAAATCAAGGACTTTAAGTGAGAAGGCAGTTTCTAATTCAACAGAAAGGGGTTTTTTTCAGGCACAGCTAATTGCAGGCAGAGTTATGCACATCGCAATCAATATTTAAGAACTGCATTGCCAGGACAATCAGACCACTGGAAGCTTTTGCCACGTAAACACAAAGGTAGCTGAAGCAAATCGGCTACGTTGGAGAAATCCATGCCCGTAAATTAAGGCTATGTAGGAAAAAGGACTTCTTTAATTAGACTAATGAGTGTAGTATACTATTTATACACAGAAACCATACACACTATGCACAGGCATTATATTAATTTACTGTGTCTAAACTATATGTCAGTTACAGGTATAATTTTCAGGCTTTACTGACAAGTCCTGCCCTGAAAGGTCCAGAGACAGTCTGGGCAAGTGATGCCTTTTGTACAGAAGAAGGACATTAAGTTGGGGACCACCTAAGTGAGTTGTCTATATAAGAGTCTATTGTTCCAGATGGGATGCACTTGAAGGTGCAAAAGGTGTGGCTGTGAACCCCCTGTCTGTCATTTATGAAACCACATGATGGCTGGAAAAAGGCAAAAAATCAAAGCCATCTACGAGAAGACAACCTGTGAGATACAGGTCTTGCTACCTTATCCTCCTTCCCTGGGAAGGCTGTGGAGAAAACCCTCCTGGAGGCTTTTCAAAGCATCTGAAGGACAGGAAGGGGAAGAGGTTGCTTCTGACCAACTTGCCTGCTCTCTGCAATGAGCTGACTGCCTCTGTGGGTGAGGGAAAAGCAACTTATTACGTATACATTGACTTAGCAAAATGTTCTGCAGTTTTCCATCGCATCCTTATAGCCAAACTGGTGAGATATGGACAGGGGATTAACGTGGATTAGGCAATCAATCCTCAGTTGATTGGTCTTTACGGTGTGTTCCTGTGTACCATCATGCCTTCATTTATATTAATAAACACCAGCTGCCATCAACCTGTGCTGGGGTGCCACAAGGGAAATTATCTGAGCAACCTGCTCTAGTTGAAGATGTCCCTGCTCGCTGCAGAAGTTGGACTAGAGATGGCCTTCAAAGGTCCCTTCCAACCCAAACCATTCTACGATTCTAAATTTTAAATGGACCGAATGTTAACTTTGTTTTTTTTTCACTTTCTGCCTCAGTGATGGTTTTGCCACTAGAAGGTACCTAGAGATTCATGTTTCATTCTTATTTGGTCGGAGTTGGTTTGGAATCTCTGGACCTGACCGGAATGCCAAGCAATCCCTGCTGCTCCTCCGCAGCAGTGCCTGGCAAAAGAACTCCCCGACGTGAGGCTGCTGCCACTTTCTTGACCTATATTCGCTCAGTCCTCCTCAATATGTCACCGAGAAGGTCACGTCTTGGATTGTCATAGGACATATTGTATATATTAGAAAGAAGGCTGGGATCAGAGAAAGCCACCTGAGATTACAGAGTCTTTTATGGCTCCTGAATAAAGATTAAGCAGTGCAGTCACAGAAGGTTAGTCCCCTGCAGTCATGGGACTGTAGCAGAATGCAGAACCGCTGGTTTTACATATTACTACTGGAATAGAACCCAATCAGGTGTTTGATTTTCAACAAGAAGTACAAAAAAAAAAAGCCTCGTTTGAAGCCTTTTCAATATTTAATTTTAGTTTCACCTCCCTACTTTTATTATACTGCTTGTAAGTTTCAGTTCTTACTTTTTTATTTAAAATCCTTTTTTTTGAATTCTGTTTTCTTGTAATTTTTTTTTTTCTGGGACAAGTTCTCTCTGTCCTTATATCACTGTGACTTCAGAGTAAGTCAGGAAGACTCAATCTGGATTGACACTAATTTAAAAGTAAGCATTACCCTCAGGGAGATGCCACATTCAGACGAGCGCTGTCTCATGCTTTCCTCCGCTCCAGCGGAGATTTTGTGATCTTCATTTCTCACCTGTGAATATGGCAGATTTTGGCTATAAAGCTTCTACAGTTACCATGCATCCAGGCTGGAAGCACATGAGTGGGCTCAGCAGCTCTTCGTGTGGCAGTGGTTGAGCAAAGCCATCACCATAGAGGGAGGACAACGTTGAACGGAGATGCTGTTCCATCAATCCGCATGAAGTTTATTCTCTGTAACATATATATTTGTATATAACATATATCACTTTGGTCTCAGGTTATTTATAAAATGCTTTTCACTTGCATGCTGTCCTAATATGCCACCACTTTTTGTTCTTGGCTGCTCTTGGGCTTTGTGAGCAATTGTAAAGTGTTGTTGTAACACTTGTAAAGTGTTCTCATCTTTTCATTCTCTAAGAGATACTCTCAGTCTTCATCTTTTTCTGTGAATTCAGTCAGCATTATACTGTGCAGATTCTCAGGTCCCTTTCTCCTGTGCATAGTGCATCAACAATACAATAAGACTCAATAAATATACTTTGAGATATTTAAGGCTTTCTCAGGTAAGCCATGACAGTTAGTTTAGTTACATTTAGAAGGAAAAGGAAAATGTCAAATATATTGTGAAGACACAGCAGAATTACTTTCTTTTTTTTTTTTTTTCATTTTTACAGTTCCACCCACCACCATTGACAGAGCTCTGATACATTTGTCTGGTATTTATTTCACCCCAGGTAACTTCAGTTCATAGAGACAAGAGGATGGAGAGGGAAGACAAACAAGCACTGCTGAGAAATTTAATCATGCATCCTGGCATCTTGAAACTAGTCCTCATTTCTTGAATGTACCTAGGTGGTTGAAGGGAATATATCTTCTGTTAACCAAGTCAATCAGGTGTGCACCCCATGAGATGCTGGGCCCTTGTCTTCTGCACAGCAGCAGATACCAATCAGGAAAGGAAGGTCTGTAATCTCAACTATACAGAAGAGATCAAGTTGAAGAGCACCAAAGCCACCCTATTATAATCTTTGTTAATCAGGTTGGAAGTCTGGCAGCTCCTGAGCCACCTGACATCACCTTGCTCCAAGAATCACATAATAATTTAGGTTGGAAGGACCTCTGGGGTCTTGTGGTCCAGCTTCCAGAAAGCAGAGGGGCACTACAAGGGCTACCTAGATCAGGCTGTCCATGGCCATGACCATCAGAATCCTGGTTGGCTTCTCACCCTACATTCGTACAACTCTAAACCTGTATTCCCTTCATGACTCCAGCTTTGAGGTCCTAAATGCTCCAAAGGATCCTATTGACCTCCTTGATGGAGAGTAATAAAATGCTGCAATCAAGCTAATGTAAGACAGACCAACTCATCAAAATTCAAGCAGATTAAAAAAAATGATTATTAATCAGCTATATTAAAATAAGGTGTACATGCATTGATTCACTTCCCTGTAGTAGCCCCTTGGGCATCCACCTGCAAGAATTCCTCTGAAGCCTGCAGAGGAACTAATCCACCCCCTCAGCATAACGTCTGTTTTCAGCAGAGGGCAATAAGTAATACATGAGATGATACTCTGAAGATGAACTAACAAATCAGGGTAGATGATAGCAAAATGTTCTTCCTTTGTGATGAAGATCATATTCAGTAGCCTGCAGGCAAGGAATGTATTTTCAGTGCTGAGAGAAGTAAAGACTACTTACAGAAAGCAATTCATGCAAACTGCAAAGGCTATAAAGAAAATTGTGGTAGAAAAGTAGAATGTGTTACTGCAAAGGTGAGCAACAAAACAGATAAACTACGTCCAGGGACATAATTAGATGAAAGACAAGAGCTGGCAATGCGATAAGTGTCTTTAAATACAGCAAGGAATGAACTGCTATGTGGGGAAAATACGGAAAAATAGGAAAAAAGGCCATCTGAAGTGAGTAAATGAACACTTCGGAGTGTTCCCTTACACGAGGTGAATGGAGTGAGACATCTGAGCTGACAGAGAGGGGAGCATTGGGCAAATTTACTAGCACCTTCCACCACTGGTAAGTTTATTCTCAACCTTCCTCAGCAAAAATTATCCTGTTGCTGGAGAATGAATGTGGATGGAACACTCCTGGAAGGTAGTGGTAGAAGCCACCACCAAAGGACCTATCCATATCCCTTCACTAAGTGTCTGCAGTGTGATCGGTGCCAATGAACACCGAGGATTTTACTCCAGGAAAAGATCACAATGTTAAGAAATCAATATACTCAAGTGGCCAGAACACGCTGATAAAATGCAAAGTTTTGAATGCATGGAATTAGTCGATATCATGGGTTCCTCTGCGGTGATTGGTTTGATTTGGGTTCTCCTCAATCAAAGCTGGTTTGGCTCTATCCTCCTCTGAAAGAGCTTTCCAAAGGCGAGGTGAGTACATGGGTCAGGCACTGACTATGGATTTACCAAGGAAAATGGTCCCAACATGATGCTGCAATGGAACAGACACATGGTAGGAATGTCAAAAAAAAAAAAAATACTGAAGTTCTTCCACATGCAAACTTATTTAATTTAGAAAAATGTAGATATTTTTATGGTTGTCATATTATCCCAACTGACCCTTCCATCCCTACGTATTAATCTCAAATGTATTTATCTGGCTGTTACTCCAGAAAGACTATTTCATTTGAAACTCTAGCAATACAGAGAGGAATTCGTTGTTGTGCTCTATCTTTGTGCCTAATCAACTCCTTTCAACACAGAATCTTATTAGCAAATCCCTTGAGGAGCAGTTCTTGTTTGTGTTGGAAAGCAAAATGAAGTTCTTGTGCATTCAGTGATAATGGCTTAGTTACATGCCACATTTTATGAAGGGCATTATCTCTAATATGTGTCATTTCAAAAACACCGCAGTATTTATTAATTTTGGTAGTGAAAAATGAGTTCTAGAAAGTGACAAAGATTTGCGATTACTCTGTTGATTGGACCCTGTTCCAAATTCTCTGAGCTAGCAGAACAACAACAACAAAAAAGAATCTGTCTAGTTTGATGAGGAAATAAAAAGTTCATAACCTGATGAATACCTAAATGAACAAAAAAGAACTAAACCAACTCAACATAGTTTAGACAAGACGCTACATAGAATGGATGCTGTTTTGATTTTGGTCTTTGTTCAAATATGAGTTTCAAAGGCTAAACGGGCCAAAAATGACTCTTTGTTACACCGGTAACATTCCTGACTAATATTTTATCTGTTCTTAAAGCTTTCCTTCATGCTGGATAATTTACCATTTCCCTGAAAAATCTCTTAGAGTTCTTAACAGGTACATACACATCATCTCGTGCTCCATCCATTTTGCAGACTTGTGAAAGTTAAAAAGTGAGTTCTCTCACTTTCAGCCAAGAAGTGACGATATCGTTTTCTCGCCCCACCAGGGTTGATGGGGACACAATCTACTAACTGTGGGGGGAGAGGAAATCCATGGAATTTGCATTTCACCCCATTGTACAAAGGGAAAAACCTCATACACTGCTCCCACCCCCCAAACCCTACCTCCATTTATCAGAGAGCTCTGAAGTTCCTTGGAATTTTCATTACAGGAGTGCAATTACTTTTGTCAAGAAAAAATTCACTTAACCTGATTCTAAGAAAAAATGGGCAAGGATACTTAATAATTAATAAAATGACATCCCTTTAAAATATGTCACCGACTTTATTTTGCTGAAGCTGGCACTCACAGTTACTTCACTACCTGCAGAATGAGAATTTCTGTAGCTGGTCCTGGAACCTGCTGGTATGGAGAAGCTGGGAGACAGAAGAGGAGCTTGTTGGATGACAAATGCTTGGAGTTTGGTGAAAGACAAAGCAGGGTCTTTGCAAAAGCTGAGGGTTTTCTGTCCACTTGGAGTGTGACAGCAGGAACCAAGCCTACCTAATAAAAGCCAAAGCTTTGGATTCTTCTGTATTTAGGAACTCATCTGCCAATGATTTGTGCTAAATTCAGGAACCTAAACCCCCTTACGTTCCTGCCTACAGACTAGACCAAGCTCTGTATTCTTTGCACACACCCAGGTAAAATTCTTGTTTGTATTGACTCAAATTTTGTAAATTAATATAATGTTTGATGGGCATATAGCAGATGAACATTAGCTCCAGAGGCTGCTCTGTCACGTCTTGCATTGATTTTTTTTTTTTTTTTCCATCTGATCTCTTCAGACAATCCATCCGTGAACTGAGATTTGAGAGTTGAAAGGTGTGTTCATCTGCTGGCTTTTATCTCAGCTCAGTGTCGCCGTTGGTCCAATTCTCAACTATTCCCTAATCTGGAAGACCTTCGAAGCAGATAGACGTGACCTTAGAAAATAATCCTTTCGCAGAGGCTTGTGAAGATGGAATGTGGACTCGAGTTGCTTGACCTGATTCCATCAGAACAGCTCATCTGACCGCTCAGAGGTAATCCACTCTCTGGTACTCCAAGACATCCCTACCCCTGGCTTATGGGCAAATTCTTCCTCCCAGTTGCAATGGCAATAGGTAGACCAAGGCTTCCAGATCCCTCCCTGCCTTTAACAGGTCTTTTCCATGGGGGTAAAAACTCTAGTTCTGGCCAGAAAAACTACCCACCTTTGCAACCTTCCTGTGGTGTTGAGGTTTAGCTCCACCTCGCCCAGATCCTCACGTTGGTGAGGATCAGAGCTAGGACTACAGCTCTGTGCCAGGTCTTCACCTCTGTGCCAAAATTTATTAGGGGCAGGCACTTTTAAAGAGCAATCTAAGCCTCCAAAGGTCTGAATCTGTCTGTGGAAGCATCATTTATCTCTATTTATTGTACAACATGACTGCCCAGCTCAAGATACTTGAACTTAGGTGGTGTGAACTGAGACCAGAGCCACTTCAATGAGAACTGCCCCTTGGGAGATCTCTTGAATGACTACTTGGCTAACAGCTTTCTGGGTATGGCTACTGCCCAATTATTTTAATATACACTTCCAACGTAGAGCCTTATCCTAAATGACTTGTAACCTGTGTGACATTTCATATGAATATATTACCAATGACTGTATTAATGAGACTTTATAGGCAAGGAGAGATTTACCGTCGATCTAAGTGCAATGTGCTTCAGTCCAAGGAAAGGTGTAAGGGCAAGACTGGATCCAAATTATACCCAGATACGTATATAACGTGTGAGAAATCCTAAATTCAGTTGGATACCTTCAAGGAAGCTGAACCCGGCAATGATTAATTGCAATAAACCAGCAATTACTGTGCATGCCACTCCTCAGAGAAGGGGAGTCTTGGCCACAAGAAACCAAATTAAAAGCAAAATAGACCAATTGCTAAGTAGTTGCCAAGATCTGAAACCAATCCCCTTTAGATGCTAAATACGAGAAATAAAGCATTGTAATTTATTTACATGATGCTTCTTGTGTTGGCCTTGCCCTTTGTTACCTAAAATGGGGGTGAAATATGAAAAAACTGTGTCCTGGCTCAAATGCTTTGCAGCTGCATGAAGTCTTCGAAACCAGAGCTGCATCTCTGGCTGGAGGGATGCCCTGCTCCCTAACACACGTGTCTTCCAGGCAGGCACCCCAAATTCCCTCCTGTGACTCTTCCTACTTGTTTAAGGAGCTTCCTGTGCCACCCTCCCTTCCTCCCCACACGGATCTGGAGGTTGTGAAGGAGCAGAAGATGAATAGTCAGCTCATCAAATCAGCCGGCACCGAAAAGGTCAGAGCCGTTTCGGGAGAGCATTGACTTTCAGGGCCTGTCACCCAAGGGGGCTGAGGCGTTTGAACACAGAGAATTCAGCCCCTATTTGGAAGGGAAATGGGACCTGTCTCCCTGCTCGGGGCGCTGAACCATCAGGAGCATCAAGGGAGGGTCTTCGCACCTTCACAGCTCTTTATTCCAGCTTTTGAAAGCCCCCAGGGTGCGGATGCCCTATTGCTGAGACATTGGTGCACACCAGCAGACCTCCAGTACCTTACTGGGGTGATCCTCGCTGGCACCAGCCTTCTGTTCTACCTCCAGACCCTGATCCCCATCCCCGTTACCCAGCTCCTCGTGGAAACAATTCAAGGAGGGCCATATGGAATTTACTCATCGATGCCATTTAGTTCCCCCAGCGCAGACATAACTCTCACAAACTACTTCGTGCAGAGCTGGGGAATGAGCATTTGCCACGACGGAGCGTTGAGGGTTTGTGTATTTTTATCTGACACATTATTCCTGGCATTCCTTTGGAGCAGACACAGTTGCTTAAAGCCTCTGTTTATCCACCCGGCTTCCCTTTTTAAATACAGTCTGCCACTTCTCATCTGCTCCTCTCCTGCCTGGTGGTTAGTCACTTAATCACTTCGTTATCGAGGAATAAACGAGGAAAAGAAACAGGCTGGCAAAAAAACCTCAACTTCTCCAGTAGCTGGAGCTCAAAGGGTGGAAAAGGTGGTGTATTTTGAAATCCCCTGGCAACAGTGTTAAACGAAAGCTATTGGGAAGCCCTCATGGTTTTTTTTTCTTTTTTTTTTTTTTAAATAAAAGACTAGATAATTGACTTCAGTGCTCGAACATAGTAATAACTTACACTGAAAAGCTCTACCACCATGCAGCTAATTGCACCTAACGAAGATGAGCTGAACAGTTTGCCCTAAACTAGGCTGGAATAGATGATCTTAAAGGTTTCTTCCAACCTAGGCAATTGTATGGAGAGAGATAGTTTAGTCTCAGCAGCTTTGCAATTAGGCCCTTCATCACATCGTGCCTTGTTTTGAAGCAAGGGAAGGCTTTATTTCTGCTGGGCAAAATGGGTGGGATGCCCCAGTTTGAGTCATGGAATCATAGAATGCTTTGGGTTGGAAAGGACCTCGAAGAACACCCAGTTCCATGATGGAGCAAACCAGGTTGCTCCAAGCCCCCTCCAACCTGGCCTTGAACCCCTCCAGGGATGGGGCAACCACAGCTTCTCTGGACAACCTGGGTCAGGCTCTCACCACCCTCAGAGGGAAAAATTTGAGTCATATCAATCTCTTCCAGCTTGGTTCAGCTCTGTCCCTTCTCCAGCCCAGCTGCTGGGAAAAGGAGGGAAGCACCAACAACTGCTGCAGAACGGATAAAACTTGTTTCCCTGTAGCCATGAGTCAGAAAAATTGTCAACATTTTACCCTCTACTGTGTTCAATTATTAAAAAAGCCTTCCTGAGCTGGCATTAGAAATCTGTATCTCGGCAAAGATAACGATATTAAAACACATTTCATACTGGGAGATGCTCTGGTCCTTGGGCTGGTTTCATTTACACTGCTGGAAAACCAGAGTGATGCTGTTGAAATGAGCACATCAGCTTCAGGCCTAAGTAGTGAGACAGAGGTAATGCATTATTCGAAGATAAACATCAAATTAGGAGTGAGCAAGAAACCCGAGAGCCCTGTAAATTCTGAGTCTGGATCTAGATTTATCACTCTTCTATCAGGATCCCTTCCTATGTTATCAAAGATCATTTTTGTCTCTGTCCAGATGATAAAATCCTGTAAATCTGAGTGTAAAATGCTTTGCTTTCCTATTTATTTTTTTTCCTGAATATTTTCTGCACTTGGGGAGGAAACAGCTGCTTTTCCTTTGCTTTCTTTTCTTAAAGGGAGTCAGATAAACAGAGAGCAGGATAAATACATATCAGTATTTGTTGAATTTTATCAGGCAAGCCATTCCCTTCAAGGGCATAGAAGATTTCCCCCTACAGATGGCATTACCTCCCCCCTGCCTCCAGCAGGAGATAGGGAAGAAGGGACCACAGACTTGCTAAACCTTCCTCACCCCTGATAAGTTTTTTGGAATGAGTATTTAGAAATGCAGGTGCTGCTTCTGATTAATGGCAAGATGTGCTGTAGGCACCTGAGTTGACTTTACATTAATGAGCAGGGGCACAGCTGCTGTAGATGGGAGGGTGGAGGCACCACTACGGGTAGTTCCTCCTGAGCTTGGAGGAGCTTCTTTGGGCTCCTCTACTGCTCAGATATATTTTTGAAATGTGTTTGGAGATTGTAAATCACTGAGGTTTCCAGCTGGTTACCCCCATATTGCTGCACCAGTGTCTGCTGTGGACCAGGAGGACGTTCCCAAGAAGAACTGGCAGCAAGCAGGAGACCCTGTACTTCTTGCTTCCCAACAAAAGATGAACGTGTGCCTTTTCTAAGTATGTGTGAACGATGTGAAATTGGCACCTCGGAACAGAGGAAATGCTGCGCTGAAAGGCTGTGGGCTTCTGGACCAGGTTCCAGAGCTTGATCTTCTCCAGATCTTCTCGATTGCTCCTGCAGCCTTTCCTTGCACTGATACAACGTGTTCCTCGCTGCACGTGATAAAGCTCTCCACTGAAAAAGGAAACAAGCAAACCCCACCAACAAAATTGTGTCTCATGTTCCGTTCTGCACGGCGTTAATGTGAGGGTGAGAAAAAATAGCAGGGCTTGCTCTAGATTTGCATATGTTAAAAGGGAGGAGGAGGGTTTGCCTTTTCTTTGTGGTGTTTTTCTTTAATGACTAATTTTCCACCTTATTAAAACCCTAGTTTTTAAATAAAGCCCATATGCCTCTTTTTTTTTTTTTTCCTCCACCCCCAGCTGGCATGATCACAAAGTGTGTGTCCCAGGTTACCCTGTCTCCCACTTCTCTTTTTTTGTTTTTTGTTGAAGTGGGATTTTATTTCTTTTTAACCCCACAGCATGTGAATAACACCAAGGAGCAGAGTGGCTCATCACAGCCCCTAAGTTCACACTAACTTTTTTTTTTTTCTCCATCAACAGCTTTTTTTTTTTGTTTTTTTTAAGAATCTGTGGTTGGAATGTAAAACAGCCGGTAACTGTGTCCTTTTCTTTGCTGAGATGGTTTTTATTTGTGCTGCAAGATGAGAGGTAGGATCTTTACAGGTGGCGTCGCCGTCAATTCACTGGGAGCCTAGTTGGTGGAGGGACCAAATTCCACTCTCCCAAAATCCCCCTGAAGGTTCAGGCACTGAGGTAGGAAATTCAGGTGATGAAAAGTTTTGGTTTCTCTCCTTGGTGGAATAGAACATCCACCAAAATGGACAATGTTTCATTGTGACAAAGGACATTCGCAAAGAGTCTTGGACCTTTGCGTTGGGGCATCTTTTATTTCAAAAAAGAGAGAGAGACACTAATATCCTTCTGACTCCTTAAAATAAAAATAAACCAAAAATAACCCAAAAGACCCAAGCAAAAAAAAAAAAAGCAAAGAAAGAAACCCAACCCAAAAAAACCCCACCGAAACCCAAGGAAAACAACAATACTCATATTCCACCAACATGGCTTAGAAGTAGAATTTCTTACAAATAAAATGTACTGCCTGATCTGGTGAAAATATCTTGTCTCTTCCTCTTGTGCTGTAGCAATTCTAAGCAGCTCCATCTTTCCCTGGCTTTTTTCTTACCCTGAGGAGACCTTGGAGGACAGATGTCAACACATTTATTGTCCCCCCTGGAGCACCAGTTGAGCTCTTGACATCGGTCCCTGTTACCCTTCGCTTTATTTGGCCTGTAGGATGACTGGTGGGACTGGAAGGCAAACTAGCCTGCAGCAGCACACAGGTGAGTGTTATTTTTCCTCAGGAGAAGGGTTGATTGCTCTGACACAAGCTTTTCCTTCTCCACTGAAGTGTAGGTAGATGTTTCCCTTCCATCGCGAAGCATTTTGTGATTTAGTCATATGAAAAATGAAAATGCTGAACCAAATTATTGTAGTTGTGCTTGCAAACCATGCTTATTAAAAATTACAAGATGAGGGGAGATCAAGATGAGATATTATCTCAAGCAGGACCTCAAGATGAGATCCTGCTTGACAAACCTGATCTCCTTCTATGACAAAGTGACCTGCTTGCTAGATGAAGAAAAGGCTGTGGATGTTGTTTATCTGGACATCAGCAAAGCCTTTGATACAGTCTCCCACAGTATCCTCCTGGTAAAACTGGCTGCCCAGGGCTTGGACGGGAATACCCTCTGCTGGGTTAAAAACTGGCTGGAGGGCTGGACACAGAGAGTGGTGGGGAATGGAGTTAAATCCAACTGGTGTCCAGTCACGAGTGGTGTCCCACAGGGCTCGATACCGGGGCCAATTCTCTTTAACATCTTTATCAATGATCTGGATGAGGGGATCGAGTGCATCCTCAGTAAGTTCGCAGACG
>JAOWAS010000019.1:1265909-1287629 GCA_028565315.1 Scolopax rusticola
TGGGCGTGGCTCAAATGGGATGGAATACCTGTGTCCCTGCTAGGTCCTGGGAACAATTAACCCTTTCCCCACCAGACACAGCACACAGCACCACAGGTTTAATCCCCCAAGGTAATAAAAAAATGCTGTGTTTATACCCCACACATCTAATTCTTGCAATTCATATTCCATGGTAGCCAGAGAGATGATAAGATTTGTGGCAAAAGCTGACAAAGTCAAAATGGTATTGCTATGCTAATTAATTTTAATTGAGCGCAAATAAATCTCTCCTTTCCTTTTTCAAACAAAAAGATTTTATGTCTCTCTTCCCTCAATATCTTCTGCAGAACCTCAATGGAAATATTCCTTTGTATGCAATTTTTTCTACATGTGCAGAGGATTTATGAAAGGAAGAAAGTTCCTCAAATTGTCATGCAGTGGAAGCTTTTCTTCACCCTTTCCTGGGCACAGTCCTGTTCTCCCGGGAGCTGCAATAATTCTAAATCTAAAGTGGCAGCTCACATTTCTGAGGCAACGTGTCTTTGCTTCCTGCCCAATTAGCATTTTCTCCCATTACTGCACCCCTCAAGAAGAACATCTATAATCAGCTCTTCCAGGTCTGCTCATCCAACAGCCGTACAGAGAGTTGTGCAACAGCTGGTACTTGACGATTATTCATGGGGCTGGAAAGGTGACTGTCACGCAGGCATCCCCACCGGTGTTTTTGAAGAAATTGTTTCTGTTATGCATATGGTGGAGCTCCAACTGGACACTCTGTCATGGGGGCGAGTGAGTGTGCATGCTCTTCCCATCTGGATGAAGTCCTTCTCATAGAAACATAGAATCATTTAGGTGGGAGAAGACCTTTAAGTCCAAGCATCGACTTAAAACTGCCAAGTCCATCACTAAACCTTTAGTGGTCCCTCGGCACCACATCTACCCATCTTATAAATACCTCCAGGGATGGTGACTCCACCGCTGTCCTGGGCAGCCTCTTCCAAGGCTTGACAAACCTTTTGGTGAAGACATTTTTCCCTAATATCTATTTGAAACCTCCCCTGGTGCAACTTGTTGCTGTTCCCTCTTTTCCCATCTTGTTCCTTGGGAGAAGAGACCGACCCTCCCTGGTTTCAAGGAGTTGGAGAAAGCGAGAAGGTCTCCCCTCAACCTCCTTTTCTCCAAGCTGAACACCCCCAGCTCCCTCAGCCCCTCCTCACAAGACACGTGCTCCAGACCCCTTACCAGCTGCATTGCCCTCTCTTACCTGGATGAGAGAGTATTACCCCAGTACCACCACACTCGTGGTGGCCCGGTCTCTTTTTATTTCAGCTTTGCATCATGGATTCAGTTGGGTCAAATTGGAATCTATTGAAACCAGTGGGGTTATTGCTACTCAGTTTTTAATGGGATGACAATTAAACTAAACTCCAGCTCAACCTTTCCAGCATTCCCTTGTTAAGTTTGGCCTGTTATGCTCATAGAGAATCATAAAAAGTGGTAGATACTGGATAATGAAAGAAAAATAACTGTTTGTCTTTTAAATGTCGACCTGTGCAGTGTTGTCTTGATGAGGAGTGTCAAAGCTGAGCCCATCTCAGGACCCTGCGGATCTCATTCATTCTGACGCTTAGGTCAGTGCCCTGTAACTCTCCTTTGCCAATTAAGCTACATAATGGGCTAGAGGATACAGTTTCACAAACACTTTTTAGCTGATAAAACTTGTTTAAGGAGATGGAGACCTTTTGCCCTCTGTGTTGTTCCCTCTCTCGCGGTGCCCAGTAGCAGCGGTGCCATTAGATAAAGAAAATTGGAGCGTGAGATAAGTTTTGACCCCAGAAAAGTGATTATTGATACTCTAGATCTATGTAGTAGTCTGGGTCAGCCTGTGACTGAGCTCCCACATGGTTGTCCTTCTCCTAGGAGAATAGAACCGTAAGATGGTTTAGGTTGGAAGAGACCTTGAAGACCATCCAGTTCCAACCCCCTGCCATGGGCAGGGACACCTCCCACCAGGCCAGGTTGCTCAGATGATGGGTTAGCAAATGAGCATCTCTGCTTAGGAGGGGTGATACACAGAAATAACTTGTATTTATTTCTTCTATTTAAGGATGCAACCAGCCTGGGACTGTTAGACCGCTGCAATCCAAGGAGTAAGGGCCTGGGGAACCAGTTTGTTCATGGAAAAACAAGCTCCTTTGAGACTGAAGATGGAGAAAAAGCAATGTACCATGTAGCTGGAAAAAAAACCAAAAACCAAAACAAAGCCACCAACAAAGCACAGTTTATTGGAAGAACTATAAAAACAGAGGTGTTTTGATTTAGGAGAAAAGCATTGAGGTAAGTGTAGATAGAGCCCAGGGTGGGCTCTGAGCCCTGGCACAGACTCTTTCATGACACTAAAATCCGTGCCTGGTGTCTCCGCACCTCCTGTGCCCCCCATCCTGCCCTCCCCAAACACAGGTATGGGGCATAAGTGGTGCCTTTGATCTGGTTTTTATATCTGTGCAGGATGCAGAAAGGAAGGGGGTGAAAAAGCAATTTGATACACATGCCCAGGCTTCAAAAAAAAAAAAAGAAAAAAAAAACCAACAACATTGCATTTTGGATTTATTCAAATATAGCAAAACATCAGAAATAAATGTTAGGTTCCCAAATTCACTTTGCATGATTAATGCTTTTGAATATTTACGTTTCACTTTCAAAGAAATGAGAATCTTTAGTTTCCTGTTACATAGCTGTTGCTCGATAAAAGATTCTGAAATTGGATGTTACAGGTCATGGAATTGTATTTATATACCCATTTCATGCTTCAGAAAATCAGCTTCTTAAAATGTAATACTTGATTACGGAAAAATGCTGCCTATCAAAATAAATAAATAAAAAGTGGCTGCTCTTCCCTCTCCTATCAGAGGGAGGACGTGGCAGCGGAGGTGAGCTATGAGAAGTGTCATCAAAATGCCAGCTGCTCTGATGAAGTTGTTGCGCTCACCCTTTTTTAAAAACCAGCGGCAAGTTCTGTTTATCAGAAAATGAGTTCCCTGGCGTATAATAAAGCAGGCGCCCAGGGATGGCTGCCAACCAGCCAGAGGATTTCAAAGGGTGTCTTTGCTGGATGGGGTGATGTTAATGGGGGATTTTTTTATTTTTTTTTGGTTGGCTCTGGTTTCCACAGCTGCAATAAACTTTTACGGTGGTTCCAGGGCCAAGCCTCTTGGGATGGCGTTACAGATGGTGCGGCACTCGTGATACCTCCTCTAGAAACTCTCGTTAAAGAACATGGCCCAGGCTCACCTCTTCTTCTCCTGCCTTCCTTCCTTGCCTCTTTCTTTGGGGAAAATCCTCCAAAGATGTCCTTGCCCTGCTTGGAGGTCAGGTCTACCCAGGAGATGTGGCGTTTCTGTCACTGCTCTTAAGGAAGGGCTGATATCCACATGCCACCATCTACCTTCCCCCTCCTCAGCCCTCATGAAGATTTTTAATAAAGCCCCTTTGAGGTTTCTCAGGCTTTATTAAATGTATTTCTTCAGCCGGGAGGAATTACAGCTCAGAATCAGAGAATCATAGAATCATGAATAGAATCAGAAGATGCTGTTTAACATTGCCTATGGCTAATTTAACTGTGATTGGCATCCTGAGCTAGCAAAAAGCTTAATTTTTTCCTTTTTTTTAACCAAACATCTAGTTTGGTAGTCACCTTTCTTAGGGTCTGAGATGGTTATTACACAAGTGGTTATGGATCACTGTAATATTTATCACTTCTTCATTTAATCAGACTTTATATGGATTCTTTCCTTATTTTGTGCCTTCCTGAATCTCCATTTTAATCAGAAATATCAGACCAGGCTTTTTCTGGATCAAAAGACATTTGGGGAGTAAGTATGCTTCTTTTACAAAAATGATATATTCTTTTCTTTAGAAATTATCTTAGTAGATATCTTTGGAAATGATTACATATGGAGGCTTTAAAGGCAGGTAAAAATGGTAAATTTTTCGGTTGATTTTTGTATTTTAACACAAATATTTCATCATGTGCTCATCAGCATATGGATGAGGAGGAACAGTGCATGAAGAATGTGGCTCATCGGCTTTTAAGGAGAGGTTGGACCCAAAAAGATGCTCCCGCTCCGCGCAGAATTACTAATGCAATCAGCATCTCGCAGCCTCACCTTTCAGCCCGGTTCTGGAGGCACAATAAACTTGGAAAGTAAGACTTTTTTTGGTCTTTTTTGTAATATTTTATTCTGACAGCAGTTTGAAATTCTCCTTCAGAGAGATGCCAGCAGTACTTAGCATCGGTAAATTAAGTTTTCCTGGCCAGTATGTCCCTGCTTTTTGCTGGGCTGGAGGTTTTGCTGGGCTGGGAGGTGCTGGTGCTGCCTTTTATTAAAGGCAATTTCCCACCATGTCTAGTGCCTGTGTTCAGAGTGTACTTGTGAACATGGCAGGAAAGGATGATGCAAAGCAGGTAGAAATAGTGGCAGCTACCACCAAAAGCACTTGGTGAGGTCTTGCATGGAGGGGAACTGCCTCAGTTTACAGGTATTTAATTTTTGAACAAAAGGAAGGAGTTTGCAGCCTGGTCCAATGAGCACAGCAGAAATTACCAGGAGGCAAAAATTACCAACGGGCATGAGCAGGCAATTATTTATGAAGTTCCAGTAGCAATGTGAGAGCTCAGCATTTAAATCAAAAAGGGGATGTGATTTCAGGCTGCCAGTGGTGTCAGCTCAGCTTTTGATTTGTAGGACTTGCACGATCGCTGGATTTTTAATATGAGAAGTTTCTTTTAATGTTCTTTTCTTTTCTGAAAATGTTAAAGGCTCCAAAGAAAAATGATGCCACACAGTGCTGTAACAGGGGAAAAAAAAAAAAGACTTCCATATCTACTTGGGTTATACATACAATCATTATTATTCAATCTCTATCTCACCACGTAACTTCATCACCACCTCATCTTTCCTAAAACAGGTGATCTAGCACCTTGGTGTGATTCATTTCTCTCTCTAACACTGATGAATTGAAACGCAGTTAAAATTAAAAAAGGCAAAAACCAGGAAGGGATATACCAAGGGCATTTGGAATATGAAACTAAGTGCTGTAATATCTAATGCTCTGCAAAAATCTCTCCCATAATTTTAAGATCTTGAGCTTAGGAGAATTCTCCTCCATTTATGTAGCAGGAAGGATCTGGCTAATTTTTCTCTCCCTGAACCTTTTTCCCAATGTCCAGTTGTAATCTTAAACTGGGCAAACTATTGAAGTTACGGTAGTAAAGCCTTTCCAATCTATAATGGTTGTTTCTGTGCGTATGACTCAAGTTCTCTCCCACTGTGCAAATACCTGTTGTGAAAGAAAGCACCCCAAAAGTGGAAGGAGGTTGGGGATTAAAGATATCTTATTTTTCTGAAAAGAGAATTAATGCCATCACAGAGCTTAGAGCACATGAACAATAACAATAAACAACATGTTTTGCAGCTGCGGTTGCGGTGGATTGAAACCTCAAGGAACTCAAAAACTTGAAGTCTCCAGGAAAGAGTAAATAGGAAATATTTTTGCAAAGAAGCTCACACTTAATTTTGTTCAAGTATCTTTGCCTAACATGTGTATTTGATGGGCGATCCTGTTGTGTTGAGTAAAAGAGAAAAGGTCACCTCTTGTCTCTTCCGGTGCCGGTCCTCGTGGCTCAGCAGGACGTGGTGGTGGTTGGTGATGAAGTCCTCAGCTGCTCTGTTTGGCTTCTCTTTTCCCAGCTGATAGTGGGCACATGCACCATGCCCCAGGCAGAGAGCACAAATCCCAAATAAATCCTTTTTTTTTTGCTATTTTACATGGACTAGTCCCGTGGTAGTTTAGCCATTGACTTAAGACGAGTTTAGAGTCTAGGTCACTGAATTATATATCTGTCCTTGGTTGGTATTTTTGGTCTCCTGAAGAAGTGGTGTAATCCACAAGCTTCTCCCGGCCAAACTATTAGAAGAAGTTATTATAAGGGATGGGGGTGTTTGCTACCCTTGAGACAAGTAGATGTCAACTTTCGTGGTGGGAACTGCTTGAATAATCAAAGTTTTTACTGATCCATTCTTGTAAGGGTTTGCCCCCCTTCCTGGTAATTCCTTTTCAGTGCTAAAATAAAACAAAGGAAAGCTGGCATAAAAGAAATAATAAGGAAAATGTTATGGGGGAAGTTTAGAGGAAGAAGAAAAGAGAGAAGGTGTGGAATCAACCTCTGTGAAGTGAAAAAATGTAGGACTTTTTCTTGACTGAAAACATTATTTACTTTTTTTTTTTTAGGATATTTTTTCTCAAAAGGCTTCAGTTGGGCGAATGGTAATATCTGGACAGAAATAATTCAGTGAAGATGTCTGATATGAATTCTGTTAACAAAACAGGATTGTCAATCCAGCTCTATCTGCACAGACACCAAAGAAAGCACAGGCACGCTTTGGGGTGTCCTGTATTGAAAGATTTACCTGCTCTTCTTTTCTGCCTGACTGTATTCAAATTAACTGTAACCAATTTGGATTTTGTTATCCCAGTCTTTGTCAGACTCCAATCTCCTAAAAGAGGGGGGAAAGAAAAGAAAAGTGATTACCAGCATCATTACTGCAGCTACACAAGATGTCTATTTGTAAGCTACTTCCATGAAGGCTTTATAATTAAGCTTTATCAAGAAATGCAAACAAATACGTAGGTTGTTATTTAAGTTAAACTTCCCTTCTATGAAGGGAATTTTTTTTTTCTCTAATCTTCCATCTCTTTTCTTTGGTAGTTCTACAGGAAAAAGCAAACAAAAGTTAATACCCTGAAAAGACTGTGGTCATTCTTTAAAAAACAGAGAATAACAAACATTACTGTAGTGAAAGAGGTAATAGTCTTGTCTCCCATCCTGCACAATAATTATATCCCTTATCTTTAACAAATAATGTGAGAGTTATACATTTACTTATCTAAAGAGTTCCCAAAAAACAAAAACTATGAGCATATAGGGATGTGGAAATGGGAGCTCGTTGGCAGAAGATGGGGTGAAATGAAGCATAAGGCACCCTAGAAATCCCAGGGCTGGCACTAAAGTTAAATCTGAATGTCTCTGGTTTGATGCTGAACCCAGTTTTAGGTGGTGGTGGTTATTTCAGGGCACCATCAGCATCCGTGGAGCTTCATAGCAGCAAGAAAGTGGTGGGAACCCTTATATCTGACTGTTGAGGTCTTGTGTTATAATTTCAGAGAGTCTGGTCTGCAAAAACTGTAGAGATGGGACCTGGGGGTGAATTTTGAGGATAAAGGGATCATACTTCTCCTTGAGAGGGAGGAATGAGACAGCCAGTTACAGAAGAGTTCATTTTGCAACACAAATGTGATTTGAGGTGGGGTTGCTCAAAGCCTTGAAATTGAGAAGATTAATTTCAAGATGAAAACAGGAGAGTTTAGAGGGAGAAGGATGAAACATGGTGCTGGTGGGCAACTTATGAGATGCCCTGCCTTTGTTCTGCCTCCCTCTGTGGGAGGCTTATCAGGTATTATGGTGCAGAGATTTGGAATCGCTCCACCTGAAAATTGCTTTTAATATCTCATTCTGAATAATGGAGGGATACTTTTTTTCCTTTTGTTCCTGCTGCAGTATCCTTGCAGACGAGATCACAAGTCCTAGCATGAACGAGAGCTATATTTACCAAGGGTCTGAAGCAAAGCCAGAGCTGTGGCTGTAGATAAATTGTAGACTCACAGAATGGTTCAGGTTGGAAGGGACCTCAAAGACCACCCAGTTCCATGAGCAGGAACATCTCCCACCAGACCAGGTTGCTCCAAACCCCATCCAACGTGGCTTTCAACACCTCCACGGATGGGGCAGCCACAGCTTCTCTGGGCAACCTGGGCCAAACTCTCACCACCCTCACAGCAAAGAAGTTCTTCTTGAAATCTCATCTCAATCTCCCCTCTTTCAGTGTCAAACCCTTCCCCCTCATCCTATGGCTCCACTCCCTGATAAAAAGTCTCTCTCCATATCTTCTGTGGGACTCCTTTAGGGTACTGGAAGGCTTCTATGAAAACCCCAACAAGAACCCAACATTCTGGAAAGGGTAGTGATGGCAATGAAACGCATCCCAGGAGCGTGGGACTAACATCTCCATCTCCTCACTGCCGGTCCTAGCCTGGAAGGAGAAGATTACTCTTGGGAGAGGCATCTGGGTGTCGTAACCTTTAATGTCAGGCTTTTGTCAGACCCTCTTGTCACACCAGCTAACGAAGGGATGCTCTGTGATCTATAGCACGCCGCTACAGGCAAGATGGCACATTAATAAATGCCCTACCTGATAATAGAGTCCGCTGCTGGAGATAAGTGGGAGGGTGGTGTGTTTGTAACGGGGAGCATCCCTTCAAAAGCAGCTAGATTTCTGCCAAGCTGTGCCTGTCAATAAGTCACTTTTTCCACAGTGTTTGAAAAATGTCGGGCTGTGGTATAGAAGATGGAAAAGGAGTGAATGTCATGGAAAAGCTGCAGGGTGAGATTGCCACGCGCTCCCAGTGAGCAGTGTTTGTCAGGATGAGCGAGAGACTTCGCAAATAACAAAGACTCCAAGGGGGGAAGTGGGCTTTTTAGCAGCTTCCTGGGGAGAAAATCACTTTCAAAGAGAAGAAAAGAAGCTACTTTGGGCAGCAGCAGAAGATGATCTTGTGTTTAAGGTTTCGATGTTGCAGTGTGGAAGAATAGGAAGAAATTATTAGGATTTTTTTTTCACTGTTAGTTAGCAACAAAAAAGATGAAAAGGAGAAATATCTTGATGGTTCCATTACTTTCTTTACAGACCTCATCAGGCCCAGGGCACTGGCCTTTTTTTTTTTTTTTTTCAGGGAGCATGATTTTCAGGGATTCAGATAGGAGGTTAGGAAATAAAGACAGTATTCAGTGTTCAACTGCTGAATTCCTCTGGTTTTGGCAAGAGGACCCAAGCACATGAAAACAGAAGAGGTGGACTATTTACTAACTGGACATTGGAAGTCTAAGGTTGGGATCCAACCCCTCAGCTTTATGCTGTGGGGATAAAATGTCTTTGGACACCTTCAGAGGCATCTAACCTTGGTTGAGGGATAGTCCTTGGAGGTATTTAAGAGACGGGTTGGTATAGTGCTTAGTGACACAGTTAAGTGATGGATTTTCATCAGACTGAGACTGATGGTTGGTCTAGATGATCCTAAAGGTCCCTCCCAACCTATGATTCTATGATTCTAACCTTCTCTGCTGGTTTAACACATAATTTAGGCACTTATGTTGGTAGGACACTTACAGGAGGCATCTAAATTTCAGCCTTGTGAGTGATGAGTAATTAGGTAGGGAAAGGGCAGGCACTTCTCTTTGAGGGAAATCATTCTGTTTTCCTGCATTTCCTATCTTCATTTTGCAGCAGCCTATTTACAGAAGTGATATCAGCTCGACTTTAAGTACTCGGTTAATGACAGAGACTGTGCTTTGGCTGTCTTGCATCTCAGACGCTGCTTTTCATCCTAAGATGCTTTCGGTGACCTTTGAGTAGTGCAAAGTGGCCAAAGGATGGGTTCACTGCTGAGAGTCACACTTCTAGAAGAGCAAATGAGCACTGTCTGCCTCTGTGAGAGGCATAATACAGGGAGAAATGGAAATGTTTATAATCCTGGAGGAAGCAGAAGAATGCTATAAGAAAAGGGAGAGCTTTTCCTGAGAGAAGGTAGGTGGGATTCAGAAATCGCCGTAATAGCCTTACATTTGCTTACCTGTGTTAAGCAAAGCCTCATTTGCTTTATGGACATGAGTGCTCGTCACCCGGAGTGTGTGTGTGTGATTTCACTGCTTTTGTGTGTGCCCTGAAAAAGCCATCAGCCTTTTTCAACACAGGGGCATTGCGCAGGTGGTGATCCCCCTGAAAAAACACACAGCCCTGAGCGGCCACGTGGAGATTATCCCACACTGTTCCCCACCAGAGCTCTGGGCTTTACTGTTTTCCTCTAAACAATTAGTTTTCCAACAAATCCTGTCGCAATTTTTGCATATGAATCGATTTCCCATGGAGTCGTGTTAAGTTGTACTTTATTCAGGAATGGTCTAATCTTCCGCCTCGTTGACTATTCTTTGCCCATCACCTTGATCTATTAATACTTCTAGCGCCTACCCAAAAGTGGCAAACCACTAACAACATCATTACTTGGAAAATTAATTAACTGCTTACTGTTATTAATTATTTATGCGTTCGTAGAGACTAGGAGCTTGGATGAATCACGGAATAATTCTCCATCACGTTATATAGAGGCACAGGAAAAAGATGGTGCTGTCAGGAGGAGTTTATAGGTTTGATAATCTAAGTATGCATTGCACCATAAACCAATTTTTCATTTGCATTCTCCATTACTGGTCAATAAAAGGCATTTAAGAGACGTACCACTCCATAGCCAAGACTGAAGTCAATAGGAGCGATGAATGATCCTATAATTGCATCTTTTGACTTCTGAATTTATGATGTAGAAGAAAATCTTCAAAGAATCATGTCAATAAAAATTACGTGGTTTGTTTTTTTTTTTTTTTTCTTCCAAAAGGTGCTCTATGATTATTCCTTACCTTTGAGAAGTAAGATGGAGACATGTAAATATGTAAGACCACTTGGCTACTGTGTGCAATTGTAGAGCCCTTCTTGGGGAAGTCCATTACAGTAAATTCACAGGGTAGCAACAAAAATGATGAATGAATGAGGTAGTTATTTATTATTCAAATGTACAAGAAGATAAATATCTGTGTAGCACCTTGATTAAATACTGTCTGAACAGTGTAAATGCAGGATGATGTATTGTTACTCAATTTCCCAGTTAAAAACTGGCACCTCTTTTCTCACTAGAACTTATCTCGCTGTACATTTCAGTAATTTTGCATTTTTTGCTGAATGGAGTTCTTGGACCCTTTTTTCGGCAAAATTAAGTTTTCCAGACAGGCCACAATTTCTGTCCTCAAATCAGTGGTTTGTCTCTGTGCTGCCTTCACTTCTTCATCATTTCCCTTATAATGCAGAGCCCAGAACATGTAACAGAGACAAACCTGCCCCGGTCCTACAGCTCTGCTGCCACCCTGAACATCTTGGCTCACACCGAGCGAGTCGGCGGTGACGTTTTTCCAGCCCAGTCTGGAAAAACAAGGAAGGAGGTATCAGAAACACACCCCCAGCCTTCACTTCGTCTGCACTTGTGTCAATGTTTCGGTGGCATTTTAAAAGAAAGAAGATGTCAGCTTGCTCTTTGTGTCTCCCTGTCAGACCTGTCACCATCAGAGATGTTTAAGTCAGGTCCTGGTTGTTAGGACTCTGAGATTTTCTTCCTACCTCTAGTTCAAAATAGCCTGAAATTTGTGACTTCTGAGCACTCTGCAGGAGACACTCTTTGATAGATTTTTTGCAGGTAAGTAGGAGGAATGGAAAAGATTTGAGTAGAAGGTTGTTTGGCAGCGTGCGCTTGTGTCTCGTTGCTCCCCAGGACGCATTGTGATATGAAATTCTGGTCTCACTGATGGTTAGAGCAATTTTTGTCAGCGAATTCTAAGGAGGATTGGGTTTCAATCAATTTTAAATCAAAATTTAAATAGCTACATTTATTTTTCTCAACACAGTCTTTGAGTAATTCCACTTTGTTCTCTCTAGTTTAAGTTCAGCTTTCCTGAGCGGTGTGTTGATTACGTATGGGAGTATTCACTGCGCTGGGAGGAGGAATGATGAACAACAAAAACTTGTTTACCTGTAGAGCTCTTTAAGCTGGAAGGCAATTTAGAGAAGCACACACTGTAATAACATTTGTCGTGAGCAAACCTAGTGCAGAAATTAGGAGAAGTTTGCCAGCCCTTGATGGGGGTGAACTTCAGGACGTGCTTTCTGAAAGCAGAGCAAAGGCGGGAAATGCAAGCTGGACTTTGATGTCTTAGGAATGTTGTTCAATGGTGGGGATGCTCATGGCAGCGAGGAGCTGGCAGTCCCTTGGAGCCAGTCAGCTGGACAGGTATCTCTTCCATTCAGGAATGGTCCAACATTTGGCATGGAGAAGTGAGAACCACTGCCAGAGAGGACATCACCTTCTAGATTGTTTCTGAAGTTTCCCTGAATGTTACAATGAAAGTCTCCAAATGATCTATTCAGGCTGGATTATGTGGTTTATATCTTTTGACTACAAAGATGATGAGGGCTGTGGGACTTGGGTCCCCCAGAAAAAAGGCTGTGGGACTTGGGTCTTTTTAGTCTGGAGAAGAGAAGACTGAGGGGGGGTCTGATCAAGGGCTATAAATCCTTCAAGAGTGGGTGTCAGGAGGATGGGGTCAGTCTTTTTTCAGTAGTGCCCAGGGACAGGACAAGAGGGAACGGGCAGGTTCTTGTACATAAGAAGTTCCATCTCAACATGAGGAGGAACTTCTTTCCTGTGGGTAGCAGTGCCCTGGAAGAGGCTGTCCAGGGAGGTGGTGGAGTCTCCTTCTCTGGACACCTGGACCCGTGGGACCTGCTCTGGGTGGACCTGTTTTGGCAGGGATTTAGCCTAGATGATCTCCAGAGGTCCCTTCTAGCCCCATATCATTCTGTGATTCTGGGATTCTGTGACTGACCTTGTCTCCTAGGTAAACGTTTTTTTTTCTCCTTTCCCTAAGCAAGTATTTTCCCTTTTCTAAAACTTTTCTTCTTGTCTCTAGAGATTTCTCTTCCCACACAATGTTAGTGACAGTGAAAGGATCTGATCTTGTTGGAGGATATCTCGGTATCTTGGAAGGCAATTAATTGTGATTAAATGATAGCTGTAAATTGAGTTAGAAAAAACCATGTCATTTCAGGTCTGTCTTTTGTTACACAAGCTGGACCATCTTCAGTTAAATGATTTAGAATCAGAGCCGGGTCCTTCTGAGTCTCTGTTACGGCATAATTTTTTTAAAAAGCATTTTTGTTACAGGTTTTCCTCATTACTCTCTACAACAACAACAAAAAAAACCCCAAACCACCAAGCCAACTTGGAACAAAATGACAGGAATGTGTTTATTGTCAGGAGGAACGCAATTCAACAGGGGCTTTTGAAAAAGACACTGGCACAAACTTTCGCGATGAATAGGATGGTCCCGATCATGAGATTGCTAATGAAAACCCGGTGGCAGCTTGAAACCTCATTTAGTGAACAATGCGCTCTTTAGATGGCAGCGAGCTAGCTCTCAGGTCAGGGAATTTAAAATGAGTGTGAAAGCTTTTGAAAGAAAACCTTCAATTCTTCTGACTTGGGTTTGTTAGAGTTGTTACAGACTATTTCCTACACAATAGACCCGGTTTCTCCACCTGCCAAGGTTCTGGGAGGTGAAGTAGAAAACCAAACTTTGGGTTCCTTTCTGCCTTCCTAAACAAAACTCATCCATGTCAGACAACAGTTATTGAATAAGGGCTTGACAGCCATGGGGGATCACAGATTGCTTCTCCATCCTCCTACTTTGTCCCCGAAGGAGCGGGTTCTGCCAACAGTAGGTCATGGAAAAACTTAAAGCATTTGCAGTCCAGGTCAAATTTTCTAATTCACCTTTTCCGTTGGGCAACTTTGACTAATAACTGTCTTTTATTAGATTGGATAAGTCACACGCCCAATTGAAGGGAGGATGTAAGGCTTTTATTGAAAGCCCTTTCATCCAGCAGAATGACCTCCAGAGCCATCTAGACCCATGGAAGGATGTGTCTCCCTTGCCAGGAGAGCAAGGCTTGCAGCAGGGAATTGTCCCCTTAGAGGTGGGACACTGGAGCTTACACCTGCATTTGGCTGCACTGGGGTAAAGTAAAATGATGCTCAATCCCAGAGGAAGAAAAATATAATATTAATTCAAAACCCTCACTGCAATGTAGTGCAGCCCACTCATTGATGAGATTGGTTTCCTAAGAGCTCTTCTGCTGGCAGAGGAGGGGAAGGTACTGCGCAGGGATATCCAACCTGTCAAAACCAATGAGGGATAGCTTTGTCCCTTTTAATCAGAGATTCTAATACATTTTTCACTTAGGAAACTAATAGACAGATAGCACATTGATATGGGCATATTTTATGGATGGAGAGAAGCACACATTAATTTTTTTTTACAAAAAGCAAAGCTGTTCTAAAATCTACCACCAAAAGCATGGGAAATTCTCCTGAAAACCTCTCCAATTCTGCTCAGATGAATCTTGCACAGCTGTTCAGCTGGGAGCTTGGGAATTAACTTTGTCTCTGCTCATTATGAATTATTCCATGCAGCTACGATGTCTGGTAATAGAGAGGCTATGGAGGAGAGCAAATGGTTCTGATAAGATTTATTTTATCCAAAAAAAGAGTCATCTATGATTAAACCAAGTACAGCTCTACCACTTGGGTAGACAGAGAGGAGACCCATGTGTGGACAGATGAAGGCAGTGACACTACGTGGTGGTGACAGCTCTTCACTGAAGGATCTCATAGCACTTTTTACTTGTGTGTTATGGAGTTATTCTCTTTTTAAAGCTAGCTTCTTTTTAAAGCTAGGAAGTGAGTCTTTATTGGCATTTAGGTAGAGATTTCTGGGGCTGGGTTTGTCTTTCTCACTCCAGGTCCTCTTGCGTGGATGTCCTCTATACAGCTCCGTGCATCCTCATGGTGATGCAGCCATGCGGTCAACGGACCAGCTACACCACATGTGGCTTAGGAAAAAAAGATGTAAAAGAGTGGACCTCGGTGGGAATTTCACTGGGGCATCACCAGCTTTATCACAAAACCATCACCATGTGGGTGCTGATGACCATAATTGGTCATCTATTGGGTATCCAAAAATATTGAGTGCAGGTTTATAGACACCGGGAAACGTGGCCTGAAGAAGAATTCCAAGAAAGTTGTGACTGCCAGAAGAGAGGAAGGGAATAATTGTTGTTGTCTCAGCCTGTGCTTGATGGTAACAACTTAGAGGCAGAGAAAGGATGTTATGGAAGAGGCTGCTGCACGGGAACAGCGTATTATTTTTGCAAGCGGAACAGCAGAATGCGTTATTTTGAAATCTCAGCTTGTTAGAATGGAGTTCTTTTTAGGCTCAAATTAGAGATGTTCTAACGAAAAAAAAACCCAACAACCACTCAGTTCTATTGCCAGAGGCGGATGGGGAGAAAGTAATAAAATTTGTGTAGTAAATGTCACATTTCTTAGAGCTAACACGAACTCTTAGCAAACAGGCGGGTTATTGACACAATATGGAGGTTTAGTGTTTGATATTCTGTTTCCATTGCAGACGCATTTTATGTCTAAAATTAAATTTTGATTCACCTGAAATTGATTGGATTTTTAAACCAGCTTAGGCAAAATAAACTTTGACTTTGTAAATAGAAGAGAAAAGAAAAAAATCACAGTTCTAATTGGCTTAGGCTTACCTGCTGCTGCCTTGGCAACAATATAACCAGGGCCAAGATGTCTTTAGCCATTTCTTACCCTCTGTTCCCAAATCTTTGTGTTTAGCCTCAGCAGCATTGCCCACCATAATGAGGGTAAAGTCTCCTATTGACTTCTGCGGGTCTCTGGAGGCCAGTGGGAGGTCCATGCTTTAGGATGAAGCTAGGGAGTGAAGGATGGAGCAACTGTGGGTCCTTGCAGTAAGGAAGGGCAATCTGGGCCAAATTAGCCAGAGCACAGCCAGGCATCAAGGCGAGGAATGTTTCCTCTCAGGTGGACATTTATGAAACTGCAGCTGGAATGGTATCTCCAGTTTTGCGCTTCCCATCAAAAGAAAGGCATTGACATCCAGGAGTGAGTGTCCATCAAGATGGTTGTGAGGTCCTGGAGAATATGACCTAAGAGAAGAGGTGGGGATGACTATGTTCGTTCAGCTTGGAAAAGAGAAGTCTTGCAGAGGTGTTATGGGTATCTACAACTACCTGATGGGAGGACACAGTGGTGATGGAGCCAAACTCTTCTCAGAGGTGGGTGGTTATCAGGTGAGAGGCAATGGACACAAGCTGTCACACAAAAAATTCTGATTAGATGTTAGGAATAAAGGCTTTACCATGAGGGTGATCAAACATTCAAGAGATTGCCCAAGAATACCCTGGAATCTCCGCTTTTGGAGGGATTCAAGACTGGGTGGTGGGGCACATCCCTGAGTAGGACTGCATGGCCTCCAGGGGCTCCTTCCAGTCCAAAGTCCTCTATGATTCTGTCATTCTCTTTTAGAAAGCTTCTCGAGTCCACCTCTGCTGTAAACTGAAGCATAGAAAGCTGTTTGGAATATCCTTCAGAAGGAAGATGAGTTTTACTGACATCGCAGCTGGAAATGATCCACATTCTTGGATTTAAAAAGAAATAATATCAGCTGAAGAATGAAGCTGACATTCAAGTCTTAATCACAGCGGTGTATGGAAAGGATCTTTTGTTTTGGAAATACTATGTTTTTACATTCCCAACACTTTTTTTATCTTGAATTCCTTGCTTGGAAGGATAGTAGATAAATTTTATCTGACAGATTGATTTGGATTTTAGGAATAAGTTCTTTCTACTGAGGGTGGTGGAGCACTGGGACAGGTTGCCCAGGGAGGTGGTTGAGGCCCCTTCCCTGGAGACATTCAAGGGGAGGCTCGAGGAGGCCCTGAGCAACCTGGTCTATTTGGGGGTGTCCCTGCTGACTGCGGGGGGGTTGGACTAGATGGCCTTTGGAAGTCCCTTCCAGCCCAGATGATTCTATGATTCTAAGGAGAAAAAAAGCCATTCAGCCCATGCTCTGCCTTCTGCTTTTCCCTCTGCCTGTTGCCATCCTGGCAGCGGTTTTGCCTCCTTGGGGATAAATGCATTTATTTCTCATTTAGTGCACTGCTGTTGCCCTCCTGCAGCGATGCTCCCTCCGAGGACAACCCCATCAGTGGGATGTGAGGCTCTTTATGTAGAAAGGCTTAGCAGAGGAGTGTTGCTGCTGGCATGCTCAGAGGCATGTTAATGTGAAAGTAGCAGTTCAGGAGGGGATTTTGGCTACAAAGATGACAAACGGCAGGCCTGGAAGATAGAAGGGGAAAACCAGCATCAAGAGCTGTGTGTCCATCCTGGCTCGGTGGCCTGTGTGCTGTGCAAGGGTTTCCTTGGCAACTTTTTCATCTGGTCTGTTGGGCATGCAGGAGTGAAATAATTATAGAAGCAGTGAATGGTTAGAGTTGGAAGGGACCTTAAAGATCATCTGGGCTTGGACCAGGATCCATGGAAGGGACCTCCAAAGGCCATCTAGCCTGACCTCCCCACAGTCAGCAGGGACAGCTCCAACTAGACCAGGTTGCCCAGGGCCTCCTTGAGCCTCCCCTTGAATGTCTCCAGGGAAGGGTCCTCAACCACCTCCCTGGGCAACCTGTCCCAGTGCTCCACCACCCTCATTGGAAAGAACTTAGTCCTAAGATCCAATCGAAATCTGCTTTTCTCCGGTTTAAACCCATTGCCCCTTGTCCTGTCACTGCAGACCTTTGTAAACAGGCTCTCCCCAACCTTCCTGTAGCCACCTCAGGTACTGGGAGGCCGCTAATTAGGTCTCCCCGGAGCCTCCTCTTCTCCAGGCTGACCAACCCCAGCTCCCTCAGCCTGTCCTCGGTCTCTGTGGCCTCCTCTGGACTTCTTGTAAGGTTGTTGGTCCCCCCCATCCTAAAAGGAGGAGTGTGATTTGCCTTAACAATCCAGGCAAGACATAAGCTCCCTTGTGTTCCCGTGGGCCCTTCTGGAGTGGCCATAGGACCACCAAGTACCCAACACCCCCATGTCCTTAGCCTGAAACTAGAGCATCCCCCAAAAATATTGATAGTACTTCCTCTCCCATTGGGATCATGGAGCAGAAAATAGTGTGAAGAACCCCTGAAACAAGTCCTACTGCCCCCAAGGGGCAGGAGCCCTTGGTTGCTGTGTAGGGGAGTTTTCTGCCGAGAAGCCCTGCAGCTCAGTGGATGATGAGTTTCCTAATCATTTCTAATATTAAAAAAAAAAAAGGGAGGATGAATAATGAGCAGCGATAACTCTCCAGCAAACGTTAGCGTCCCGCTCGCTCTGATAAGACGTCGCTCCCTTTCAACTCCCTTAAAATACTATCTGTGTTTCCAGGACTTACTGCGAAAATTCTGTGAGGCACCAGTTCCTGTTTGTTTTCCTTTTAAACTACTTTCAAATTTCTGTTTGTCGAATTTGCTGAATGCGAGCTTCGTTGCAGGAAGAGGAGATGAGTGGAGTCGAGTCCTTAATGGAAAAACGCTTGTGAATCAAAATCCAGTCCAAACCCCATCATCTCCGCCCCACACAAGAAAGCTCCACTTCAAGGAATAAAAGTAGGAAAAAATAGGTTGGATTTAATTGCTTTGGACGCCTTGTTACAGCAGAAGCGCGAAAAGATGATAAAAGGTACAATTTAAAGCTCAGCTGTGCAGGGTTGGAAACGCTGGTGCTGGCACATCGGGAGATGGATACTTTATCCTCAGCACATCTCTGCTGAGTTGATAAATGTTGAGCTATTAAGTTCCTGAGAGCAGTAAGAGGCTGGGAGAAGGTCACTTACTGCTTCCCCTGGTTTGCATTTGCCTCTGTGCTCCATCACGGAGTCATAAGGATGATCCCCTTTCTCTTTCGAGGTTTCCCCAAAAGTGCCAAGAGGGGTCAGGACAGCTCAGATCTGGGGTTTGCTTCACCCCAGCACTGTGGGACAAAATGCTCAGTGACTGGGGTCATGTCATAGTCGCAGGGGTGGCAGACACCTTCCTGCGGTGATGGCGAGGGGTCTGGAGCACAGATCTCATGAGAAGGTGCTGAGGGAGCTGGGGGTGTTCATCCTGGAAAAAAGGAGGCTGAGGGGACACCTTCTTGCTCTCTCCAACTCCCTGAAAGGAGGGTGTAGCCAGGGGGGATTGGTCTCTTCTCCCAAGGATCAGGCCATGGGACAAAAGGAAACGGCCTCAAGTTGCTCTGGGGGAGGTTTAGATTGGATATTAGGAAAAATTTCTTCACTGAAAGGGTTGTCAAGCACTGAAACAGGCTGCCCAGGGCAGTGGTGGAGTCCCCATCCCTGGAGGGATTTAAAAGATGGGCAGACGTGGTGCTGAGGGACATGGGTCAGTGGTGGGTTTGTTGGTGTTAAGTTGATGGTTGGACTCGATCTGAAAGGTCCCTTCCAACCTGGACAATTCTACAATTTTCTGTCTGTCTGCAATGAACTGCTTTGTAAGAGCTTTAAAACTCATGGTCACCTTCTGCTGAGCAACTCCTGGGAGAGTCATGATGCTTAATGTTGTCTGGCCAGGTGGGAATGGAGTGTGGAATGCCAACAGCATCCCCCAAACCTGTGGGCAGCTCAGTGTAACTGCTGTCCTGCCCCCCGAGGTGGAAAAAAAATGGAGCACTGGGAAGAGATAGATTATTTAGATACAAGAAAGAAATTCTTTGGTGTGAGGGTGGTGAGAGCCTGGCCCAGGTTGCCCAGAGAATCTGTGGCTTCCCCATCCCTGGAGGGGTTCAAGGGCAGGTTGCAGGGGGCTTGGAGCAACCTGGTGTGATGGGATGTATAGGGGGTGGGACTGGATGATCTTTAAGGTCCCTTCTGACCTAAACCATTCTAAGATTCCCTGAGGAACATGACCAGGCCAGTGGCTCTGCTCCATCACCAGCCCAAATCCTGATTTTTCTCCGGGCTCGGGAGACTGTGCACGGTTCTACCGGATAAAAGAACTGACGTGAGGGAGGACAGAGGAGGGGAAGAAGATGAATCTCCTGCATTCATTATTCTGTATGTGAAGAACATCAAAAGCACTAATGGAAAAGCCTTTTTATATTTTTCATCAAAGCAGTTGTTCAGATTTGGCAGGCTGAGTTCTTATTGGTAAAATATTTATGAATGAAGCAGCTGGGGGGGCGCTGCTTCAGGAGGACAGCGGGTAAACGCTCCCTCCCTCCTCAGTAAATACTTTTTCCCACTTGGGTCCTTTTTTCTCCCCCTCTGCTTTATTCATGTTACTTCTATTAGATGAACTTGTAGGCGAGTTGGGGCCAGGTTTGCAAACTGCAGGTAGCAGGATGTGTTGATTTATATTTTATTTTTTTTTGCTTTATTTAAGAAAAAAGAGCAGGGCAGTCATCAGGGAGACAGATGGGCCGGATGGTGACAGCAAAGGGGGGTTGCACCCTGATTTCTCTCTGCCAGTGCTTCCGTGTTTAACCCAAAAACCTCTTGACTTATTTCTACAGCTAGTGATTCATCAAGGGTTTGGTTTTTTTCCCCCTACTAAGAAAGGCAACTGCACTGACCTAAATGAGGTTTGTCTTTTTTTCTTCTCTAGTAATTAGACCCACCCACACATAGGGAGCGTGAAGTGATTTATGAAGGTGTTTTGATCCCAGTTTATTAATTCCTAATCCTGATTTATTATTCTTCTTCCCAATTTTGCGTCGTCACTTGGTGAGTAAGGTAGTTCAGAAAGCAGAGATGAAGAGCTGGCGCTGAATTTCCATTGGAATATCAGGTGCTCACCGAGGGGAAACCTGCAGCATTCCCATCCATCCGAGGGGATGGGAAGAGCAGTACTTGGTATCAGCAAAAACTGCTGTGCTCCTCTCACAGGCAGGGATGCTCTCGATTTTTATTTTAATTAAAAATAAGCTGCTTTTTCCTTTTGGCTTTGTCCAGGAGATGGTAAATCCGATGCCGTTAGAAATCAGTGTTTTGCACAGTGGATCCTCTTCGTGCCCTTCCCTCCCTGCAGAGGGTGGGCAGATTCGGTGTCACTGGGGATGTGGGGGGTGGCAGATGCCAAGTTTGGGTTGTGGGGCTGGGGGGGGCACAGGATGGGGAGGAGCTGCTGCAGTTTTGTGGAGAATATGGGAATTCTTGGGCATCTCCAATGGCTCAGCATTTCTGTGCAAGCCGTAAGGAGGAACGCAGCTATTTAAAATTTAAGGCTGTGTTGCCATCAGGGTATTGTGTTCTTTAAATATAGATCCTTTGAAATGTGATAACTTCGGTCATTGAAGGATAGTAGCAGTAATTGTATAAATATTTATGTCATGTAAATGAGCACAAATCAGTGGTGCAGAAATGGAATCATTTTTTCCAATTCTGAAAAGTTGCCTTGAAATCTCAAGTTTTGGAGCAGATGTTGAGGTGGATCGGCCCATAAAAATAGGAACAGTTTCTATTAGCTTGTTTCTATTTTTAAAAAGTGCATTAATGCACCGAAAGAGTGTAAAGTTCCAAACCTGCAGTTTCTGAACTGGAATTCTGAGAATTGCAGACCTCTTGCTGCCAAGGTTTGCGCATCCCCTGGCCAGTGCTCACCAGTATTCCGAGTGGGCCCACGGATGGAAGTGGAAAGTCCCAGCAAGTCTCCCGAGGTGCCATGGAGCCTTCCTTTCTGCATGGCAAACAGAGGGGAAACATAATGACATTTTGCGTTTGTTTGCTCTTTTAATGTTTCTTTTATTTTCTGTGTATTTTAATATTACAGTGCCTCAAAGCAGATTTTCTTATTAGATCCTTGTGTTGATTTAGCATCTGGTCAAACAATGTGTAATCACTCCCCTCTGTCCAAATACCTCCTGATAAGTGGAGTTCATGGAATTGTAGAATCATAGAATGGTTAGAGTTGGAAGGGACCTTAAAGATCATCGAGTTCTAAGCCCCCTGCCATGGTTAGAGACACCTCCCACCAGACCAGGTTGCTCCAAGACCCCTCCAACCTGGCCTTGAACCCCTCCAGGGATGGGGCAGCCACAGCTTCTCTGGGCAACCTGGGC
>JAOWAS010000019.1:1287729-1310487 GCA_028565315.1 Scolopax rusticola
CTTCCCTGGAGACATTCAAGGGGAGGCTCAACGAGGCCCTGGGCAACCTGGTCTAGTTGAGGGTGTCCCTGTGACTGTGGGGGGGGGTCAGACTAGATGACCTTTGAAGGTCCCTTCCAGCCCAGATGATTCTATGATTCTATGAGAAGACACAGCCTGTGACTCCAAACTGCTGCCCTCGGTGTGAACCGAGCTCTTTGCAGGCTCTGTGGCAGTGGTCCAGACGGGAATCACGACACACACCATCTGCTCAACTGCTCGTGCTGCAGTCCTCTCGTTAACCCCAGATCTCTGAAGCGGTCCATCACCTTTTATACCCTGAATAGCCTGATGCTGCAGCCGCTGCTTTGTACCTCTGCTGACTTCATCAATGTTAAATAGAACAAAAACAGGTTGGCACATAATTCGTCGCTGCCTTGGCCAGCGTTAGACCTTCCTGGAGGCTGCTTTGACCGATGCTTGGGCTTCCATCCGTGAGGAAGCCCGCCAGTGGTACATCCTTCATTACAGACAAGTTGCTGAGTGACAAGAAGGCTTCAAGTACTCTATTTGAAAACAGTGGTTTGGAGCTCAATACAGAGCAAAACTTGTGTGGTGTGGTGGGCTCTTGTTGGAAGATGGAAGAACGGCCTCATGTTCCTCTCAACGTTCATCTATATGAAACAGAAGCCAAGGTAAATCTGATAAAGGGCTTGGGCAGCATTTTGGGTGTACTGTGTCTCAAACAGGGCTAGAAAAGTTGTAGGTGATGAACCTACGCCAGTGCTGCTTTGCCTTTTCCTCGCCTGAAGTTTTTCTCCCTGTATTTGCGTTTTCCCAAAGCTGTGAAGGTCAAACAGCACCTGAGAAATTGTGTTTTTATCCTAATTTCCCAGGGAGATTCCATGTGTTAGGCATCTCACATTCTGCATAGGAAGAGCCAAAAGGTTCTTCCTTCATAAGGGGATATAGACCCTCTTCTCAGGGGAAAAGTCAGGATTTGGACTACCAGCACAGGAGATGGGGAAAGACGTTCAAACCCCATTTTTTTACAGACAGCTAGAAACCATTCCTGGGAGAAATTCAGAACATCAGACAGAGAGGTATTGATGCAGATGTACGATGGGTGGGAGCGTGCCTTGAGCCATTCTTCTCATGCTGAAGCAAAGCATCATGCAGCAGGAGGCCTCTCCAGCGAGGGGTGATGAAGGAACTTGTTGCCTAAAAGTTCAAACACCTCAAAAGGGGATCTCTGGTGTCTGGGCTCTTCCTTCAAGCTCATGTTTGCTGGGAGTCAATCCCTGGAAAAAGCTGTAGAATCACTTCAGCCAACCTGGAGCTGAAAACCAGGCATATTTTCCTTTGTACTCTCTGCCAGGCTCAGGGGTCTTTAATAATTTCCCATATAAAGGGCTGGATTTTGAGATGAGATGATGGTGATGGTCTCCTGGTGCAGCCTAGACCCGGTTTATGTTTCTGTTCGGGGGCTCCCAGCTTTCCATGGGAACTGAGCCAGCTCAGTTGCCTGCCCCAGGATTTGGTTTCCACTCCAGGGGCCAAGCATTTTGAAGTTATTAAGGAGATCTTTTATTGTTACTGGCCCCGGTGTTTTTTGCTGCTGAAGGTTCGTGGAGATACTCGGTGGAGGAACGGTTCTCTGCAGTAAATCTCCCACTCCCCTTCCTATCCCACATACAGTCAGCAACTGTGACAGCAAGGACAGTTAGCAGGGAGAAGGAGCCTGGCAGGGCATTTAATATTGCATGAAAATTCTCACTTCTCCACTGTATTTTGCAGTAGGGGATATTATGGACCATTACGCATCCCCCCCGTATTACTCTGAGTATTATTCTTGACTACTATAGCAAGTTTAAGTTTAGCTGAGAAGCCTTAATGTTATTTAGGCAGATTACTCAATTTCATCTTCTTTACAAAAAAAAAAAAAAGATGAATGCAGAGTATAAATCCTAGAATGGAGACTAAACTCATATGATAACAGCAGAATCAGCTAAAAAAAATAATAATCCAGTTTTCTGTTGTTGTATGTGTTTGGGACAAAAGGAGACTTCCCTGAAAAGGAAAGATACTTTAAGAAGACTTCTTTAAAAAGCTTACATGGTACTAAATTTTAAATATTCAGCATTGACATTAAATAGAATTCCAATGGCCACGAAACCACTATTCTTCAAGCCAAGGGATCAATGCTCTTTTACACTATCTAAGGAGAGAAGCCAATATGCTTAATGGGAATTAACTCAAGTGTTAAAACGATTTCCCTGAGCGTGGTGATGGTGATGAAATTTTTGATCCTGTGCGGACTTCAGGCTCTCCCCCAGATCAGACTGCCACTTGGGTGTTATAAAAGCATCAAATCTGTAACCTATGTCTAACTTCACGTCCTTGGATAAGTCTTCCTGGCAGACCTGGAGACAACAGTAGAGGCAGAGTCTCTCAGGAGCTCACAGGAGCAAATACAAGGCTGCAAGGTTTTTATGGGAGCAGGGTTTCATCTTTTGTATGCAACACTTGATGCAAAGCCAGGTAAGTGCAAAGGAAAGTCATTAAATTTTAATTATTACAGCCCCGTGGATGCAGTTCTTATGCAGAGCTATATTTTTTCCTGCTTCCTCAATGAAATTAAGTGCAGGCAAGGATGTGGTTTGATGGTACCTCTGTAAACTTTGCATGGCAAAGTGCCTCGGCTTACTAGTCTATTCTGAAATTGAAAAGAAAACCATCTTTGTGGAGTTTATACTGAGTTTCAGCATAAATAAGTAAAGAAGCAAATGAGGAATCAATGCCATTTCTTGCAGAAGTTGTAAACATTGTCAGCTAAAAACTTTTACTAAACTAACTAGAATTTATCCTACATAATTACCATATTAAGGTCACAATTGATTCAATAATAAGGAATTTCTAACAAAATCGGGTCACCAATTAATCCGGCAATCACAGTCTTAAAGACACCAATCAAAGGGTGAGGTTACTACAGGAAATTTGGGATTAACTCCTGCAAATGCTGACTGTGGTGAAGTGCAGAAACGAATGCTTCTACTCAGCGACCCTGCTGGGTTCCTGTCGGGAGTGGGTGTAAGGTTGGCTTCCTTCCCAGAATAACCAGTGCTTTCGGGGGACCCAGGTTTGACTTCTGATCCTATCACTGGTTTGCCAAGTGTTATTGGCTAAGTAATTCCACCTCTCTGACCCCCTTTTGGTTTTGTGTGTGTGAAAACAATAATAACAATCCTGATCTCTGTTATTAAGCTCTTGGATCCCAGTGATAAAAAATGTTCTAAGAAGATCTGTCATTACCCCATAAATAATGCCTACCAACTCAGTTAACAGAAAAATACTGTTGGCTAAGATGCACTAAAATGGACACATAAAGGTATGGAAAAACCTATAGTACCTACCATCAGTGCTGTCAATTTGGTGGTAATAACTCCCAAAAGAGAGCTGTGTTTTTATACCAAGAGACTGAAGTTTCACTGGAGGATGCTCCTTTGCAGCAAGTTCTGCGCTACAAGTTTTGGGTTATGAGTTTCACGGAAGAAACAAAGAGATATGATTTTAGAAAACGTTAAGCCAAAACAAGATCTTGAAAAAAAAAACCAAAACACTTCCACCTTTGATATAAACAGAGCTGCACTTCATTGTTCATGGCTCTTGAAAACTCACTTATTCGAGTTCACAAGATACCTGCCATCTGTCAGGAGCTTTGCTCTTCATCATCATCCTGAACGTGCCCATTAGGCTTATGATAGAAAAGGAAAAAAAAAAAACAATGAAAAAACCTTAAGTGACCTAAATTACAGGACCAAAGGCCAGGAAATTATTAAGCAAGCTGTTCTGATTAATGGGAAATGAAAGGACACTTGTCACAATCAGATAGATCAGCTGATGGGCAGGAAAGATTTGGGGATGGTTCAGCAAGCTGTGTTATCAGAGATCTGATACGTATTTCATCATGGTTAATTGGACAGTCTGTGGTTAAATGAGAGATGTCCTTTGGGAGATTCTTACTACATCAAAACTAAGAAAAACACCTTAAGTATTTCTTAACGCAGTTTGTATGTGCAACAGGAGTCATAAAAGATGCTTAAGGCTACTATAGTAGATTTAAAATCCTTAAGTGCTTCCAATGAAGTAGGTGTGGACTGTCAAGCTGAGAGAAATGGTCTACACTCGAGGCAGGTTTGTAATTTCCCTGCATCTTCACATTTCTCTCTCCAAAACCAACATGACGTGTTTATATTCACCTTTCTAACAGCTGCATATATTCTGCCTGCCATCATGTGTGTTTTCATCTTATTTATTTCATGCAACATCTAGTTTTGAAAACATTGTCGACGTATGCTGCAAAGAATTATGCTTTTCTTTTTCATTCTCCATGTGTTTCTGTGGTTCTTCCACATCTGCAGAGAAGTAGTAGAAAGCAGGTGAAGGCAAGAGGAGCAAAGGTAAGTTACAGCATCATCTTTTTTCTTGAGCTCTGGCTTTCCCATTTGTCTATTTATTCTTTTTTTTTTTCCCCGCCAAAGTGCAGAAATTGGAGGTGGGATTTGTCAAATCCGTTAACTGCTCCTTCCAGCGAAATGAAATATTTTGAAGGGACTTAAAACAAGCTGCCAAACATAGCTGGTTACAAGAAGAATTAAGCTGATCATGTCTCCCATAACATTCTCATTAGAAAATTAAGGAAGTATGGGATAGATGAGGGAGCAGTGAGGTGGACTGAGTCTTGGTTGTGTGACAGGACTCGGAGGGTTTTAATTAGTGAAGTGGGGTCAAGCTGGAGGCTTGTGACCAGTGATGTCCCTCGGCGGGCAATACTCGCCCCAGTCCTGTTCAACATATTCATAAATGACCTGGTCAAGGAGACAGAGTGTATCCTCAGCAAGTTTGCTGATGATACCAAACTGGGAGGGCTGGCTGACACTCCAGAGGGCTGTGCCACCATCCAGCATGACCTGAACAGGCTGGAGAGCTGAGCAAGGAAGAACCTAATGAGGTTCAACAAGAGCAAATGTAAGGTCCTGCACCTGGGGAGAAAGAACCCCAGGCACCAGTACAGGTTAGGGATGGATCCACTGGGAAGCACTACCGAGTGTCAACGGGAACACTTACGGCAAAAAAATGAATAGATCTGAGTGGTGGAAGTGCCAAGTGTCTCCCCCAAGAAAGAGGATTTAGGCTGGTGCTCTCCTAAGCAAACACATGGGTCAGAAGCTCTCTACAGGCATGAAAAAAGGGATGAGCTTGCAGAAAAACCTCCAGTAAGGAAATTTCCAGTTCTGAAGAATCCGTAACTATCGTAATGCTGATCAAAGCAATCAAAGCGGACTTTTTTCTTGAAGGGAAATGGTGATTTGGCCCTTTCTATTTTATTTTTTGAGGGGAGGCTGCAGCAGGACTTTGAGATAACTTGAGGGGAAAACACAGCAACTTTGGAGATAAAAGAAAAGAAGGTTCTATATTTTGGGTAGCAAAGCTCAATTTCTTTCACTTGGAAATGATCTACATTCAGAGATCCAACACCATCCTACAGCACCTGAGGGTCTGCATTTCCACCCCACGGTAATGCTGTGAAAGGCAGGAGAATCAGACCAGAATCCTACCAGCTTTGTGAAACAGCAGAAAATCCCTTTATTTTTTTCTTATTATAGCCTTTCCCTGACTGAAGAATGGTGGGGGGTCCACATCAGAGGAGGCAGAACTCTGTGGGAAAAGGAGATATTTTGCCATCACAAGGAAAATTAACCCAAATTTTGAATCTAAGGGTGGAGAACACACTGTAGAGAGGGCACTGCAGAGACTGGAAGAGTTGGCCACTACCCAGCAGGTGCTTTGTTTCAACCTAAGGACATGGAGTTGGAGGAAAGATTGGAAAATAAGGGCTGTGTCAGGCAACTGGAATTCTTGTCATACTCCCATTGCCCCATTCTTAGTGTGAGATTCTGCTAATACAACTGTTGGAAAGGTCCATGGTTTGGAAGAAATCTTGTATAAATGCCAGGTTCTTGTAGTATCTAAGAGTATAAGGCATATTCTCAGTATAGAATATCTTATCCAGGAGCAGAATCCCCATCAAACTGGAAATAACTGCTGAGACATGACATTGTGAATAAAACTACCAACCCCATGTGGCTGATCTACTCCCTCATTTTCATCCTTGCTCAATAACACTTGGCATTAAGTAGCAAAGCCCTCTTGACTTGCTCTTTATCTTTGCTAGGTGTATTTCTTTTATTGATCTGCGTATTAATTCCAATTCTACCTTGGCCTAAGAGGCCACAGAAGGCGCTTCTGCAAGGTAGGTAGCTAATGATTTATTTCTTGTTAAAAAATGTTATTTTTAATGTTATACAATAATTTACTTCTTTTATTATGCTGAACGCTTTGGATGTCACATGAAGTGGGCAATCAAGCTGTTGTGACTAAGGAGAAGATAATTAATATTCCTACAAGATTATCCTCACAAAAGCGCATCCGATTCCTACCTGGTCACTGCCCACCCACACTTAAACTTAAAGAGGTAAGGATGTAGTGGGGTTTAATCTCTGCATGTAAATCTCATGCTTCTACACATGCTTGATCTTAGAGGCTTTCCTGTGGTTGACTTTTTCATCAATACGAGCAGAACCTGAGGACAGCGTTGAGGTGGAGTACCCTGGGGCCGGTGTGAGATTCGTTAATTACTTGCCCATAAAACAACCCGCAAATCTTTTGAATCAAAGGTGAGGGTTGGTTTTCTCTTTTTTGACTCAAAGCTTTCTTGCTGGGTATCTGCTGGGAAGGGGGGAGGGCGTGCTGTGACTGCTGCCAGCAGTCGGAGCAAACCTTCTGGGAGCCATTTTGAAATGGCCCATTTAGTTCTCATATATCCACACACAACCTCGAGCGGCACACGAGGGCGTCTGGGGAATTGCTGGCTCTGCTTTTCGGAGATGAGGTCTGCTCATACTCTCAGCTCTTCAGCTCCGAGCCACGGCCGGATTCTGAGCCATTTCTGTAACCACCGTGGTGGTGGTGCTCAAGACGCTGAAGAACTACAGCCCGAAAGTGCAACTTACTGAAGATGGAGGAATATGAGATTTTTTTCTCAAAAAAAACCCCACAAACCCACACACAATCCTTTCGCTTGAGCTGTTTGTTCCACCTCCTGGGGAGAGAATACCACCAAAAAAGTAATAATTCCCTGGAAAGAAGGCAGGTAGACAGTCAGAAGAGTTGAAATAATATCCATACTGTTGAATCTTCTTTCATAGAATCATAGAATCATTTTGGTTGGAAAAGACCCTTGGGATCATTGAGTCCAACCATCAACCCTACTCTACAAAAATCTCCCCTACACCATATCCCCCAACATCACATCTAAAGGACTCTTAAACATGTCCCGGGATGGTGACTCAACCACCTCCCTGGTTTGATCAGATAACTAGTAGGATTTAAAAATAGGTGCCTCAAATGATAAGTATTTTAGATTATCGTTTGCAAATACAGCAAGCTCTTCCAAACTGAAGAGGTTTGCATGTAGATGGGTGTTCCCTATGGAAATGATGATACAGGAAAAGCTTATCATGTACTTCAGAAAAAACAAAGCTGAATTTAGATACTCCAAGTCAGTGGAGTTCACTGTTGCAGTGAAAAAAAATAAAGGCAATAGGAATCTAAGTGTTTCTCATCAGTGAGAAGTGCTCGAAAAAAATATATGAAGGGATCGCATCGAACCGGGATGGAATGAAACAATAAGTGTCACACGAACGATCACACAGCATTGGCTTCTAGGACTTTCAAATGTCACCAAGAGGTGATTCGAACCTTACAACACGCTGAACAAAATTCTGGTCATTGTTAGGAAGGTGGGGCAGCATCAAAAGAGCGGGTTAAATTGTTACATAAAATCAAAATGTAATGTTTTTCCATTTTTCGTTTGAAGGGCTGCAGCGTGCCTAGCTGCTTCCTCACTGGTGACATCAACTGCGCCCTGCTCTCAAGTTAAATAGGTGCTGGCTAATGAGTTATTGATCATTCGATTGAAAGCGAGGGGCTGAATAGACTGATATCACGGAAGGCTAAACCTCTAACCACCAAATTCACATAGTCATCATTCAGGGATTATCAAAGCTAGACATTAAAAAAAATAAATATCCTACTAAGTCATCTAATCTACCTGCCAATATCGCCTGTATGTAAGGCCGGTCAAGAAAAAGGACAAAACCAGCATTCCCTAAATTGAAATGTTCCATATGGTTACACCTTTTTTGGAGAGGAAAAAAAAAAAAAGCGGGAAAAAAAAAAAAAGCAGCTAGTTTTGAAAATATGCAAAACTGAAATAGTAATAGTTTTATTAGACTGTCTCATTCTGGTTTTCCTTCTGTTACTAAAGTGACCTTGTAAAAATGAATGTGTTGATTTCACAGAGAAATCTAATTTTCATTCTTTGGTTGCAGTGCTGCACGTCCTGATATTTTGCAATTTACATTATGACCATCTTATTTCAATTTTGGAAAAATTCAGATGCAGAAATACAGGGCATTTCAGTGGAAACAGACGGGCTATTTTCTGGTCAGGTCCATTTAAAACCACTTTGACTAATCTCTTTTTAAACACCCTTTAAATGCGCAAGACTGGGTTTTTAACCATATGAAAATTCCTCTCCAGCCTTGAGCAAGTAGCTCATGTCTGTAAGAATCTACTAATTTAGACATTTCCTACTGAATAGCTTATGTGATTTTCTATTCATTTTGCTGGTTAGTATGTAGCTCCTGAGCTGATCTGTAATTCATATAGAAAGCCCAAGTATCCAGATCGAGGTTTTTGAATCTTTTCTGTGTTTTACTGCCCAAAAAAGGGTGAAAAAACAATGTGATTTTTTATTCATTTTGCTGGTTATTATGTAGCTCCTGAGCTGATCTGTAATTCATATAGAAAGCCCAAGTACCCAGATCGAGGTTTTTGAATCTCTTTGGTGTTTTACTGTCCAAAAAAAGGGGTGAAAAAATAATGCCATGTTGCAAATCTAGAGGTTTTTGCAGATCAAACCCTAAATTCTGCATCCTACATCCAGCTGGGGAGTTACCAAGCCTTGGGATGAGGGTTTAATGTTTAAAACTTCTGTTTCCTAGAATCTTGTCTGCGCTGTGGAAACCAGGCAGAACTGAAAACGGGTCTTACTGTTCCCTTCAGGACTGGGAATATTTTGGGATGGCTTAGGTTTGGACTGGATTTGAAGGGAGGAGAGTATGCTCAGATGTGAAATGGTCGTGTGGTAGCTCTTCCAGTAAAGAGAAATAGGCATTTCTAGCGTAAAATTTTTAATGCCATCGCAGAAGACCAGAAAACCAGTGAAGATACCCACATTTTTATGGCAGCCAATTAAAATGTAGAAAGCTATATTCAGGAAGGCTGAATATAACCAGCAGAACTCATTAAAGATCCTTTGCTTTGGTTGAAATGCATAGTGGAAAAAATACAAACTAACCCAACCCACACAAATGAATCCTCAATATTGGATAATGGCTAAAGGAGGGTGCAGGAAGGAAAATAAATGGAAATATTTGCAGCTCGATACGGGATCTGTTGCATTTCACTCTGTGAAGTTGAATGAAGAGTGTGGTGGGAGAAAGCAGAAGCAGTGGAGGGATGCACTTGGGCTTTGAGACTTGCCGGCTGGCTTGTCATGTCCAATTATTCTCTTGGAAGAGGAGAGTTCTATCCCCCAACATGGTTAGCAGTCCACCAACCAGCACCCAGGGAGCCTACGCTTCACTTGGTTTTCTCCTCCTTTCTTGTTTTCCTTGGCTGGAAACAACCTGACTCTTGATTTATGGTGTTACTCCAGAGGGATCTTCCTGCCCCCTCACCCCATTAGACACAGCCCTCTTTGTTTGCTGGTTGTTGACAGCGAGTCAGACACCATCCCTCTTAAAAAAAAACAAACCCACAATTTCCCCTGTGGTTGCAACTATCAGTTGTTAAAAAATGATGTGGAAAGAAAGCCCTTCCAGTCTGGGTCAGTGCCCAGAGATGCACATCGGTACAGCAAAGTTCTGGAAGAGGAGGAGGAGGAGGAGCAGGCGTGGGGAACCATCCATCCCAACCCTTTCATGAGATGGTCACAAGGGGGGCTGAATTTTTATTTTTCCACAACAAATAAAACATATTCTCTCATCTGTTCCCTTCTGCACGAAATGATGTCTCTTCCATATCGGTCGATTTACGTGGATCTGCTTTGCCTAATTCATGCATGTAACAGGCCGGCTCCGTTTAGGCGTGGAGCAGGATTTAAAGACCTTTGAGGAAGAAGAAACCCAATGTGTTTGTTCAGCTGCTTGGAAAAAAATATGAGCTGCTCTGGGCTGATGAAAATGTTGTTTTGAAGCTTTTTAAAAGGATTTATCTGCAATGTCCAATTAAAGTATACAGTCATAAAATGGCAGTTTAAGGGAGCTGATGCCTAATTCTCATGCACATTTAATTTTCATTTTGTTTGAATGGGCCACTGATAGAAAACAGTTCTGTGAACTTGTTTCAAACCAGAATTACCTCTAGGTATTTTTTTAATCAAGCATTGAAAAATAAGCCCCTTACATAATGACTATGTGCAGAGGTTTTTAAGAGGAGTGGAGAGTTTGGGAAAGGAGGAAGAATGGTCTCAAATTAGCCTACTCAAAAAAAAAAAAAGATAAAAAAAAAGTTAAAAATCAGTTCATTTAAGCTTGAGCTTGCCTGCAGGCAGCTTTCTCTGGGGGGTGTGCATTTCCCAGAGCCAATTCAGAGAGAAACACGAGCTGCTCTTGAACATTTGCTCTGATGTAGGATATGAGATAAACATGTGTTTGCCTGGGACTATCAGCATGAATTTTCCTTTTTTTTTTTTTTCCCCCTTAAAACAATCTTTTTCACTCTAGCAAGCCTAAAAAAAAAACCTCACTTGTACTGACAAAGCATCCTCTCACTGTCTGTGATTTAGCCCTGGTTGATGAAGAAGCATTGCTGAGCTCCAGCAGCACCCAACTCTGGACCAGGGAGACAATCAGTTGAGCGAGTACTCACCTGGGGCAAGATTGACCAGTGGAGAAGACATGTAAGAAATACAGATAACTAAAATGATTTTCAGCCAATATAAATGATTCTTACTCAATACTGTCAATGCCAGGAGGCTGACATTGAACTAAAGCTTTGGTCTGACCCATCTGATTCCCACTGCAGTCAATGAAGAGACCTTCATTGGGTAACTCGGTTGGGTTTTGACTCATGGCCAGAGAGAGAAATAGCTCTCTTTCTCTTGATTAGCTGAAGTGGCAACACAGAAGAATTAGGCTTCTAGCTCCGTTAAGTTAAGAGGAAATAAATCTAGATTTATGCCTAATTGTGATACACAGTTGAAGAATTATTTTTATTCATGCTTTTTCTCACATTTTGGTATGAAGCCATAACTCTGCTGTTCTTCAGAATAAGATGTTGTTATTAGGGATAAGAGCATAAATAAAACAATCTGTGTTTTGCACTTGGGATGCCCTGGTTAAACAAAAGGAAGGTGTTTTGTCTATTAAATTGGGTTAGGAAAGATCAAAAAGCCTTTTCTAACTTGTTTATTAAGCCAAGTGGGAAATAACCATCTTTGCGCATTCATTTTTTAGTCAGAGCTTGGAAGTGCAGTTACAGTTATTTGTATTTTTTTTATCAGGTTAAAAACCTGTTTGTATTTGCCTCGCTGAAGCTTTGATTATTATCAGTCCTGAAGCCTACAAAAGCTTGCTGTGCCAAGGGTATCTCAGAATGACTGACAAATCCTTCATCAAGAAAGAACATTTCTTTATGCTATACGCACTTCATTTTCAAGAAGGGCAATTACTTATTGCAGGTGGGTTAATTTGTGGCTAGATTTAATATAAGCATTACAACAAGGAAGAATCTGCACTAACTGTTTGGAATCAAAGGCACTATTTACATGATTTAGCTCAAAATGAAGAATATTCTTCAATGTCCCAGAATCAGCCTGGTATGGATGTTGCACAACGCCCAGTTTGCCCAGTAAAGCTCTGGCTCCATGTACGCAGCTATTGTGCTGGGATTCAGATCAGTGCCTGGTTTTTCTGGCTCGTGAAGGAGTTTGGGAGCCCAGCCTTTCTCCTTGCCGTGCTTTGGCAGGCTGAGGAGAAGTCCTGAAGCCCAGGAGCTGGGCTCTCTCCAGTTCTTTCTCGATTCCAGGTGAAACCAAGCTCCTGGAGCAAAGCTCGTGCTCTCCAGCTGCGAGTGGCAACCAGCCCCTGGGACTGGAGCAAGATGAGGCCCTTCTTAAAGGTGGATTGAGAAAATTACACCGACCTTGCTGAAGGTCTAGGCTTGGCTTGTAAACTCTATTTAAAATTGGAAACTTTGGTTAAAAAAAAAAAAAAGTCATCATCACATTGGAAGATCATCTTTCCATACCGTTAACTTTTTCTGTCCTTTTTTCCCTAAAAGAGGGACAAAAATATAATGTGTTAGCTGGTTCAGAGCACAAAACATTTTGTAAAAGGCTACATAAAACCTCGTGAACTGTATATGTCGCTATCCCAGGAAATTAACTAAACTTTATAGCCTCAGAAAAAGAAATAATCAGTGATTTCCAAGCAGGTAACCAGTTGGAAAAAACCCACTGAGGAACTTTGTCCTCGTAGTCGTAAAGCAAATCTCACTATTTAATAGAGGACTCGCTGCTTGGAATATTGGATGTTGTGTTTTATCCATATCCTGGAGGTGCAAGTGATACAGATATTGTGATAAAATCAGAACTGAGGGGTGTTTCGTGGTGGGAGCAGGAGCCAGAACCGGGGAGCCCGGAACGGGAGGCCTAACCTGATTTGCATTACCTTGGGTGAGTCTTTTAACTTTGCTGTGCCATCTGAAAACAGGCAGTGATAATAACAGTGGATATTTTACTATGCAGAAGAGTGTAATTAAAGAGGGCTCTGCTCAAGGTTGAGCCAACTATTACACCCTCTCCAGAGTGCATTAGAAGAGGATAAGAGGATGGGTCTCCATGACTTTAACATGGTAAAGCCTGCTGTAGTCTCTCTGCTACACTAAGTTTTTACTTGTTACAAGATTCTTTACTCTAGTTGAAAAAATACCTCGAGCTGAAGCATTAATCATGGCAAATTAATCATGGTACCAAACCCATAACCCTCCCCAGTTGAAATAGAAGTGTGAGCCAATGTACAGCGGTGCCGTGCCCCGGGAAGGCAACACCTGCGGGTTGAGTTCTCTCAAGAGTATGCATTTCAGATAAAAAGGCAGGGGAAAAAAAGCACTATTACTCTAAGTCTTTATCCTGAATTCCTCTCGGGCTCCGGCAGACACGAGGCAGAGCCCAGGAAAAACCGTTCGCTTTCTTCTACGAATGGCAGGTGATACAGTGCTAAAAGCCTTTCTAAGTGTTTTTGTAGTCATCTCCTGCTTCTTCCTTATCTCCAAGGCCATGACCCTGTCATGGAAGGAAATTAGATTTGTTTGACATGATTTTGTCCTAAAAAAAAAGCACCCTAGTGATGGCTGTTTCCTTGTTTTTCTCCTAAGTGCATCCTCCTTACAGCAAAATGCTGTAACCCTGATCGTGCCCACATCATCTTATCAAAGAGCCAGGGCTTCTGAGGTCAGAAAACATCGGAAAGCCCTGGACAGCCCAGAGGATTCTTGACCCACCATATGTGATTAATACCCTGCTTTTTCCCAGCTGATGCACAGAGTCACAAGCAGCTGCTGTCGTTCCTGACCAGAAAACGCAATGGCTTATTTAGCAAGAATAAATTTATTTTTTTTTCCTTTTCGTTCAAGCATGGCCAGTACAGAAGGAATTAACCTTGATACGTCTCTCCCTATGCTCAACCATAACTCTTCCCTATGGTTGCTCCAGAGCCACACCTGCCATTCCTCTTTGCAAAATCTGTGCAGAATGTGTCAAAAGATTAAATACAAATTCATCTCGCTGAACCTAGTATCTAGTACTTGGCACATTCTGGATTCCGGATGGAATTCAGACTTGAACAGCTCTAGTGGCAATGATGGATGATTTCCTCTTGTTAGTAAACATTTTCATTATTTTAGACCTCCCTGCAGCCCTTCACGTTGTCAGCCGTGAGATATTGCCTCCCACTTGAGAGAGTGCCAGAAAAGCTATAGGAAGAGCTGCTGTTCCTCCACGAGGGACACCCTCAAAGAACAGGGATAGAAAAACACATCTTCAGCATGAAATCTCTCATCCCCAAAGCCTGAGAAGGTCACTTTATCCCTGGCCCTGTTCAACACCTACCTGCATGAAGACAGCTTGGATCAAAAGAGCCAGTTAAAAGAAGAAAACACTCGGAAAATATGATGTCCTGATATCGTGGAGCTCGAGTGAAGGTAAAAACCAACAGCTTGGTCAATGCAGTCCAAAAGCCATCCTTTGGTTTCTGCCTGATTACAAGCTCTCATCTAAAAATCTGAAATTAGAATCACAGAATCATTTGAGTTGGAAGGGACCTTAAAGATCATTGAGTTCCAACCCCTCTGCTATGTGCAGGGACATTTCCCACTAGAGCAGGTTGCTCCAAGCCCCATCCAGCCTGGCCTTGAACCCCTCCAGGGATGGGGCATCCATAAATTCCCTGCACAACCTGTTCCCAGTGTCTCACCACCCTCACAGTGAAGAATTTCTTTCTGGTGTCTAATTTAAATCTCTTCTTTTCCAATTTAAAACTGTTGCCCCTTGTCCCGTCACTGCACTTCCTCTCAGCAGAAGACCTTCCTTTCTGAGGGCTGAATCAAACTCAGGGATGATGTTCAGCAGGAATGAATGACCAGTGCAACCCCCCTTGGTTTGTGTTCCAAGCATAAAGCGTGCTTCTTTGACCTGCTGGTACCAACCAGCACCTACAGGTCAAAACCAAGCCTCACCAGCAGTTCATATTCCATTAAAAATCCAGTTTCTTCCCCTCTATTCCCTCTTGAGGAGGAGATGACGCAATGATGTAGGCATCAGCAGCAGGAGATAATCAGGTACTCCCAGGAGGAGGGAGGTGTGTAATTGCTATTTCCTTGAAAGAAAATTCATTTGAAGAGTGTATTGAAAATTGGCTTCAGCTTTTGACCACAGCTGGTTTTTACATCCCTCAGCTGCCTCTTTGCAAAACCAGCTTCTCATCTCCCAAATGTCAGATATTACAGCAGATGGTAAGACCAAAATCTGGGCCACAGAAACACTGCTGTTTCCACAAATGGATCTTCAGTGAGCCCCCCAGGAGACATAGGACGTTGCCAGGTCATGAAACTTCAAGGGGTTCTTACTCATAATGACCCTCACTTAGAAAGCGCGCACTGAGGAGGATCCACAATGGAAGGGAAATTGATATAAACCAGAAGTTTCCCAAGTTTCAAGAAAAATAAAGTTTTTGACACTATAATGAATTGCTGCTGTTTAGTTACCGTAGTATACTGGAGTCCTTATCTAGTTGTCATAATTTCACTGCAATAGCTCTTGCCTTATCAAAATGTTTCAGTGAATCAGGTGTTCTGGCTCCTTCTGACACAGGATAAGAGCCCTGGCTTCTTGGTCAACACATTTGTTTCAGCTAATCATTTCCAAGTTGCCAAAGGGATAAATACTGAAAACAATTACCCATTCAAAACATCGCCATTTAAAGGTTTAAACCACATCATCAGGTTTCCAGCATCACAAATTTAAAGTTTCTGAGCAAACGCTATAAAGCCAAGCTGAGAAGCAAGACAAAAGCTCTACATTTGTTCCAGATTGCTTCTGATCTGTTCCAGGAATGGAAACCAGAGGAGAGATTTCGGGATCCACATCCAGTAACACTGGGCTCCAAAGAACAGTGCCAAATTCTGTGAAGAACACAAAATCTAAGGCTGATCAGCCAGACCCCTCTGCAGGAGACCCCGTAGGGTTCAGCTGTAAAGGACAGAGGTCCTTCAAGGTTGGTCAGTAGCCATGTTTTGGATGTTCACAAGGAAAAAGGAAGCCAAGGGTCCTGAAGATGCCCAGGGTGCTGAGCAGTGAGGAAGTCATGGAATCATAGAATGGTTTGGGTTGGAAGGCACTTTAGAGATCATCTAGCTCCAGTTCCCTGCTATGGGCAGGGACACCTCCCACCTCAAAGCCCCATCCAACCTGGCCTTGAACACCTCCAGGGATGAGGATGCATCTGTGTCTCTGGGTATTTTGGCACTGGGAAATTCCCTGGAGCGTCTGCTGGAAGGGACCAAGGCTTCCAGAGGCCACCCAGTACCACCCCTCTGGGCATGGCATGGTGGGCGTCCATCTCCACTGCCTCTGTTCACACACAGCAGGGACTCTGCAACCCAGCAGCTTCACAAGGGTCATGGAGTGGGGGGGCTGAAATAAATTAGTGATACAGGGGTGGCTGTAGATGGTGGACTCTCTCATGCCAGAGCCCTTCATGGGTCAGTCCCACAACTTTCTCAGCAGCTTTTGCTATTGCTGTCTTCTTAGGTAAGATGAGGCATAGACAGGGAGAGTAAGGATAAGTGGCTTGCCCAAGGTCACAGACGAAGTGACTGACAGAGCTGAAAATAGTACCCAGGAGTCCTAATTACCAGCTCTCCGTTCCAACCACTAAATAGCAATCAAGAATGATTATGCAGCAAAGGCTCTTGCACACGGGAACTGTCTTACCAGAGGGTTAATTCCTCTGAAGCTCCATACTATGAGCTGACACATGGTGGTGCAATGAGAACATTAGCCTTTCACCCTTCAGGATGTTGTTTGATGAGGTGCTAGTCTGGAAAACAAAAGCAAGAAGTGGAGGCGAAGCAGCCAGCAGCTGTAATGGACACCTCCAGAGGAAAGACCCAGGGGTGGTGGGACCGCTTTAGGTGACCACAGCCTGGTGGGGTTGTGGGAAGAGGTTCGTGGGCTGGCTGGTCCACAGCACTGTATAGGGTCTCCTCCAGTTTGAGGGATGGTGTCCTTTATTGAACTGGAAGCACCACCTCCCCCCATCGCCATATTTCTTGCAGCAGCCCTTAAAAAAATTACATTAGCCAATTCCCAATTCTCATTTTTTGGGGTAGGATTTCTCGAGTTAGAAGCTATTCCTTATGCTGTAATTCCAATTCTCAATTCCACAGATAGTATTAGTGAATTTATGGCTTTCAAGCCATAGGAGTGATCCAATCAATACTCATGAAGTAATGGGTTGGGTAACCATGCCAACACAACTTTCACGCAAGACTGGAGGGCAGGTTAGTTTTTAAAACATTGAAAGGGAAGGTAATTAAGTCAGATCCTGACAAGACATACAGACAAATGAGAAAGCACCGCAAGTCATGTGGAAATCTTTTCAATGAAGAAATAAGGCTAATGCTACAAATAAAATTAATTCAATGGGTAACACTGTAAAAAACGTTCCCTTGCTCAAGCAGCCATCAGGAAGGTTTTCCTCCTTGTCTCATATATCTGGGGGAACATTGATCTTCCTTTTGTTGTGGGGACTTTTAGATTTTTTGAGCATTGTTTCCTGCCCAATGGATGTTATGTGTGGATCGGCAACCTGACTCTTTGTTGGAAAAATAATAGTGAGGTCAATGACTGGATCATTGTGTTGTGCTGTTCTTACCATCTCTTACTGAGGAGGAAGACCTGGGAGTTTGTGTGGACAACAGGATGATCATGAGCCAACAATGTGCCCTTGTGGTCAAGAAGGCCAGTGGCATCCTGAAGAGTAACAGAAAGAGCGTGGCCAGCAGATCGAGGGAGGTCATCTTGCCCCTCTGCTCTGCACAGACCTCTACTGTGTCTAGTTCTGGGCTTCCCAGTTCCAGAAGGACAGGGAACTGCTGGAGAGGGGACAGCAGAGGGCTACAAAGATGATGAGGGCCCTGGAGCATCTCTCTAATGAGGAAAGGCTGAGGGACTTGGGGCTTTTGAGTCTGGAGAAGAGAAGACTGAGGGGGGATCTGATCAATGCTTACAAATCCTTCACAGGAGGGTGTCAGGAAGACAGGGCTGGTCTTTTCTCAGTGGTGCCCAGTGATAGGACAAGAGGAAATGGGCACAAACTTGAGCCTCCTTAAACATGAGGAGGAATTTCTTTACTGTGAGAATGGTGGAGCCCTGGAAGAGGCTGCCCAGAGACATGGTGGAGTCTCCTTCTCTGGAGACATTCAAAACTTGCCTGGCCAAGTTCCTGTGCAACATGTTCTAGGTAGACCCATTCTGGCAGGGGGGTTGGACTAGTTGATCTCCAGAGGTCCCTTCCAACCCCATATGATTCTATGATTCTTGTTAAGAAGGTATTCCAAAGCATGATCCGGTGTATTTAAGGCCCAAAATTCCTTAATGGAGCTCCTCATTTTGCCACCAGGCTGTGATGGAATAACATATGAACCAATAAATGGTTGGAAACCTGGCTTCTGTGGCTGAAGATCAAGACTCTGACCTTTTTTCCATGAAAGAAGAACCCCGGTGATGTCTGCAGAAGTGTCCTCAACCTCTCTATGGCCAGTCCCGTGTGGATTATCACACAGGCATTAAAAGCAATCACAGCCAAGGAATAACAGACATACAGAGGTGGTGTCTCGGTGGAAAAAATACCCAACACCTACATTTCATTTACGTTCACAATTAATGCTGTGGGGTGCTTTTGGCCCCCTCTTCACAGGCTGGAGCTGATAATGACAGCTGGCAAATCCGCTGCGCCTTGCCTCTGCATTGCAGCTTTTAGTTTTATTTAAGAATATAATTTTATTTAAGAATATCATCAGCTGGAAGCTGGGGGAGCGCGTCGGAGTCATCACGCTCTGTCTAGAGGGTCCATAAAACCGCAACCTGGATTTGATAGCTGGAGCTGTGAGTGCTGGCTAATGAACTCCCCTTCTTTACAAGGGCCATATGGGCATAGTTAGAAAATACAGATCCGTGTTCCGGAGGCAGAGAGGTAAAATATTCATGCATTGTGGGGTTTGGGTTTTTTTTTTTTTTCAGGCTTTAAACAGAATACAGACCCAAGGAGGGGATCCGTCGTCCGCAAATTTGTAGTTTTCGACAAATTGCTGTGAAAATCAGCCAATTTTTCCCAAGTAAAGGCATTAGAATCAAGTTGGAGGGCTTCTTACCTATGTTATAGTATCTTGTCTTGTCAGTGGAACCTGTGCCTCATTTCACAGTAAATATCCTGTGAATATCAGAGAGGCACCTCCTGGGGATGTACCAATTAAAACGTGGTATCTTTTTCTGCCAACTAAGCACCAGCTAATACGTTGCAATAGCTTGCACATCTCTCACAGCTAATTGTTTCTAACACTGGGGATGCTCCATCACTGGCCTGAGATGGACCACGGGCTGCTTGGGCCACTGGGCACATCTTAGAGGTGAGATTTTGGGTGTAATACCAGCACCTGATCCTGCCATTAGTTGTGTACGAGCAAACACCTGGATTTACTTAATACCGCAGTGGAAAGACCAAATTTTTGTTCCTTTTTTTTTTTTTTAATTTTACGATCCCACAGCAGATCCCACGGGGAAGAACAATGTAGCTGCAGATACCAAATTGCAGGATTGGGGCCTGACACCCCTCTGCTCAACTTCCAGTGTTCCTTGTTCTTTCCATGTTATCTTTACCCTTCTCTGTGGCCGCCTTTATCAATTATAATGAATTCACTGAGCTCATTTTCCTGGGTTTCATTTTCTTCCCTCTGGGTTTCAGGAGATTGTTGTCCCCCGAGCCCTTTGTTCTTGGCACCTCACGTGTCTTCTTCTAATTTATATAATTTCTCATGCTTGGCGTTGTAATTGCCTAGTCATGTACACTATCTTCTCTGAGCAAGCTCAGAGGAAAATTTAAATAGCTGTTTTTCGAATCTAATTTAATTTAATAAATGAACATAGATACATCTAACACTGTTCTTCTAACAGTTCCAAGAACAATTTTGATTTTGCCTTTCTCTTGGCTCGCAGCCCTGCTCACAGGTACCAATCCCCTCTCAAATGGTTTAACTGATTCAGAAACAGAGCTCTCTTCAGAGGTATTGTTCATCACTTTGAAGATGACTGCTCCCATTTTAGACCCGCTTGTCTCTTTCTTATAATTACATCAGTTGGTCTGATGGAAAGATATTATTCCTCCTCACTACCTGGCATCATTCACCTCCTTAGACCATGACGGATGAAGAGCATCACTGTTACCAGCCTCAGCAAATGCAGCTCAGGTCTAAGCCCGGGCTGTGGATGGCAAAGGCATATTCATCCATTTTCTTATTTATTGATTCAGATTAGGAGTCAGGCATCCTGGTATTTGCTTTCCTTCATGATCGATGCAAAGGAGACCAGCAGAAGGTGGGATAACCCACATAAAGGCAATATCTATATCACTGAGAAGCTTTGTCCTGAAATGTGAGAGTCCATGTCCCTTCTAAAAACAGGGAATGAATTAATATTCCCCCCCCTTTTGTAAGCAACGAAATTTTCAAACAGCTTTCCCATAAACCCGTATCAACACAGGCTGGGGGATGGAAGGATGGAGAGCAGCCCTGAGGAAAAGGAATTGGAGGTGTTGGGTGATGAGAAGCTCCACACGAAACAGCAATGTGGGCTGGTAGCCCAGGAAGCCCCCTGGGTTGCATCCCCAACAGGGGCAAGGGTTGGATTCTGCAGTGCTGCCTCCAGCTCTGTGGCCACCAACATCAGGTGGTCGCCCCTGATGGCTGCTGCAATTAATCACCAGGATTTTGCTGCTGTGCTGCTCCCTGTGGAGTGGTGAAGTCCTCAGTGTTGCTGCTCCCCCTGCGAGAGACTTGACGGAGGCGTTGACTTGTCTTTTGCTGATTTCTGGTTTGGGCACCTTGGCTTTCTACACCTTTCTGTCTCTCACTGGGTGAAACAGTGCTCCTTGCTGGAGGTATTGCCATCGACATGCAGAAAGTGCAAAGGACACTGAAGGATAAATCTCTAACTAAATTTGGTGGGAGGTGAGCCAGCTTGTGCACTGGGGATTGCTTTCTGTTCCGAGGCAGTGAAAGCTAATAGTTCTGGACTGTTAATATTAATGGTTACGTCTTCATCTGCTTCCCTGATTGACTTTCCATCTGCGTTTCAGCACTGGAAATTAGGCTGTATTAAACTTACTTTGGGGAACAATAGAAAAAAGCGAAAAGAAATCGTAGCTTCCATGGTTTTTATCATATTTTACAGTCGTCTATTTATTTCCCTCCATTTATAACCAAACCCCCTGTTTTTTCACCGTCCAGTTTATATCAGCACCATCAGCTGCAGGCTGCCTTGGTTTTCTAAGTCAGAATTGATATTTAAGGCTGGAAGAAGGGAGGAAAAGAACAGGGAAAAAAGGTGAGAAAAAGACTCAGAGCAACACAGCATGAGCCTTTCCTCCCCTGATCTCAAAAAAAGATTAAAAAAAAAGAGGGGTGGTTTTTTTTCCTCCTCTTTCTTTGGTGTTGAAATAAACTCAGGGGTTTTTTTTAACACTATATTCAGAGTAGCTGCAAAAACATCAGCAGTGTCACAGAGGCAGGATGCAGCCTTGGTGAAACCAGCATTTTTATATGCCAAATGATTCCAGTGTGCAAGTAATAGGTTTATTCAGAAATCGGGCATGGTTGTAGGAAAATAAAAATAAAAAATCCATGTTTTTCAATATAAAGTGAATGCAAATCTGTTGGGCAAGAGACCAGAGGAGTGAAGACTGGGAAGAAGTGCACCACAATTGATGCCTGGGGACCCAGACTCTATTTCCAGCTCGGAGATGAGAATAGAGCTATGTTTTACTGGTTTTTTAACTCCTGTCATGGGTTTGCATTGGTTGTCTAGGCTGGAGAAAGAGTAGACTCTATTTTATTAAGTGCTTGTTTACGTGCCTGTCCCTCAGGACTCACTGGGGCATCCAAGACTTCTGGACGTTACCGTAGATACTATTGTCAGGAGATAACGGGAAAATGAGCTCCGGAGTAGGATGCTTTCTGACATCCTACAAGAGTTGGATGATTTCTGACACAGTTAACATGTGTCTGATGAAAATCAGCTGAAGTAGGCTCTTAAGCAAGTTGTCTGAAAACATTTGCTTTGCAGGAATTCACAGCCAGAGCCCCATGAAATATTCAAGCCAGAGTCACTGGTTAATTAAATTGCTGAGGTTTTTTTTTTCTTTTATTCTTTTTTTTTTTCCCCCCACAAGGCAGTAATAAATAGATTCCTTTTTATGAAAATTAAATATCAAAGTAATAATGTCATTGCAAATAAATGTTGTGACTGGTAGCAATCTCCTACTGCATGGTAAGTGTCAAGTCACTTATGGAAAATAAACAGAGAAATAGGTTGCTGTACTTTGGAAGTAACCTCTACCTGGTTCCAAAATCCAGTCCAGGAACATTATTGCCAACCTACCCAATGAGCACGTCAAGAAAATAGAGAAGGCTAAATGGGAAAAGAAGAGGTTTGAAGACGTGGTTTGAAATCTCTCAAGTGATAGCTTTCTATGATGCTATAACTGGTTGGTTGGATGAAGGGAAGGCAGCAGATGTCATCTACCTTGACTTCATCAAGGCTTTTGACACTGTCTCCCATGACATCCTCATTGGGAAACTAAGGAAGTGTGGGCTGGATGAGGTGGGTTGAGAACTGGCTGTGTGACAGGACCCAAAGGGTAACGATTAATGGAGCAGGTTCAAGCTGGAGGCCTGTAAACAGTGGTGTCCCCCAGGGATCAATACTGGGTCCAGTCCTGTTCAACATATTCATCAGTGACCTGGACGAGGGGACAG
>JAOWAS010000019.1:1315918-1327584 GCA_028565315.1 Scolopax rusticola
CTTTCCTTTCCTTTCCTTTCCTTTCCTTTCCTTTCCTTTCCTTTCCTTTCCTTTCCTTTTCCTTTTTTTTCTTTTCCTTTTCCTTTCCCTTTCCTTTTCCTTTTCTCCTTACATTCCTGGTTTCTCTGCCGTACGTAAAACATTAACATCAGGAGGATTTCCCAACACTAAAACGTCGGGATTTGACACCAACCAGCTCGTGTCCCCCCCCAACCCCATCCCCGACTCGGGCGGAGATGAGCTGCGGAGACAACCAAAAAAATGAGTGATTTGTCCCTTGCCTTTTGTGCTGTTTGGGAGAACTTCCAGATTTTTTTTTGGTGGCGGTGGTGGATGATTCCCTACGGGTGTTTTTGCAGTCAGGAATTGCCTATTTTCAAGAAAAACCACAACCCAAAACGAGTGACCTACAGCCCCGTCGCGTTGACGGCGCGGGCTAGATTTAAGAAAGAAACCAGACTCGTGTGAGGTAAAGACTAGACCTAGACAAAGAGCTACGATCCTCTACGGAGTCAAACAGGAGTTAGTCAGGAACGACTCCAGCATCTACGAAGACTAGTAGGTCAAAATGAGCCAACCAGTGGCCTCGGCTATGACACGGCGGGCCACGACGTCGAGCGCCTTGGCCACCCTTGAGGCGCCGGATCCTCAGTTCCGGCACGTTTCCAGTGCTAGACTTTCCTTTTTTATTTCTTTTCTTTTATTTTTTTTTTGTTCGTTCGTTTTTTTTATTTTCTTCATTTTATCATTCCTTTTTTTTAAGGGCTTCGCGGGGATTTGCCTCGCGTTGATGAAGGAGCGGTGCACGGGCAACAAGATGATTTTTATGATGGGTGATGTGTACGTGGGTGGTAGGTGTGAAACCCTGGTTTGCTGCAAGGCTCCGGGATAATTAGCGCTTCATCAAGAGCTGTTAGAAGGCTGAGCCTGTGATAGCGTTGAGTTGCTTCATTAGCCCCTCCAAACTGGCCATCTGTTCGCTCAGATCGTCCTGCTCGTAAACCTGTTAGTGAACAAACAAACCCATGGAGCAACGGGATGGGAAGCCAAAACCCCCCCCCCCCGCCAGCCCTGCACAGAGCCCAGGACATGGCAGGGACATCCTGGGGTCACCTACTGGGACACCTTCCCTACGTGGTCCTCAAGGATCTTGGGCCTTCGAGGATGGACTGACGCTTAGAGGCTGGGTAACTCCAGGCTCAACACGTGAGCTGGAAACCAGCAATTAGTTGAACTTCTCAGCCCTTGCTGGTGGTTGGGAATTTCCACCATCGCCTTTTGTGGGTCCAGAGGAGGTCACGGAGATGCTGGGAGGGCTGGAGCCCCTCTGCTGGGAGGACAGGCTGAGAGAGTTGGGGCGGGGTTCAGCCTGGTGAAGAGAAGGCACTTCCAGTCCCTCAAGGGGCTCCAGGAGAGATGGAGAGGGGCTCTTGATTGGGGAGGGGAGCCATAGGATAAGGGGTAAGGGTTTGACACTAAAAGAGGGGAGAACTTGATATAAGATCTGGGGAAGAACTTCTTTGGTGTGAGGGTGGTGAGAGCCTGGCCCAGGTTGCCCAGAGAAGCTGTGGCTTTGTCCCTGGAGGGTTTCAAATCCAGGCTGAGGGGGTGTCTTAGAGGTCTGAGGGGTCTTAGAGCAACCTGGTCTGGTGGGAGGTGTCCCTGCCAATGGCTGGGAGTGCGACTGGATGGTCTATAAAGTCCTTTCCACTTTCAACTACTCTATGATTTTACGAGTCTATGATTGGGAACAGTTTTCAGAGGCATCTAACCAGGATGGAAGAATGGAATCCTTTGGGGTACGGTCAACCAAGAATCTGCAGCAAAACCTAAATCTGTCAGCTGTTGGGAACAGCTGCTGCACTTACTGTTGGGAACCATAACCTCAAAATCAAAATAGGTAATCAAAGCAAGAGCAAGAGGAGGGATCCCCCACTTTCAGACAGCGAGAGGGAGTCCAAACATTAGTTATTTACAGAATCACACAACTGTCAAGGTTGGAAGGGACCTTTCAGATCATTGAGTCCAACCATCAACCCAACACTGCCAAGTCCACCACTAAGCCATGTCCCTCAGCACCACATCTGCCCAGCTTCCCTTTTAAGTTCTGAAAGTGCTGTATAAGCCCTGTTGTATCCCCAAAGTGGGATGGAACAGGCACCTTCAAAAAGCACCTCCAGAGTCAAGCTTGAACAACCTTCCCCAAATTTTAACCAATTCTCTCCAAATTCTGACCACCTGAAGAATTTGCTGCCTGTAACTGCCCTCATACTTGATCCGCAAGTCTCTCCTGGGACCTAAATCCTGCTGCTGATAAAATATGGTACTGAGAGCTGAAATCACACTTTATGTGATCATACATCCCATGTGAAATTGCTCCTAAAGCCACTAATTTTACCACGAAGGGCATTTTCCTTCCCGTTCCCATTCCAGTAGGAGATTCCAAGTCTCTTACATCATCCTGGATCCCCTTTTCCCAACAAAATGTGACAAAAAGTGTATTTTTCTGCTGTTGATAATGACAAATCTTTTGTCTCTCCCTTTAGCCAAGCTGAGGACATAAAAGGATTCACTAACAAGATGTTGGCTGCTATTTTTGCCTAGTGAAAAATTCTCTCGTGCAAGCAGATGGAAAGAAGGGATATACAACATGTATTTAATATATTTCTCTTTTTCCTTATTTTCTTTTGCACTGTTTCATCTTCTGGCTCGGGCGAGACCCTTGGCTAAGAGAGTCTTAATAGGAGTGGAAAGATTATTCTAATTTCTCCACCTCTTCGCTTATCTGCTGCTTCAATGTTATTTTTCTCACCATTATCTGGTATTACTATATACTCATTTTTCCTACTGAAATTATTTTCTGCCCTTATCGCTCCTCTCACCCCCTCTTTCTCTTCTCCTGGTATCTCGGGGGAGCTCGGGAGAGGCCGAGAGAATTGTCCCTTGGATAATATTCCCGGAGAATCGAAGCTCTCGCTTCTCCCCCTCTATTGCCCACGCTGAAGAAGTCCATTAAAGTCAACAGCGGAATTTTACTGCCTGCCCCAACTTTTTAGGAGCTTTTTTGAAAGAGGGTTCTTACGTTGGTGGTGTCCTCCGTCTGCTTGTGGCCCTCATCCGCGACCTCCGGGGCCGTGGGGACCGAGACGGGCAGCAGAGGTGACCTGGCTTTCCCCGCCAAGCCAAGGGATGCTGTTTTCACCTGAGCCTTGGGGAGGCTGGGCCCTGGAAGGAGAAATAAAAATCACCTTGAGAAGCTGGAGGGAGAAAAATTAGAGATTATAGTGAAATTTTGGAATGGTAGGTAAAATGCAGCTGGTTTCACCATTGCTGGGCTTGATTTTGGGTGTCAACTTACAGCCCGAGAGGGAACTCTCAGTTTGATGTTGTTTTTGAGGGAGAAAGAGAGACTGAAGAGTGGCCAGGCTGAGGGAATGGCCACTTTGATGATTCTGGTTTTTTGCCCACCTCCCTCAAGCTGAAAGCCTGAACCCCAGGCGCCCTGTTGATTTTTAAGTGAGCCAGGACAGTTTGAAAACCTAAGCTGCCATCCAAAGCCACCCTGACGTCGTGTACCTCATGTACCAGAGATCCGAGACCAAAAATAGGGACACATCAAGCTTGTTTGCTGCCATCAAAATCCTGCTCCTCCTGAAGCTGCTGCTTAGAGCATCCCTACGACCCAAACTCACCCCAGTGAGTGACGTCGGTGCTTCTTTCAACCACCTGGGTCCCCAAAATTTCTCCTTCCTCCTTTCTCTCTATTGACATTAAACCACTTAGATTCCTTCTTGTGCCTGAAGGCAAGGTTCATGGTCAGATCTTTACATATGCCACCTCTAGGCTGATGCTTGCTTGGCAGGGGGCATCACCTATCAGGGACCACCAGTTCACCCCCAGCCTCCCCACCAGTAACAGCAGATCCCCTCCAGCACAGGGGATGGCTCTGGAGTCTCATTTTGGGCAGGTTTCCATCTCCCACAAGACTTGGGCACTATTTCTATTCTGCTCATTCGACTCCCATTGAAATGAAGACGAAACATAAATAAATAGGGTTTTTTTTCCCCACTATATTTCTTCCACTATGACCTTCAGCGAGTTCCCTGCCTTTTTTCTGTTAAGAAAATGTGTACCATAATAATGATAATAACAACAGCCATCGCTTTAGTACCTGATTGTGCTTATGAAAAGGCATCAGCCTCAGGAAGTCAAGTCAAGATTGGCCAATGCATCAGAACTGGACCAGAGAAACAGGTTTTGAGACCTTCCAGCCACAAAATGTGCACAGAGGAAGGGGTATCCTAAGGATGAGCCACGGGATGGGCTTGCAGGAGGATGCCTGTGGCTTTGGAGCTGAGACGTGGGGACATCTCCATCCACATGGGACGCAACCCAGCTCGCTCCAAAATCTACTTCTCGGCTCAGAAAGCCACCCAGTTTCCATGCAAAACCAAACTGTCTTTTTATGAATCCAAAATTTAAAGACTTAATTGTCTTCTTCATTGCTAGATTCCTACCTGATTACCTGTCTTTCCTCACGGATCATGAATGTATCAAGGAAGCGATGCTCCTGAGCCCAGAGCAACACCTCCAGTGGAGGAAGGCAGGTGGCTGCCCGTACTTCATTTAATTCCATATTCCTGTACTTCATAGTATCGTGTTTACATTTTAAATTAGTTTAAGGCAGAAAAAACCACAACGGAACAGAAGAGAGAACAAAATCCCTCCCAAAAACCAGTCTCCAACAACCTGGTGATTAAAAGTAGAGAGCTACAAGATGGGGCTGGGGAGGGAGGGACTCATCGACACCCTTTAAGGCTGAGAATTGCAGATAACGCCCGTTTAGCTGAAGCCAGGAATGTGTGAAAGCCCAATATGAGCTAAAAAAGATTGTCAGCGAGATACTCTCTCTCTTCCAGCTCCAGTTTAATAGCTGGAAATCTTCTTTAACAGCCTGGCCTTCGAGCTTCCCTGTATCTCAGAGCAAGAGCAGAAGATACAGCCGGTCCCACAGACTCCATCTTCTCACATTCAAATCAGGCTTTTCAAAAAGGAAAATTGGTTTGTTTTCTTTTTTTTTTTTTCATCCCTTAATAACGCCTTTAATAAACGCCCGACTCTAAAAAAAAGAAATGAAGGCAGCAGCATCGGGGGAAAATTAACTCCAAGCTAAAATTAACTCCTTTCATCTCCCTCTATCCCCTCTGGAAGAGAGCACCTTCCAAAGTTTGCAGAGAGGTCGGATGAATTGTCTTTCAGAAGATCATCTCTCTCCTTTGGCTGCACAGTGAGTTATGTGACTGGCACAGAGCAGACACCTATTCATCAGAAGCCTAAAATTAGCTAGAAATGAGTCATCTCTGAGAAGAAGGAACAGGAAGTTTTGCTATAAATTCTGCTGCGTCCAACAGAAGGAAATGGCAGAAAAAAGCCTGGACACTTCTGATTTCAAGCCTACAAGTGGGTATGTGCCTCCGAGAAGTCAATGACCATCTCCAGGTGAATCAAGGAAGCAATTTTTGGCAGAAACATGGCAAATGACAATGTTATTTTACAAAAAGTTGAGAAGATCCCATCTGGAAAGCTCTGTATAATCCTGAGGACTTCCACGCAGATAAAAACGAACCCTACAAAGTGTTGAAGGGAGTTTTCTAGCTGCCAGCGACAGAGAGGAAGAGTCTAGATGATCACTGACAGATGGAACAGAAGATGTGATGGAGTCAGCTTTGCCTGTGAATCCCATGCTCAGAAAGATTGGGGTAATTGGGTTTCACCAGGGGATAACAAAAAACTCAAAGGCAACAAGAGTTTTTCTATTAACCCTAGCGAGATGTGGGTCCAGCTCACGACACCAAGGTGTTCTTCATGGAGATCACCAATAGCTGGGCTTAGGAACAATGTATCTAGGCAAAAACATCAGATACAGGACATGTATCATTTTTAAAATATTTACTTTCCTAATATTCTGCTCTCTATAAGCATGCACAACCATCATCAAGAGGTTGATGAGGCAGAGAGGACACTGGAGAACCTCTGAAAAGAGGATTGTGCAGTAAAATGCATTGTGTTGTACATGAGGAACTGGTCCCAGCTGTTCTGGCAGCTCTTTGAGTCTCTTCAGTCCAGAGTTGGACAAAATGCTCTATTCAATATTCAATTAATCTAAAGCCGATTTGGTTTTGCTGTTGGTTTCAGATTTTCAACAAAGCAAAAAATACTTGGGATCAGGCAAGATGAATGAAGATTAGGATCTCCACCTGGTCCAAGGAGAAGGATGAAAATGGATTTGTCTACTGGGTTCCAAACAAGCCTTTGTTTCCATCAGAACTGGGATGATTCATGCAGGATGAAGAGTAGCAAGATGAATCCTGTGTCATGAGACTATAAAAGCCAAAATAAACTGCAGAAACCAGAAGGCAACCAGAGTATTTTCGAACCAAGGCGACAAAAGACAGAAGCCACCCGTGTCATTATCACACAGATCTGCAGGCACGGAGGAATCTGCAAGGATGCTCCCACCAAGACATGTCAGAGCTCATGGAACTGAAAGCCACCAATCTGGAAAATTGAGATTATTTAAGAATTTCGTCCATCCCAGTAAAGAGACACCTCATCTTCAAGGATGGGGAAGGAAGGACTGTAGAGCAACGCCAAGCCAAGATGTTTTCCCACATTAAGCCATGAAAGCTGGCAGGATAGGTCATTTTCTCCTAAAAATACACCAAAATCATGAAAGGCTCAAATGCCACTTCCAGGTTATTTGACATTCTCCCCCCAGTAAAACCAGTATCAGTTTAAATGGCTTAAAAGTTGAAACATAAAGGTAAGAATAAGAGGTGGAGGTGAGCTCCCTCAGTATCTCTGTGGCAGGATGTTCCTGTTTTAAGTTAAGGGGAGCAGAATAAGCAATTGTATGAAAAATATTAGTTGAAGACTCAGCTGTTTTTACATTACAGGTGGGAAAAATATTTTTCACGGCGAAATTGAGTTTCTAAAAATGACTTTTGAGGTGATAATCAAGGGAGGCCCGGTTCATTCCGCGAGGGAAATTGTTCTAAAAAAAGAGGCAAAGTGTAATTTAGATAGAATTCATAGTTTCAAAATAGACACAGAAGCAGTGAGTCTGGGGAGGACGCTTCATAACAAAAACTCAAGACTCCTCAAATACAGGGAAACAGGAGAGATTCATCCTCTGTCTTGGCTGCTCTCTCTTTTTTTTTTTTCAGTCTATTTGCTGGAAATATGGGGATAAATAAGCATTAGGGCAAACATGACTCATTGCCTGCCTCAAGTACTAATTAAACTTCACTGGACAGGTATAAGCTTAGGAAATAAAAAAATAATTTTCACCTGAACCTGGGAGTGAAAAAAGCTATGATTTCAGAAGAAAAGCTTCAAGAACAAATCATTCCCATATTTTCAATGAATTTACAGACCTTGCTTACTGCAGACTATTAGAAAGAGAAGGCCATAATCTTATTTACACTCATTATTAAAATCAGAAAAAAACCTTACTCCAGAGAGATTTTCATACCCTATGAACAAAAGAGTTCAAATTTAATGACGAGTTCAAATTAGAAGCAATAGGTTTTCATTTGAGTTATACTGGCACTGGGATTTTTTTTGTATTGTGAATGGTAAACTTATAAAACAACAACAGCAACAAAAGGACGCCGAATTTGGTTCTGTAGCTAATTAATGAGAGCTAATTGATTGTTCAGAATAAATGCGCTCACAGATTAACTCCCCACTTTGCACGAAAGGGGATTAAATGCTCTAAAAAAAGGAGAGCGATTAAATGCAGAAATCTAGCAGGGAGAATTCTAAGATCACGTCTCCAAAATTTGCCTAATTTGCAGGCAAAAGATTTATTCTGGGACTTTCCACCTCTAAAACCTCCAGTTGAGGTGTGATATTCAAGACACTGGTCTAACAGGGATTTTGCCATTGCTCCGCCGCCGAGGAGTCTATTTTCAGCAGGGCTGAAAAATTCTATTCTATATTCACTCTTTTAAAGATCACTGTCATTTCAGCATCTACTGAGGCTCTAAACCCTCGCTATTTGAGATTATTATGGCCCAGGATTCACTGCTTAATACCAATATACCCTTTCATTTTTTTTTAACTCTTGATCTCATCCCTTCTTTATTTGACCGACAGCTCGTGGCTGTAACACTGGCTTGGCAAACCTCTGCTCTGATCTTCTTTTTCTGGTTCTTTTCTTACAAATAGCTACAGAAAAAAAAATTAAAATAAACAAAAAAAATCTATGAAAGTGACAGAAAAACCTCCTCGGGGAGCTCATTTTCTTATCAGGCTTTCTTATCCCATTTGGGAATGAAAATAGTGTGTGTGGGGGGGCAGCCTGGATGTGGGAAGGATTTGTACTGATGTCCAGGAAATATCCTGCTTTTTACACCTCCTTCACCTGGGCTCCCCAAACGTTGGAAATACATGATTTATTTATTTATTCCCCAAGAAAAGGATGAAATAAACCTGGAGCAGCTCCTCTGCAGCGTAACCCCTTCCCCAGCCCACCGGCAGTTGGGGGCATCGCCTCCAGCTCAGCAGGTGGAAGGAAAATCAAGCTCAATTTTGCTGTCCAAAAAAGCAGGTTTGTAGCTCTGGGGTATGACCCCAGGAAGAGCCAGAAGAGGACAGTTTGGATTTCCAACTCCACTTTTTTTTTTTTTTAGGTAGAGTAGCAATAGAAAAAAAAAAAACCCAAACCAAACATAAAACTACTGCATTTTTACAGTCTCCCAAAGAGATAGAGGAGCCTCAAAAAAGCTGTAGTTTTTTGTGGCACAAGATAAAACCCACCACTTTGCAAGTGGTATTTTTTTTATCACCCCACACTTGCTTCTGTGGAAGAAAAATGACCTCCTAATTCAGGTTCATTTAAAGTGCAGCTGATCATCAAGACCTAAAAGGAATTTTCATCTGTGAAGGTAAAAAAAAAAAAAGGTTAAAAAAAAAAAAAGTCCATTTGTGCAATTTATGTCAGATCTATAATGCAATAAGCTCAACACTCCATCAAACATTTTCTATTTAACTTGAAAGGGGATAAGTCAAATCACTCAAGAGTCTATGTGTGTGATTTTGCAAAGAGGAGCAAGAGCAGCCACGGAGTCGTTCTCATGCCCCCAAAGCAGGGATGAAAAAGGGAGAGATCTCCCATAAAATATCAACGGGAAGGGCTTAAGGTGAAGGGTTCAGATTTACTGGGGTCAAGCAAAAAAAAAAAAGAAAGAAGAAAAATGGCAGATTTTAGCTCTGGATGTCATGATGTCTTGACCCAAAACCTTTTAAATGACCCACAGCCTTTTAAATAGTTATTCACATCCTCATGGCAAAACCCCCATGAATTATGATTCTCTGGACATCTTTTTTATGAACCACACTATAGAGTTTAACAGCTAATTAAAAAGCCACTACGAAGATACTGGGAAGAAATCAAATATTAGAGGAGACCCCTCCTTTTAGATGGATCAGGTCCATCCAAGCCAAGAGCAAGCTCATCTATTCTCTGGGAGAGATCCAAAGATGAATTCTGATATTAATATCAGAAAATGAGGATCAGAATAATAGTAAGATGGCGTGAGGGCCAGCGTTAGACATCAGCTGCAGGACAAGAACCTAAATATGCAAATATATCTAGAGCTTCAACGTGTGGTTGGTGGTGGGGCTGGCTGTAGACCAGAGGACACCCCTACCTGCCATCTCCCCCCAAGGAGATAGAAAAAACTCATGGGGCTGGGAGGGGGAGAGCCCGCAAAGAGGCAACGATTGGGATTTTCAGGGGAAATCTCCGCTGAACTTCGGGTTCTTCCTTTTTAAAGTCTTTGCTGGAAAGCTCTGGCTCAATCTCTGCAGTTCTCTGCTCCTTTTCTCCCCTTCCAAATTCTGTGGGATTGTGCCATCGGTCATGTATCATCTGGAGGGATGAGACACCTGATTGAGGTGCTTTTTAAAAACCAGGACAGCAAAGCAAAGAGTTTAATTGGTTTGAGTGGTGACGAGTCCGTTACTCACTGCCCTACTACTCCATTACACGGGACACGTCGGAAATGCCTTAGGTCTAAAACAAAAAGGAATGAAAAAATGAATTAATTCTCTCTATCAGGTTAAGGAAACAGATACTCCAATGTGGGAATTTGGCTTTTAAAGCTGAGATGTCCCTGAGCGGGGTAGAATTAGCAGACGTGGTCCATAAGACATGGTGTCTCCATGGAGAGCTTGGCCACCCTTCGCTCTGCTGGTGGGGACGAGGGATGAGGGACTTCAGGGACACGTGGGTCCTCTTCTCTAAGAGGTTTTCTTCAAATAGACAAAGAAATCACAGGCTTTGCGAAGTCACAAAAGCCTTCAAAATTTCCCTTTGGTGGCTATCTACCTGGGGCTGAAATATCATGCTTATGGGTAGTGTTACTCATAATTTCTAGTGAAATGAAGTGCCCTTTCTTGAGGTGTCTTTCTCAAAGCTTTCCCTCTCCCCCTTTTTAGTGAAAACAAGAGAAATCTCTGTTCCAGGAGTGGGTACTGAAAGAGCAGCCCAGTTCACGTGCAGAACCAGCCCAGTTAACACTTAGGGAAGGAAACCTTTCTACAAGGACTTGGTAGAGGAGACACCATCAGTCTGGCTAACGACTCCGAGGACGAGTACATTGAGAAAAGCCAGAGAAACAACACAGAGAGAGAGAAACAAATAACCCCCAACACCAAGAAATAGCCCGAGGCGGATCAGAAATGAAGTTATACACAATCCTATCAAATAAAAATGGTGGTTTCAGTATCTCAGTGAATACACTCGTTTGAGGGCCATACGTAACCCGGCGACTCGTTTTCCTCTCTGTGATAGAGCCTGGAAAACCAGGGGTGTTTTTTTTTTATCACTTTCCCATTTGCTTTATTTATTTCCATTGCTTTATGGCACATCGGTTGCATCTGCCTATGTAAGATCATTAACCCCCCACACACCAAAAAAAAAAAGGGCAATTAATTTTTTGGGGATGATGGGAAGATGAATAATACGCCCCAACTTCCTCTCTCTTTATCTCAGCCCCCAATTCTAATGGTTAAAATGGAAACTCTGATTGATTTAGGGAATAAATAGTCCTTTTGAGGTAAGCAGGGTTAGTCACCAGAGTGAAACAAGGAGACCTGCATCCCCATAAAGCCGAACGCCGCGCTACATAAAGATAAATGGACTCTGTTATATATCAAAAATAATTCAGCCGTGCTATTTGGCCGAAGCAGTTCTCCCAACAAAGAAGGATTTATCTACTTCTGTCTGCTGTCAGAAACTGGATTCCTTGCTGATGGATAGCAGGTGCTTCCAGTAAAAGCAGCAGAGGTGTTTCGGTACCGAACGGACGCCGTACGGTTGGGAGAGCAGTACTGGAAAAGAGCTGGAATCTCTGAGGTTGTCTGAGCCAAACTGGAGATTGTCCAAGCTCAAGGAGCAGGGCAAAAACTTAAAATCAGTCTGCAAACCCCTGGGTTTGATTCCTTAATAGGCTTCCTCCTCTTCAATATATTCATCAATGACCTGGAAGAAGGGATGGAATGTCCCCTCAGCAAGTTTGATGATGGCACAAAACTAGGAGGGGTGGCTGACACCCCAGAAGGCTGTGCCACCATCCAGAGAGACCTGGACAGGCTGG
>JAOWAS010000019.1:1327684-1354795 GCA_028565315.1 Scolopax rusticola
GACCCCTCTACGCGTTTCCGCTTCCGACCCTCCAATGGGGCAAATAACAAATTTGCCTGACCTTGGTTGTTATAGCAGTAAGTATAAGCAAGGGCCTGTCTGCATACCATTCCTTGGTATAATCAGGTCTTATCACTGTGAGAATGAGCAGTTTCTGAACAATATGCTGTTAATTTCAGAGTTTCATTAATTAGAAGAGGCCCAGTTGGAAAAGTAAAATTACTGAATAGAAAATCAGTTCTGTTTTTTTTTCTAAACTCAGAGTTTTTTTTCTTTTCTTTTCCCCCTTCCTCTCTTCCCTTTTCCTTAAGGGGGGAGGGAGGGGCCATCTGTCGTTCTGGTTGGTCAATTCGGTCAAAACCATGACACACAGTATTTTGGCTAGTGATTTTCCATGGAATCTTTCTGTACTACTGATCTGAAGTAATGACTGAAGTTTCTTACAAAGGAGACTCTTCATCCCTGCTGCTTGCAGGGAGGCTATTTGCTACTGTCAGTTCACACAAAAGCATTTAATATTCACAATCCTGCACTAAAAGCCAAAGCTGGTTCCACTAGCCGGACTTTTCATGTCCAGATGACAAGTACACTTGCTACACCCTGCTCTTGTGCACACCAAGATACTGACAGTGTGCAAGACAATTTTTTACTTCTAGTCAGCTATTAGAAAGTCAGCAGCATATTTTTATTCATAGTCTTGATTTAAAAGAGAGTAACTCACAAACCCTAAGTGGGCTACATACACATTTGCTGAATATGACTAACTCTTCTTACCCAGTAAAAGCCTTTCTGTTACAAGTAATCTTTCCGTAACAAGTCACAACATTGCTCTTTCCCAAATGAAGACATCATGCCCAAAAGGTTCATCCAACCAAAAAAGGAGCAGGTTCTCCCCAAAACAAACGTGCTCCTCTGAGCCCCTCTGGCCTCAGCAGCCTGCCCTTACCTAGACAGCACACAGCCAACATCACATTTCCAGACTGAGATTGAAACAAGCTCTCAGCCACAAAACTGCAGAAGTACTAGAGTTCATAAAGTTCACTGGGGACTTGGTTTATGGCTGTTAATTTTATATGAAAGGCACTCCTATAACAGGACAAGGCTTCAACCTAACAGATCTGTTGAAAAAGAAAGTTAGGACTTCTCCCTGCCATCAGCCATAGCCAACCATTACCTCCTCACAGCCTGCCTGCGGCCAGCATGTCCAGCCTTGCACAGGATGCAGCGCCTCTCTCCTCTGGCCAAAGACTCCAAAAACGGGACAAACTGTATCCTACCTGCTTATGCAATGAAGGCAAAACATAAAACACAGCAGGTTATCAGACCAATAGCTCCCTGGTGCTCCAGGCCCCTCTGCAACATGGCGCCCAGAAAACCCTCCTCTGAGGAGAAGCCCACACAGCATGTAAGGTCTTTCCTGATTGGCTGGCCTTCCCTAGAAGGGTCAGGAAGGGGGTCTGGAGCTACAGGCCCCTCCAAGCCAACATGGAGCCCAGAAAAACCTCCGCTGAGGAGAAGCTCACACAGAATGTAAGATCCTTTCTGATTGGCTGGCCTTCCCTGGAAGGGTCCGGAAGGGGGCAGAGCAGCCAATCACAAGTCCTGTCTGTCCAGATCGCTGTCTCCTCAGGCCGGGGTGGGAGGGCGGAATTCCCTGGACTTGCTGAACTGGATGTGGGGCTCTGTCAGCACTTCTCCTCTGCCCAGGGCCAGGCCACACCAGCCTTCTGAGCCACAGGAACCGCTGGACAAGTCACTGCTATACGGTGGAGCTGGGACAGGCTGTGGAGGAACATTGCAGGGCAAGAGAGTGTCAAGGAGAGGTGGTAAGATTGGAGCACGGCAGCGCTGAGGGGTTGCATAGGGTCAGGGCACAGGTGTCAGGGTTCCTCTGTAAATCCCAATCGATGCTGGGGCAAAGCCCACTGGCTGTTGGCAGCCAGGATAGTCCAGGTCTCCCTTTTCCAGTAAATTTACTGATAATGGTCCTTGACGTTGAGGTAAAGACTGAGAACTTGCGCCTAACCTCTTTCCTTGCTCCCCTGAAAATGGCCCATGTTTCTTCTCAAACTGGGAGAACTACAGGGTTTGTGCTCTGGTTCTGCTACTAATTCTAAAGAACTGCTAGGGGAGGTCTGTTTAAGCAATCCTGCCTCAAAGAGGAGGTGGAGCTCAAAATCAACTAAAATTTCTTGTAAAAATGTTTTCCCCAGAATTCCTTTTTCATCTAGGAACAAATAGGTAAGTCCCAAACTCAACCTTTTTATTTGGAAATATGTAAATGTTTCCTGTAAATATGCTCATCAGAACAAATGGTACAATATACCTGTATCAAAATGATCGTGCTTGATTCAGCATTAAACCACATCCTCCCACTTGGGTCATGTGCCCTATTCCTGCCTTTGCTGCAGCAACTGAAGCCCCAGGCAGCACCAAGGGCTGTGCTGAGAAGAGGACAGACCTGGAGCACTGTGGCCGACACAGGTTACAAATGAGCCAGACCCACAGGGGGACTCTTGCACAAGAACCTAAAGTGTGTCTATTTTTCATAGGGTGCAATGGTAGTATGAGGTGACATTGTATAAGACATTTTCATGTGTATGAAACCAACTTTCAACTCAACCTCAAAAGTGTTTGAGTTTCTGCAACAGATGTTCACTTCCTTGCACACCCCCTTAACACTCCAAAACTTTCCATACAGAAAGAAAGGCTTCCAAAGAAGCCCTTGTGTTTTCTGACCATCTCTGTCTCAGAGAAAAGGTCCCTCTGTAGTAAAGATAGAAATTAATCTGAAGAAACACGTCCCAGCAAAAGGTAAGAAGCACCACAGACTGACAGCCTTCAGATCTGAATTCAGGTGCATTTCTTTCCTTTAGTCACACACAAAACTCTTTTGTTCATTCAGGCATCAATCTGTGTAAAAAGTGGCTGTGCTGTGTCTTTTGCAAGCTGAGAATAACAATGAAAAGCAAGCTATTTTTATCTGAACTTGAACATAATTTAGAGATAGCAGAGTGTTATAGTGAGGAGAGTTTTGACAGAAAGGAAGGTGATTTCAAGTTAGTTAAACCCGTCACAAACTATTAAAACCTGCATGTGAGCTTCATCTGTATAGCTGTAGGCAAAATAGGGTAGTCATAGAATGACAGAATGGTTTCGAGGGGACCTTCAAAGATCATCTAGTTCCATCCCCCTAGGCTGGGTTCCACACCTCCCACCAGACCAGGTTGCTCAAAGCCCCATCCAGCCTGGCCTTGAACCCCTCCAGGGATGGGGCATCCACAGCTTCTCTGGGCAACCTGTTCCAGTGCCTCACAACTCTCACAGCAAATGATTTCTTTCCGGTGTCTAATCTAAATCTCCCCTCTTCCAATTTAAAACTGTTACCCCTTGCCCTGTCACTGCACTTCCTGACAAAGAATCTCTCCCCAGCTCTCCTGTAGCTCCCTTCAGATACTGAAAGGTTGTTGTAATGTCTTCCTGGAACCTTCTCTTCTCCAGGCTGGACAACCCCAGCTCTCTCAGCCTGTCTTCATAGGGCAGGTGTTCCATCCCTCTAATCATCTTTTTCAATAAGTTTGTTTCACTAAATAGCTTTGTTTCAAGTCAGCAAACCCACAGACACCATATTTCAATGGTAAGCCAGAGAGATTTAGATTCCCAATGTTTTTAATGTGAGGTTGAGATATTGTGCTCTAAGCTCCATCTCTCCTGCAGCCTCATAAACATATGAATGGCAGTAAGCAGCTCAAAGCCAATGCATCAGTGTCATTCAACAACAACTTATGGTCATAGGTACCTCAAGTGTTTGGAAATGACCTTGTTTTCCATGTCTGAATCAACAGTCCAGACACACAGTGAAGATTAATATCATGATTCCTTTCTATAACAAAAAAATATTTATATAAGGAAATGTAATAAATATATTAACAGCGGGAAATCCCATTTTCACTGGGACAAGTCTAGATGTTGCTTCCTAACTGCAAGCTGTAAAATGCAAAGTGCACTGGATACTGCTGAAATTGAACTATCTCAATTAAATTAATGGAGGCATTTCCTACTCTGAGATTTCAGAAACAAGAAGACATCTGTTAGGATAAACTGGAAAAAATACAGAAGTTGAAAAGCTTCCCGAGTACACCCAATGAACAAATATTTTACCCTTTCTGTTCATGAATTTCCTTCAGACCATTTTTAAACAAATTAAAATTTCTGTACCCACAGGGTCATATTTTTGAGAGCACATGGGTTATCTGAGAACACAAGAAGTAAGGTGTTGTGGTAAATAATCTGACAAATACCCACAAGCCCCATCTCAGCCACTGTGCTGAATTTTCTTGGCAAATTGGTGGGGTTTTTTTTTCTTTTTTACTGGACAGATTCTCACAGGGACACTGCCCACGTTTGCTCACGTAGCAGTCGTGCCCAGCTAATGTGTGTAACTGCCCTCCCCCAGGGGCAGCAGGTAACGCTTTGCTGCCATGCCAGTGGTGTTCCCAGGGGCCAGTAGTGGGTCCAGTCCTCTTCAATATATTCATCAATGACCTGGATGAAGGGATGGAATGTACCCTCAGCAAGTTTGCAAGTTTTGACACATAACTAGGAGGGGTGGCTGACACCCCAGAAGGCTGTGCCACCATCCAGAGAGACCTGGACAGGCTGGAGAGATGGGCTGAGAGAAACCTAATGAAATTTAACACCAAGGAACTTAACCTTGAATTTGGAAGCAGGTTGCCCCCTGGAGTGGATTGTGGTTCAGTTCCTTTCCAGTGTACGAGCCTGGAAACCGGTGTGGAGCTTTGGGCACGGGTTCAAGCCACTCACAGCACAACAGGAGACTGGAAACAAGGCTGAGTGATGAATTTGGCACCTCGTTTAATTTGGCGCTGTCACGTCCTTGCTACCTCTTGGTTTTAAGCGATTGCCACCTCCAGATGGGCAGAACGAGCTATAGGACTATTAGCATAAAATTATATAGAATCATAGAATCTTCTAGGTTGGAATTGACCCTCAAGATCATCTTGTCCAACCATCAACCTTAACTCTGACAAAAAATAAACACCCACACACCAAACAAAATGCAACACCATCACTAAACCATGTCTCCCAGCAGCACGTCAACCTGGCTTTTGAACATCTCAAGGGATGGTGCCTCAACCACCACCCTGGGCACCTCACTCCAATGTCCGATAACCCTTTCCATGAAAAATTTTTTTCTAATATCCAGCCTGAACCTCCCCAGGTGTAACTTGAGGCCGTTTCCTCTTGTCCCATCACCTGTGACTTGGGAGACCAACTCCCCCTGACTACACCCTCTTGTCAGGGAGTTGGAGAGAGCGAGAAGGTCTCTCCCCTCAGCCTCCTTTTCTCCAGGCTGAATAACTGTAGTTCCCTCAGCCTCTCCTCGTACGATTTGTTCTCCAGACCCCTCACCATCTTTGTTGCTCTTCCCTGGACCCGCTCTAGCACCTCAATGTCTATTTTGTGGTAGGGGGCCCAAAACTGGACACAGTACTCAAAGTTGGGTCTCACCAGTGCAGGTCACCTCCTGCGTCCTACTCACCACGCTTTTCCTGGTACAGGCCAGGATGCTGGTGGCCTTCTTGGCCACCTGGGCACACTGCTGGCTCATATTCAGCCGACACTTGACCAATACCCCCAGGTCAGTGATTGAGATGAGTGGTTCTGGAGGATTTTAGGATTCCCCCCCACCATCCCCCCGTCGCTCTTACCTGTTTGGGACAGAAGTGGTGTGTAAGGGACTTTGGGTTCTATTGCACTCATGGGTGGAGGTAGCAAGGGGTTGGCGAAGCTGCGGAGCGGGTGCGTGGGGCGGACGCAGGCGGTGGGGATGGTTCTGCTGGGGGCATCCTCGGTGGTGGAGTGCTCGGGTTGTGTCTGGGGGAGCAAGGAAGGCTGCTGTGGGGCCGCTCCTTCGTTCACAGCTGCAAGAAAATAAGCCAAAAAACCAAACCAAAACAAAAAAAAACCCTATTATTGATGCATTTTCGTATGTCCCATTTCCTCCTGCAGGAAATGGCTGAACAGTTCCATCAAAAGTTATTGGCAGAAGAATTAAAAACCAGATGTTCCTCAGAGTGGCCGTGTACGATCTGAGGCTCAAAACATCCTCCTTTAAAAAAGAAAACAAGCATGATATTTTTAGCTCCTCTCTACGTGTTTTTAAATTTGAAACATCAATAAATACATCACGCGGAGGTTGGAAGAAACTGTAAGTGCATTCAGCATGACGATATTGTTCCACTCATAGTGGAGAAAAGCTGGAGACAAAGAAAGGACTTAATTAATTTCCATGTAACCAATCACCAATATTGTTTTTCTGGGAGACAGCTGTAACATTTAGTGTGCCAAAGCAGTAGGTTGTTGTTTTATTAGCTTATATTCAATTTTTCAGAGACTTATAAGTTCCACGTCAACCTTCTAACATACAAGATGGCTTCCCTATGTTCTGAGGTGGTTCTTCAAAGCTTCCAATATCAACCTCTGTCGTGGACCTTCCATGGCAGAAAACAGAAGCAAATGTAGCATTAAGGAAAATAAAAGGATGAAACAAAGAGAAAAGCCCTTTATTTCTACAGCCCTCTAGAAAGCCACGTTGTACCCAACTATAAATGACAATATTATGATGACTGTACAGGAGTTTTCAGGGTATGGTCCACAGCGTGGCCTAATGTCACCAGAAGAATGCAGATAAAGGTTCTCTTGAAACTTATCAGATGAAAAACCTTCTAACCCTGGAGTCTAAAATCAGAGTTTCTTCTGGGCAGTGAAGAAGATGATGCATAGGGAGAGAAGACAGAGAGCCCAGATCTTTGGCACTGCTCTTCACCCAACAACTGACTCTTGGTCGCGCAGAGAAACCCACCACTGGTCCTTACACCAGGAAACCACTCTGTGTCCCGAGTTATTCAGACTTTTAGAAGTTTAAGAAAAGAATTGAAAACAGAAAAAAAGAATTGCAAAGAAAACAGATTATTCTGTTCCTGTAAGGGAACTGCAATTGGAATAAGGAAATCTTTACAATCTCTTCCAGAACGCTATGCCTACCGTGATGAGCTGAACTCGTTAAGAACTAATTACAAGGAGGAGTGATAAATGTGAGTCTGCCATTGTGCTTTTTGGATGGCAGCAAGAAGTTAGTTTCCCCATGCCCCCCTGCCCCCCCCCGAAGAACCTGCTGCGTCCATTTCTCTCCTACTGCAGTACGAGAAGAGAATTGGATGGAAAACACCAATTTTCCAAATCTTCCAAATCCTGAATTACCCACCACCCCAAGAAGGGAGAACGTTCTCCCTTCAACAACAGCACCCACAAAGCCTGACATTATTCACAAGCTGAAGAGCAGAAGGAAGATGGTTTGTGAAGAGCCTGGTCACAACAAGAACCTCTTGAATTCGAGCGGGTTGGTGTTGTCTGGCATCTCCACGGTATCTACACCAACCAGGATGGTTCACAGCACAACTGTTAATCACACAGCTCCTGGCAGGAAAGTGAAACTTTGGAGAAGCTCAACCTTTCATGGAAGAAAACAGCCTTCCTGACACACGGAGATGAGAATTAGTTATTACACCAGGACCCAAAATACTCCAGAGGACCTGGTTTCTCTCAAAGCTTGCTGCGCAAATAACAGGCAATTACACAGCCCAAGCAAATCTCAGGGCATTTTATAATAATTAATGTCAAAGTATCTAAGTAATTGCAACCTACTAAGTGGCAAAACAATTTTGAGAGATGGAAATGAGGAGAAATCAGCCCCTCTGCTTGTTCCTATGGCAATGCCGCAGATGGCCCTGGCCATATTGAAGGCTGTGGACAGAAACCCAACTACAGGATCAGAGCAAGGTCAGAATCTTCTACAGTTTGTACAAGTTTGCTCAACTGTGGCTCGTTTGCCATGTTTTCACCTTCAGGGCTCTTTGCATCATCATGCCGTTACTGATGGCTGCTTTTTCCAGTTCCTTCCTTGCCCAGCAGACTCCTCTCTTTTCTTCTCTGAGGGCTACCATTCTCCTTAAGGAGGCCAGAGATATTGAGGTTATTTGTTACAGACTCAAGCAGGAATGATAGTTTAGATCATTCCACCCTTACTGTTCAAACATTCAAGAAGGTGTCACAGTGTGTCATGTCTCTAGTCTACCATGGGCATTGGGTTCTTCTCCCTTCACCTTGTCCTACTCAAGGAAGATGCACAGCTGAGGTTACAACGCGTTTCTGGAGCAAATCCTTGGCGAGGTCTTTCCTTCAAGCCAAAATAAGGCATTTTGACCACGCTCTTAAGCCTCAAAACGTCTTTCAACATGTTTGTCAAAGCCTGCATCTCCTATGGAGCCCAACGCTTTTCACTCTGTCCTTAAGGATACTTCTTTTGGGATGCTCTTAACCTGCTCGGAGAAACAAGTATATTTTCTGCCATGGGGCTCTCAGATAACAAAGCTTTATCAACTTTCCCAGCCAGCATAATGGTCTCTGCATTAAAAGGCCATTCAATTTACTGTATGGGTATGTTTTATCTTATGGATTTAGTTGTAAAATCTGAAGGCCATTACTACAGAAAAGATTTTGGGTTACCCTTCAGCTATTACTGAAGAGGAAGGTCTGATGACTCTATTAAAATGAGAAGCCAGAGTTGGGATTTAAATACTGAAGGTAAGTGGCCTAATGAAGGTGCTTCATGCTTGAGAAGGCTGTTTGCCTGAAAATCAGAAGTGCAAACATAATGAGACCCATCAATTTGCAATTCACTCAAGTCCCTGCAGGAAGAAGGGATGGATTGTTTATTTGAAGGATGGATGAAGATGAGCACATCACTACTGCTGCCTACATCCCCTCCATCAATCCCCTGCCCAGCGGCCAGATATCTACACCTCGAGAGCAGGGTCCAAGAATTCTGATTATTTCTACCCATCCAATTTTTATCTTATTTTTTTTGTTACAGAAAGTAAACTCTCAATTGACCTTCCTCCTCATTGACAACACCGTGCTGTGTTGGGCTCTATGGCCCTTGAATTTAGTATAGTATTTTGCCAGAGTAAAGAAAACATCATGCTATATGTGAAGATCTCTTCTAAAGCTCAGTAAAACCAATTAGGGTCTCTGATTGCTTTGGAGAAGCTTTGGATAAAGCTCTACTTGTCTCCCTTTTATGGGTGAGGAACACTGAGAGGGAGCTGGCTTTGAACTTCAGTAGCCATGGACACCGCTCACCAAGCAGAGGAAAATACAGGAGATACAAAACCTTTTGATCTTCCCTTTGCTTTTGCATTAATTGTCGGGCGGTAGGATGCTCTTTACCAGTTTCATGAATTTAGGTCTCTTGAGTGTATGTTTACACAGTCTATCTTCTCTTAACAAGTACCACTTGGAAATATTCCCGTGTGGATTTGTGGCTGTTGGCTCTGCTGCAGCCTGGGGTAGTGAAAAATCAATACAGGCTGAGAACCAAAGGGAATAACAATTCCAAGGGTGTGATGGTCAGTGGGGACCTAAAATATTCCGTACCTGATGATGATTTTCCGTGCATTTTTGACCTTATAAAAGTTATAAACATCATGTGCCCCAGACCATATACCTGTATAATAAAAACCAGGGCCTTATTCTTGTTGAGATCTCAGGATGTTATTACAGCACATAATTTTTCTCCTCTGTGAGATACTGCAACCCCTGCTGGATCAAAACCAGACTGTGGAGTAAAAAAAGACTATTTCCAGTAACTCCAGTATGCAGCTTCCACGGTAGAAGGGATTTAGGCTTCCCAGGGGGATGGGCTCACTTCAAAGAGCTGACTTTTCACAGCCAGAACCCCAGTTCCAAGGGGAAAAGGGCTCAGGAAATATTGGCTTCATCACACTTCACTTGAAGAGATTCATGTAGATAAAGTTATGTTCGTTCTGTGATATTTTTCTATGACTATTTAGAACCAATTAGTATAATTGTTGTCTTGTTCTGGTTTACAGAATTTACCAGAAAATAGGTTTGGTTTTTTTTTTTTTTTTTTAAAAAGTGTTTTCTCAACATCTCCAAGTTTTCATCACATGGATTATCAGGGCAAAACACTGATGAATGGCTCCCCAGTTGCAGTTTTTAGGGTTAGACTCTTGGAAAAGGGTGAGAGGGATGGGACCAGGACACAGTCTGTTTCTGCTGACCAGTGTGTGGATGGAGATGGGGTGGGATATGGGATGGGGCAACTTCCCAAGTGGGAGATGGTTTCCTCTAGCTCTCTTCTTTCCCTCCTGGAGACCATGATGGCTCAGCATCTCCAATAGTTGTGGCAGAGGAGAAAAAAGAACAGATTTCCTTCTATTATATATGGCCAACTAGAAATGTCATTGTCTTCTCCTCCTTGTCTTGAAAACATTGTAAGCAGATGGAGCTCTGGAGGAGTGTGGAGGACAAGGCAAGCCATGGGAAGGATTGATGACCAGACAAAAGTCACTTTATCTGGCTCAGAGATGTCTTCTGCCAGGAAAAAAAGCTATTTAGCTATTGTATTTCATGGCTGGTGGTGCCATCAGCAGCAATCAAACGGGCAGGCCAGCTTTTTACTCAAGCTCTGGCCGGGGTCTGAGTCTTTTTTCCATTTTCTTTAGGTTCCTCTTCAGCAGGACATTCGTCCTAAAGATAAGTTGCAGCACTTGAATCTTTGGGTCAATGACAAAAAGCTTTCAGAAAAAGAAGGTGGTGTTGGAGCATCATCTGGCCAGCAGGATGTGGCCTGGCCTGTGATTTATTCAGGGATTGCTACATCTTGATCGATGGGCCCCAGGTAGGCTCCGTCTCAGAGAAATAATTTTTTTTTCAGACACAGCTGCAATTGGTCAAGAGTCAAGTGAATTTTTCACTGAGGGGGAAAACACAGGGAAAAAAAAAGGCTTCATGCAGTGTCTCCACACTCTCCTTAACCCCTAGTTGCTCTGGACCGCATGAGCGCGTTAAGAAAACAAAGAGGGTGTTCAACCTGGACAAGAGAAGGCTCCAGGGAGACCTTAGAGCCCCTTCCAGTCCCAAAAGGAGTTCCAGGAAAGCTGGGTAGGGACTCTGGATGGGGTGGGGGGAGCCATAGGATGAGGGGGAAGGGTTTGACACTGAAAGAGGGGAGATGGAGCTGAGATGTGGAGAAGAACTTCTTGGCTGTGAGGGTGGTGAGAGCCTGGCCCAGGCTGCCCAGAGAAGCTGTGGCTGCCCCGTCCCTGGAGGTGTTGAAGGCCACGTTGGATGGGGCTTTGAGCCTCCTAGTGGGAGGTGTCCATGCCCAGGGCAGGGGTTTAAATGCCTTTATCCTTCCTTGGAATGAAAATTAATTAACGCCCCATTAAATCAACCTCTTTATGAACCTTTATGAGCAAGCTGAAGTGATGAAGGCTGAGGAAACAATTCAGTCCTCAAATATTTATTTCTCCATCTCCATGAGCAGACACAGGGCAGTTAATTTTGCTTTTACTCCCCAACATCTAACGTATGAAGCAAGAAACTGAATCTTATTTTCTTTCTGTGCATTGCATTTTGTGGTGGGTTTGGTATTAATTTCAGCAGATCAAAAGCTGATTGTTCCAGCGACACAGAATCTTGTAATTGTCTAAGTTGGAAGGGACCTTAAAGATCATGGCCACCTTGAAAGCACCTCAGCAACCACACTGAAGACATCAGGGTGTTGACTGAACATCAAGGTGATGACTGGGACACCTGAACCCACTTTCTACCTAAAATCCCACTGCTGGATTCCAATCCCCAAGGACCTGCTTGAAAGCAGCAACCAAAGAGGAGGAAAAATCAGTCATTTTGAGATGAGTTCCCCCATCCGTGTAACAGATTGACATGAACCTGCCCATAATTCAGCCTTGCCATGCAGTGGAGTTAAGGGAGGATTATGAGAAAATATGAGCCCCTCCAACCATAATTAATATGCCAGAGCACGCTCGTTAGGCTTGAAGAGAGAACAGATGGCGGCGGGTGCGGTGGAGGCTGGGGAGGAGGTCGGGAAGGTGAGGTTGGGGGTGATCATGAGAAGGTGAAGAGCAGTTATGGGAACACACCACATGCCAATCTATTACTGGAGAGGAGAAAACCTGAACACAGAGCTCCCTGGAAAGAAGAGACGAGCGATTCGAGACGGGACAAGGGTATCCACGCGTCTAAAAGGATCTGCAAAGGGAAGAAACCCTCTCTATTTTCTCAATCGAGGAAAAATTGGCTCAAATTTCAGCAAGTTAGATATTAAAGAGAAGGTTTCTGGCAGGGAGGGCAGCTAAGCCTGAGAAGACACTGCACAGAGAGGTTGTGGAAGTGCTCTCAGGGATGATTTTAATGAGCGATGATGCGAGACGCCGCCCGGGGATGAAGGAGAGCTCTTGAAGCCGGCGGGTTTTTTTTCAGACCCAGGGAAAAGAGCAGATCAGATTAGAGATGTGATGACTTTTTTAACTTTTAAGGTGTTTGGTACAGATTGGAAACTGCGACTGGAGAAGAGACAGCCCGTGGCCAGTTACTTGTGGTACCAGCCTGGACTCATCCCGGCTCCCCAAAATCACGATGGTGTGATTTGCATTGGCTAGAGCTTAGAAGAGATAAAAACCTATTTCTGAGCACTTTAATTGCAAATAGCAAAAGAAAGGCACTGACTTCTTGCTGCTCCGAAGGTCCTGTCCACGGAGAGGGTCGGGAAGGGCACCGGCCGAAGGGTGAACTGCGGGTGGGGGTATCCACAGGTGGGGGATGGCAGGATCCCGGGGTACTGGGCACTCTCTAGCGTTGGCACCGGGATGGCACTGACCACGGCTGGAAGGAAAGGAGGAGAGAGAGATTAAATGAGTGGTTTTGGAAAAATGATTAAAAAAAATATAAGAAGAATCCTTAGAGGGTCAATAGGGAACCAGAAACGACCACGTCAACCACCATGGTTACAAAGTGAAATACCCAAATGCTCAGCGTAAAAGATGCCCCTGAATATAGAAATAATATAGAAATATTAGCCACATTTTGGGGGGTGCTCTGAATCCCTTGACGAGTCAGTGAGAAGGAAGGGATCGGGCAATTTTATGTTTTAGTTGTTGGGCTCCTGCAACTCTTCCATCAGGTCTACCAGCTTCACATCAACGTCCCTGTCACCCTCGGATGGCCCCAAGGGGGGACCAATATGGGGCTGAGGGTGTCCGGGCAAAGCCCAAACCTGTAAGGAACAGGGGTGAGACTTGCCAGCAAACCAGCAGCTGAAAACTCAGAAGTCGAAGCTGAGTTCTTGAGTTGAATTTAAGTGATAGTTTGATTTGAAAACCAAGACCAGAATGTGCTAAATTCCAGCTTTCCTTTCTTTTCAACAAGCCAGTGCTTGAAGAGCGGGTGATAATCAAGCTACGCAAATTTCTTTGTAGCCTCTAGGAAAAACTTAGAAACTCTCATTAAACTTTTGCCCAGCTAAATAAGCAGCAGAGATTTTTGGCTCCTTGATGATAAGGTTTGGCTTATCTAGCACCTTTCACACAGGACTTATAAGCAATGCTGTAAACTTTTAAAAGAGTCATTATGATTTCTTCTTGCTCCCACTACATCCATTACCCAGAGTGGCAAACTGGGCTACCTGCCCAAGGTCACACAAGGAGCTATGATGGTGCCAAGGCTTTAGGAAGGTGGGTTTTTTGGGTTTTTTTTTTCTTTAAGCACACGGCTGTCAATGAGACAGCTCTGAGCTTCCAGAGGTAAAAATGTGAGGACGTAGAAAACTCATGAAGAAATGCTAACCCGGGTGATTTGAGCTTTGGAGTTGTCTGAGTTCAATCCACCTGCCCTTAAAAGAGAATTTCTACTCTTCAGACATTTCACTGTGTCCGTGGAACACATTTTTATTGACAATACATATAACATCGCTGCGAGAGTGAAAAAATATCCCTCTGTATTAAATCCTATTAAAGAGCAACTTGTTTTTCCAAGTCTGTTCCTTCATTTCTTTTTTAGGGCAGAGGCACCTAGTGCTTTCATTTTTTAGAAGAAGACAGGATTACTATTCACTGCAGCACTCTATTGTAAAGAAGCTGGAGAAAAGGGAAAAGCCAACATTTTTCAATAAATCTCAGCAATTTCAAGCAGATATGACAACAAATCGGTTCTGTCACAGCCCGTCAGCGATTGGATTTGCACTTAATACTGATACGCTAAGACACTGAAAACAGAAATTCCCTGACCAAATCAGGGAGCTCCCTCAGCACTCTTCTACATTTAAAATCAAGAGAAAAAACCCACACACCCTCCCCCCAAAATCCAACCCACATTAAAAATCTCTCTTCGTGCCGCTTTTCCTCTGCGAGTGTTTTATCTTCCCTCTTCTGGAAAGCGAGGGTGACAAACACAAACCAGGAAAATTAGAGGTAGGACACTCCAATGGGATAACCTCCAAAGCCCTTTACTCCATTATTTCTGGTGTAAAACTGGCCAAAAGACAGGACCCAGAGGGCACAGAATCCAGCTGGAAGTTCCCCAGGGTCAGTACTGGGTTCACTTCTCTTCAATATATTCATCAATGACCTGGAAGAAGGGATGGGATGTCCCCTCAGCAAGTTTGCTGATGACACAAAACTAAGAGAGGTGGCTGAGACCCCAGAAGGCTGTGCCACCATCCAGAGAGACATGGACAAGCTGGAGAGATGGGCTGAGAGAAACCTAATGAAATTTAACAAGGGCAAGTGTAGGGTGATGCACCTGGGGAGAAATAACTCCCTGCACCAGGACAGGTTAGGGGTGACCTGTTGGAGAGCAACTCGAAGGAGAAAGACCTGGGAGTTCTTGTGGACAATAGGATGCCCAGGAGCCAGCAATGGGCCCTGGTGGCCAAGAACGCCAATGACATCCTGGGGGGCATCAAGAAGAGCATGACCAGCAGGTGGAGGGAGGTCATCCTGCCCCTCTGCTCTGCCCTGGGGTGGCCCCAGCTTGAGCACTGGGTCTAGTTCTGGGCTCCCCAGTTCAGGAAGGACAGGGAACTGCTGAGAGGGTACAACGAAGGGCCACAAAAATGATTAAGGGCCTGGAGCATCTCTCCTATGAGGAAAGGCCAAGAGACTTGGGTCGTTTGAGTCTGGAGAAGAGAAGACTTAGGGGGAGATCTGATCAATGCTTACAAATCCTTCAAGGGAGGGTGTCAGGAGGATGGGGCTGGTCTTTTCTCAGTGGTACCCAGTGACAGGACAAGAGGAAATGGGCACAAACTTGTGTTTAAGAAGTTCCACCTAAACAAGAAGAGGAACCTGACAGAGGCTGCCCAGAGAGGCGGTGGAGTCTCCTTCTCTGGAGACATTCCAACCCCACCTGGCCACGTTCCTGTGCAACGTGCTCTAGATAGACCCTCTCTGGCAGGGGGTTGGACTAGATGATCTCCAGAGGTTCCTTCCAACCCCATATGATTCTATGATTTCTCTCTGTAAATCCTCCTCTCTACGTAAGAGCTGGGGTATTTGTGAGTTACAGGATTCCCCCCGTCAAAGACTAAAAGCTTAAAAAAAATCAAGATAAAACCTTATCAAATTCATTTGCTTTAAGCTCCTTCCACTTGGGTAAGCAAAGGTGCAATATATATATATATATGTAGATATATTTAACTCAGCCTGCACAAATAAGACTTGCTTAAATCTGAGTTTAATTATTTGCAAACAATCACAGCATGTTGTCGCTGCAGATTAGATTCACACCGTTGAAAATATAAATAAATAGAGAGGAGGGCCTAATTTGTCAAAATGCATCATTTCAATGAAAAAAAAAAGAAAAAAAGAAAGCTGTTTAAGAACACTTTAATTTATAAGCCGTGTAACAACGTTACCCTGACTTTTAATTAACTAACACTGCTATTGACCCACGGTAATGACAATTGATTTCTTGGACTAGTGATGTCCTTCAAGCCAAGTCAACCCAGGAGGAATCCCAGCCCAAAAAATAGGACAAATTGCATGCTTTTGAGATTAGTGTGGTTACAAGTTGGGAGTATTCCCCAGGTGGAGTCAGAGCTTTCTCCACCTCATCCCACCGGTCGTTCTGCCCAATGACAAAGGGGATGGAAGCTGAAATGAGGTGGAGAATTGGAATTCATCCTCTCCCTCAGCTCCTCCCAGGTCATTTCCTGAACAAACCTGGTAGGTTATTCCCTCTCCTCTTCTTCCTTCAGTTCCTTCTGTTTTATTTTATTTTTAATGCATCACTTGTGATGTGCCTTTCCACAAACCTACAAATAGGCACTTCTCTTTAAACAGCAAATCTAGAAAGAGATTTTGGGATGAAATGGATTTCTGTCAGTCTATATCCATTTTTAACTCGGCCAATTTGCACAGATCTACCAATTCCTGTGGATTTCTGTTCACATCTAATTTGGGAGGCCAAAGGGAGAACACCATCCCTGGAGGTGTTCAAAAGACGGGTTGACGTAGTCCTTAGGAATATGGTTTAGTGATTTTTGTCAGGGTTGGGTTGATGGTTGGACTAGATGGTCTTTGAGGTCCCTTCCAACCTAGACAATTCTATAAAGATTCTATGATTCCTAGCTAACAGCCAAAAGCTACCAAGAAATTGATCCCAAAACTGCTGAGAAGAAAGGTGGAGACCCAAAGCCTTATCCTTGACCTTGAACTTGAGCAGCGACAACCCTTCTCTCCGGTGCCTCCGGGCTCTCGCGTCTCTCTTTCCTTTGCTCAGATGTCAAAAAGGTCCTTTCAGAAATTTTAATCAGTTCTGCAGGATGGAAGAACCTATTTAATGCTCTCCAGCCTCCCCTGGCTTTCTCATGTACTTTGGAAAAGATTCACTTCACCTATGAGATTTGTTCACTGCTAAAGGCTCTGTAGCCACCAACGTTCAACACCTGGTAAAAATAGCTTTCCTCCTCATTTATTTGGCTGCTCCATGTTAAAAAAGCAGATGGTGGCGTGGCCAACCACTACAGATAAAAGAAAATATAGCCAAAATTGTAATAGTGTCCAGCTGATTGTAATTAATGATAATAATAACAACTCGACAATTTACATCTGTGTATTGCAAAGCCCCTTCCCTGGCAGCTTGAACTCTTACCCCTTTTGTTTAAATTTTAATAGGCAGGGAGACAAGAGGGATTTATCCATCACTATCCACCTGCTAAATATAGAAAGGACAACTCGTTAGGATTTAGGCTGACTCTGGCAGAAAACAGGATGGCTGAATTCTCTCCATCCTTCTCCTACCGATGCGTTGCGAAGCCCTGGCCAGCTTCCAGGCCTTTTCATTTCTGTTTTTTTTTTTTTTTTAGGAAAAACACAACGTTGCTAACGCTATTTAACACGCCGAGGCACAACCAGATGAGAAATTTATGAGAACTTCAGGTGGCTGAGCCCTGGCTCTTTGGGGAGGGTCCTGGTGGAAGGTGGTGGTACTCACGAGGGTTGTTGGGTTGCGAATCCATGGGGATCATGAGCTTGGCCCGGGTGGCTCTGCGGGCAGCAAGCGAGCGTTCCAAGGTGGACATGCTGCTTCCAACATCTTCTGCCTCAGGACCTAGAGGGAAACAACACGATGGCTTAGTTGGAAATGCTGTAAAATAATGTGAGGTTTTGGTTTTTTTTAGGATTCAGTTATTCTAAACCGACCATTAAATATCAGCACCTGCAAAGAGCTGCACAGATTATTTTGGTTACCTTTTCTGAATGAAAGTATTGCTTGCCTTGCTTGCCTTGATTTTTTTTTTGGTAAGAGAATTAAGATAACACATCCCCTTTTTTCTTTTGTCTTGGAAATTATCCTGAGAACTCCATTCACTTCATAAAAACGTGACATTTTTCTCCTAACTTCGCCGTCATAAACTTCTTTCACAATTCAAATACCAAGAACCAGAAAAAAAAGCTGCACAAATTCAGGTACCTACAAAACCTGGCAGCTAAGAATAGGTCTTTGAGATCTGAAGGATGAAAATGGACTTCCCTCTGAGATGCCACAAAATCCTATGTCCTGATTGTCCGGTAATTCATGGAAACTCGTTTTTTTTCTACAGCATCCATGGGACAATTCAAGATGTGCCTGAATCTTCCAGTTATTTGCTCCTGGATCACCAACTAGCACATCACCCTGAGATATGGTGTCCAATCCAACCCAAAAATGTCCCACCCCCTAGAGACATCAGACTCTCTGCGGATACGGACGCTCTGATTTAGTCACATTAGTGTAGGAGATTTGACATATTCAAAGATCTTGGAGAATGCACTTGTCAGAACGAAAACGTGGTTGAAAGTGGATGTTCAGTAATTTCAGGGAAATAAAAGCTGCATTGCTCTCTTCATACCTTGTCTGGCATGAACCTTAAATTTATGTTACTTTTGCTATTTTAATAAAGTGGGGATGAAATCAGCTAAATACTGTCACAAAGGTGAGCTTAATACCCACTCAGGCTATTCATCTCTGATGCACCCAAGTAAATACATATTCCTTAAAAAAAAAAAAAAGAAAGAAAAAAGGGATTTGCATCAAAAAGACTACAGTTTTTTTCTCAAATCCCTCTGACTGTCTGAATTACAGGATTAAAATGCCGAGTTTTCCATCGATGGCCGTTCAAAGACCTAATTGCTAGTGAAAAGCCAGGGCTGGTCTTACTGAACTGGGCACGACAGGATGGGAAGAAACATCAAGGCATTTATTTATGGTCCAAGGAGTTTTTCCCCATGAAAGACCCGGCCTTTGTCATTAACTTGCTGATCTGCTGTGATGGCTTCCTACCAGGCGCTCGATTGCGAAGCCCCTGCAATCAATGGAGCTCTCACCTCCCTCTTTCTGGGCCTCAGATCAGCTCCTCTGATGGTCTGCAACCCCTCTACAGGCAGAGGGAACCTTCTGGTTACCTCCCCCCAATGTCTAATCTAACGAGGATCTTTGTATGAAAACCAATAAAAACCATTTCTCACAATTACCTTCATAAACAGCAAACTCTCAGCCCCCCCCAAAAAAAGCAAAAGAAAATTAGATCCAGTTAGACATTTGAAAACTGCTCCTTTTAAACCTTTTCTTTTTCCCTGGCAAGAACAGAAACTATAGAAAAAGGATAAAAACATCAGAAACATCTGAAAAAGTCACCTTCACTGTTTATATTCTGATACCCTGGAATTATTTCACTCCGTCCCCCACAAGCGACGTGTTCATGATGAAAACAAGACAGAAATGTTGGTGTTTTCCACTTTTGTGCTGTGTTTTGCCCTCTGTCCCTCCCCCATACCCACCACCAGATCTTCTACTGTTTTTTGGGGGAAAAAATGTCATCAGCTGAAGTGAAACCTGTGAGGGGCACCTGTGTGCACTGAGGTGAAAAAAAGGAGGAGGAAACTTCACCGAAACCCCATTTTTCTTGAGGAATTTTTTTCCTCATACCTCTGAGTTTTCTCAGCCTCCCTGGCCCCAATTCTGTTCCTGATGATGCTGCTTACCTTCTTCCTTGATCGTGTTCTCCCTCTCCTCCATTTTTCATTTGGTTTTTTTTCATTCATTTTCCTCAAACCTAGTAACATCTGACCTCCAGTTGAATTCCTCAACTTAAAAAATTAAAACGCTGGGAAAAGCAAATATGATGGGTTTTCTCTCAGTCTGAAACCACTGCAAAAATCATCTGGGAACATCTCTCCCAGCACCCAGAGCAGAGCTGTCAACTCTTCCAGTCTCCTCCGGAAGCTGGTCTTAGTTAGAGACTCCTCGTGCTGGGCTAAGGTCCTAACCTAGCCTTAACTAATCACCAATATCAAATTAATTTAAAGAAAATGTATAGGCTGGTGATGGAGAGTATATGGAATGGGGTTGGACCAGATGACCTTTGAAGGTCTCTTCCAACCCAACCCGTTCTATGACATTGATATGATGCCACTGCTTAGTGACATGGTTTGGTGATGGTTTTTATCAGAGTTGAAGGCTGGACTAGATGATCTTAAAGGTCCCTTCCAACCTTGACAATTCTATGATTCTATGACTCTGATTTCCCCAAATCTACAAGTGAAACCCATCCAATCTGTGTCTCTCTTGCCCTCGGAGCCCCTCACCGGGTTGTGGGGTGCTCTTGCTGCCCAGCTGTGTTTCTGACTGGCTGTGGCTGACGGGGGTGATGTCCTGGCAGCTCTGCATCGGGGAGTCCCTTCCCGTGGTGTCCGAGCCCGCTGGCTTCTCGATGTTCTTCATTTCCATCTCCTCGTGGTGTATCCACAGATCCGGGGGTCTCAGGTCCTTCTGGCTGCCCTTCCTTTTACCAGCGCTGTGAGTCGCACGTTTCCTGCAGCAAAGAAAGATCAAAACTGTCACTTCAGAACGATTTTCCCCTTTAGAAGACCCCCCAAAAAAGATGGCTCCTCATTGATGTCTCTCTAAGGAAGCTCTCTGGTTGTGTCCTTCAAGGGACAGTGGTTATCTTGGTGTGGTCCAAGCTTCCTGGAGCCTGCTGAAGGGCTCAGCACAGCGGTGGAATATTCCTGGCCCAAGTGGAAAACAGCAACACTTGTGATAGAGGAAAAAAAAAAAAAAGGAGAATATTTACAAATTCATCTGCACTTTTAGGTAACAAAATCACCCCAGAAGGGTGATTATGTCACCCAGGTTATGTCACCCCAGAAAAAAAACTTAAGGTTGTAACAACCCAGCCTAGCTCTGGAAGACCTCAGAAATAAATGCCTTCCTGGGCAAAAGGAGTTTTTTTCTTGTAAAAAACCCCACACGGGTAACCCTCCAGACCCAGACATGTAAAAAGGGGCAGTTTTAGAGACAGGACACAGAAGCAATGGCCCCATAAGCCATAATCACCTCCAGCAGGAGCCTCCTGTTGGGCTAAATTTAAGATCCCTCGTTTAATTTTGATTGCCCTATTTATTTTTTTTCCGTCGCTTTCGGTGCGGAAACAGTTTGTTTGGGGCAACTTGTATAGACATAGTCTAGACATTTGGAAGTTAAACCAGCAAATCCAAACCCAGCTTCAGGTTTTTTTAATCACTGGACAGCAATAAGCATCGTCAGGTGGCAAATCTTCCAATGTCTTAGGAGAAGATGAATGATTCTTTGAATATTCTTGCTCCCCCCTCTAGAAGCTATAAAGGAGGTCAAGCTTGATTGAGTCAAACTCAGGTATTTCAGTTTTAGGCACCTAATTCTGGACAGGAATCTGGTTTTCTCTCTTGTAAATCTCTTTTCCCTGCTGGAAGCTCAGGAGGGATTCAGCCTGGATTCACTAAACTCAATCCAACAGAAGAATTTCTGTGTTGCCTTCACAGGCATGGCCTGATTTTTCAGGTGCTCAGACTCACAATAGAAGCAGATTTTTAAATCAGTTCATCATTCAACTACCCCAGGGCTCCTGAAAGGACGGGCCATTTCTGCCTAAATGAGAGCTTTCTTATTGAAAAAAAGATCTACACTCAAATATCCATCTTTAGAGAAAGCGTGAAACACTCCAACAGCTGATTTCAGCAAACTGGGGAGCTCCTTGGTCCCCCCACCATCCCCATTTTCATCATCCCACCCCTTTTTTTTTTAGCATTACTGCAAAGCAGTGTAATAATGTGTCTTGCCCTTAGTGCAAATATTTCCAGTAAATTTCTATAGACTAGGTAGTTTTTTTCCAAGTATATGAGAATTATCTGGAGAAGATAACACCCTCCCCAAGGTGAGTGAGTGGATCTCAAAAAACTCTGACAGTATCACCAAGGACAGAAAAGACTTTTTTTTTCCCTTTAAATCGATAGAATTGATTCTTTCCTGTGTCTGAATTATACTTGGCAATAAAAACAGCAGAGAGCTGTGCATGGCCAGGCTTATTTTTTTGAGGCTCACCATGCCAGGGCTATTTATTCTTCACAGTTTACCCTGCAGCCTGGGGGACAGGGGACATTCTCCGCTCACGGGCAATGAGGGTCACCTTTAATATCAAAAGATGGAGCCCCAAAATGCAGTTCAGTCCCAGAACCCTACGTCTCTAGGAATGTTATTGCCCAGGGTGGGGAAGCACTGGAACAAGCTGCCCAGAGAAACTGTGGCTGCCCCATCCCTGGAGGGGTTCAAGGCCAGGTTGGATGAGGCTTGGAGCAACCTGGGCTGGTGGAGATGTCCCTTCCCATGGCAGGGGGGTTGGAACTGGATGATCTTGAAGGTCCCTTCCAACTCAAACCATTCTATGATTCTATTTTTGAAGGCCATCACCGTTTTACCCTCCCACCCCAGGTGATTCCAGCACCTACTTCCTCTGCTGTGCTGAGGAGCGCCTGGTGCAGATGACAGCCACCACGGCCACCACCACCACCGTGATGACACCGACGGTGACGACGATGATGACGAGGAGGTTGCTGTTCTTCTGGGGTGTCACGCTGCCGTGGGGAGGGTGCATCTGCCCGATGGGAGGCTCTGAAAGGAGACAACGAGGGGATAATTAGCGCTGGATTCACTCCCTCCCTCCTTAAGAGTCACCCTCGAAATAGAAGACATCGAGGTGGCACAAATTGCTCCAAAAAAGCAGATGGAGGGTGCAGAAAGGTGCCATAAAGACCTGAAATTTATGTGTCGCTGCATTTCAGGGACACAGCAAACAGGAAAATATTTGAGCACTAAGGACTTTGCACTTTCTGGGTGTTAATAACCTGATGTTGGGAGTCAATAACTCTCGGCTCATTTTTTGCTATTATCAGCTGAAAATGGAAATACAGGGACTATGGATTTTTTTTTTCTTTATGGCTCCTATTTCTCAGTATTTACAGGGAAATACGTATCTTGTGTTATCAGCCAACCTGAACGCCCGATTCATTTGTCAGTAAGTGCATTCACCCCCCCTGGTCAGTCTCCTATCACATTATATTTCATTTATCGCTACAACTCGAGCAGGTTGGGGGCTCAATCTTCTAAAGTGATGAGTTTCCTCAGTTTCAGAGCAGCAGCAAGAGAGGGACTGAAAATAGCATCATTTCTACCGTCAAGTCCCCAGTCAAACCCGCTTCGAGTACCAATCCCTTTCTTTTGACAATTTTTTTCCCAATTGCATCAGGAATAGCACGTTGTATTTTCATTATCTCGTTGGATAATGCCCAACCCAGCGTTGGGTCATACGTTACAGACACCAGCAAAAAAACCAGCAGTATTTTTGCTCTGCCTGCTCGGGCATCCTTATAGAATGACAAACCCCAAACTATCTTCTCATTTCATCTTGGAAACAAAACAACCCTCAATATTTGGTGCAAGGGGATGCAAAGGGAAGAGCTGTGCTATGGCATATCCGAGATTCCGTAAGAAAAGGATGTCAAGGGCTTTCCCATCATCCCCACAACCATCATCTTCCCCGTATAAACTGAATGATATTTGTCTGGCATCTCATTTTGGAATGGAAAAGGAAAAAAGGGAGAAGTCTTTCCAAATAACAATAGGCGTAATTTAATTATAATATTTGGCCTTGATTTTCTGCCCTAATATTCTTTCTTTACTTAACTAATTATGCTATTTAACTAATTTGTCCTTTTCTCATAGCTTTTTTGCAGGCAACTGTATAAGACAAGCTGCTGCGAGTGCCATCCTTTCCGCATGTCAATAGTCTACTTCAGAAATCCCAAAATTTTGTGGGTTTGGTGTCTTCTTCATTTCCTTGAAGGAACATACCACAAAAAATGCAGCAGCTATTAAGAAAAAACACTCGTTTTTTCACTCCCTACCCTTTATTGAAGTCACTGGAAGGTCTCTTTACTCCTCAAAAGTCGTTTTTCCTCTAATTGTGATGAACGAAGAGCAGGAGAAAAAGCTGAAATATTTTCTACTAGTATTTTCTACTTTCAGACCTCGCTTGATACCACAATTTGAGGGAGTCCTGTCTCTTGTTTCATTCAATAACGTGAGATGCTGCTGCTCCATCAGGTAATGGAGATGGGGGCTGGACTCAGAAGTTATTGATGGTGGATCTACACCCCAGCTGGCACTGATTAGGTTCAGCTAATTCTTGTTAACCCACGGGGTTTCCTCTCTTTTCTTCCTATTTTAGGGCAGGATTGATTAATTTTAAGAAATTGTATTTTCTGCAGAAAGCTTAAACTGAAATATAATAACGTAAAGTGCATTTTAGAACTCTTTTTAGAGGCATTCTCATGGCCTGAGATATGATCTCCAACGCCCCTTGTGATGAAAAATACTTTTGGGAGAACTTCACCAGCTGGACACCTGATGGGTAATTTGGGGATGAGCTTTAAGAAAGGCAAAACAGAATATATGGTGTCTTGGCCCTATTTTTTTTTGTTAATATTTCTGGGTAAAACTACTATCTGGTTTGCAGCAGGTTTTTTGCACGTGGATGGGACTTTCAACAGCCGAGATAACTCTTCCCTAGAAAACAGCAAGCGTGCGACCTGTGGGCACGTTGGGTGGCCTCCAAGCTGTGAGAGAGAGGACTGAGAGAGCAATAAAGAGAAGCAAAGCAGGAGGTTATCACCAAAAGTGCACTTAATTACGGAAAATGGCTGAAAGGAGCCTGTATTTACCATTGAGGCTGCTCCTGTCTATCATGTTGGTGTCCACCGGCCAGTAGGAACCATCCCCGTGACGACCTGTTGGCAGGAAAAAAAGGCATCAGGGCACGTTGTGACAGGGAAATCAGCAACATCAAGTTTGTTGCTTGAGATAGCACCTGTTATTTTTATTTATTTATCAGCATTGGGCTGAAGAGCCATGTTGGTGTGGCCATGTTCCTGCCCAAGAGCATCTCTCCTTCCTCGTGACCAACAGGAGAATCACAAAGGTTGGTCAAGTCCTACCAAGCCCCTCTTTGTCTCTACTGCTACGGGAGCGAGCAAAGTCCACAGCAGATCTTTTGGCAGCTTTAAGCCAAAAAATCCCCATCTTCTCACCTTCCTGAAGTTGTTTGTTGCTACTGTGTGCTCTTAAACAACTGCCACGATCCTCTCCAGAGCTACACGTGTTTCTCTGGGTTGGAAATAAAATTCCCCTGCTTAACTTGGTCAACCAATTTGCCAAGCCTTTGGTGACGAACGGCCCTAAATAAATGGTAGCTGATTATCATCAGAAGAGGCCTTCAACGTAATCATCTTTTCAATCAGCGGAATCGCACCGCTGCAACAACTCCAGCCCGAGAAAGTGAGGGGGCAAAAGGTTTCGCTGCCAAAGCAGACAAAATAGAGATAAATTTAAGGTATAGAGTAATTCTGTTTACCAAGATGACACTCTAAATCAGTCCTATCCACAGCGTCTATGACCCCGGGGTTACACTGTCCTTGGGAAACCAGGTATCTCCACGGGCGACTGCTAAATGTGACTATTTTTCATGTTTAGCCCACACTGAAACCTCTTCGTGGGAGCCCAACACAGCGGAAAATTTAGTCAGAATAGCAGAGATTTCAAAAAACTAACCCTCAAGTTTAGTACTTTTTTAATTAACGTAACAGCACTTTTCAAGGCATTATACAAGACATTTTCACTATAAAAATATTTGTGTAAACAGCTGCCCATTTCATTTCTGGCTCCTCTACGGTGAGTGGCACCTGGAGATGGCATTTTCACTGGTAAGAGACAAGAACTCAAATAACTCTTAAAACCCACTATTTCAACAGCACCTTTTGTAAGGGACAACCAAGATGGAGTTGATGGGGATTTGGCTCTTTTCTGCTATTGAGACATACAAATATTTTTCAGTATTTGGATAAATGTGGAAATTTAAGCACTTTGGAGATGGGAGGTCAATCTCTATTGCATTGTAAGGTTTTGTATGTTCAAGAGAAGGTAGGGCTTAAACCCCTAAGGATTATCCATGCTCTGTTCTAAGCCAACACCTCTTCATCAATAATGTCTATCAGTTCTAAATTTAGGTTTTATTTCCCTTTAAAAAACTCAAATGATGGATAAAGCATTGTCAATTCGAGGCTTCATCTAATTAAGAAGTTAGTGAACCCGCATCCTTCCACTAAATCTTCATCTTCAGTATCTTTAGGGTTTGCAAATGCAAAATTGTGGAAAAAAAATGCTGCAGAAATGCAAGACGAGGCGAACAGATACCACAACCCCTGTTGACTTTCTAGTCTTGCTTCAGGTCCACCTGGAGGTGGTTGTCTCAATTACGTCTCAGCGTCGGGTGAAACACCACCAAGGTGCAGGGATCTTCTTTAGATTTCTTCTTCAAATCGTCTTCTTTGAATCTTCTTTCAATATCTTCTTTCAATCTCCTTTGAATCTCAAACATGCCTTGCCTTCTGAGATGCTTTCCATCTTCTGGACCTTAAGGAAGACTTCCTACACCTGCTTGATAAACACAGCCAGATGACAAAGAGTTTAAAAAAGGCTTTTTTTTTGGTTTTTTTTTTTCACAGAAGGGGTTATTCTGATCACATGGAGTATTTCTTCTTTCTCTTCTCCAGCACAGAGCGTTCCACACCGCTGTGTTATTTGTTTAGGAAGCAGCTCTTTGAAAAAGATCTTGAACTGCTCATCCCTTCACTCCTGCTACGCTCAGAGTTTGCAAAATAGCTTCAGAACCCAAAGCCCGGAGCCATTAAAAACCTTTAATAAAGGAAAAAAAAAGAAAAAAAAGACAAACTTGATGCTTTCTGCAGTCACAGTACGAGACGATGTGACTGTTTCGGGGCTGATATCAGGCTCTGGATGTTCCAGGAGCCATTTTCAAGCATGAAGGAATATGCAGAAAAAGGAGCAAACAGCAAAGCGGCTGCGATAATCCAACATGGAGGAGGTTGAATGGCTGAAAACCAAACTCCAAGCATGACCAGACTGGTCAAGCATCGTTTCATCCTCTCTTCAGGAGACACAAAGTTCCTCTGCATCACTTGAAGAGCTTCCACGTGCCACTGGATTGGATGCAAAACAACAGAGGCCACTGTTTTTCTCAGGATTCGGAAACCATAGAATCATAGAATTTGGTTTGGATTGGTAGGGAACTTAAAGATTATTCAGTCCCAACCCCCTGAACTGGGCAGGGACACCTTCCACCAGACCAGGTTGCTCCAAGCCCCATCCAACCTGGCCTTCAACCCCTCCAGGGATGGGGCAGCCACAGCTTCCTGGGGCAACCTGGGCCAGGCTCTCACCACCCTCACACCAAAGAAGTTCTTCCCCACATCTCAGCTCCATCTCCCCTCT
>JAOWAS010000019.1:1354895-1372124 GCA_028565315.1 Scolopax rusticola
AACCCCTCCAGGGATGGGGCAGCCACAGCTTCTCTGGGCAACCTGGGCCAGGCTCTCACCGCCCTCACACCAAAGAAGTTCTTTGAGTATCTCATCTAAATCAAAACCATTATCCCTCATCCTTTCGCTACACTTCCTGACACAGACTTGGACACAGTCCTCCAGGTGGGGTTTCACAAGAGCAGAGCAGAGCGATAGAATCCCCTGATCTTGGGTTTCCTTTGAGAAGTGAGGAGTATTTTAAATCATTAGCATTAAAAATCACAGATACTCATTATATTATGGGGCAAGTATGACACACAGGCATGACCACATCCTACATCTTGTGATGACACCAGAGCTCAGCAGAAAGACTGCTCGTCTTTGTTACCCGTGAAAAAAAGTGAAGAAATAACATCATTTTACACATACGCTGTTGGATGAACTCGAGCAAGGCTTTTGATGACAAATAACACCCTCCCTCCCCCCCAAAAAAAGCCTTTTCAGCAGCTCTCACCGTACCTGCTTCATAGGTGGTGGCGTGGGCTGTCATGCTCCAGGTGCTGGACCTCCGACCTTTGGTGACCATGACAGAGAACTCGTACATGGTGTTGGGCTTCAGGCCCGTCACGGTGTGACTCAAGGCGGTGGTATCTGCCGACTGCAAAGAGAGGGAGACAAAAACCTCTGTAAAGCCACTCTTTTTTGCTGGCAGCCAAGCAAAACGCAGTTACAACGAATTCCTTTCTCCAGCAAAACAGCTCTACTGCTGCCGTGCAACTTAACGGGAGTATTTTTAGCCCAAATCTGACACTGAACTCATTGCGTGTAATTTAGGCAGTTAAATCAATTATTGTGATGTTTCCTCTTTTCCCAGACAAAGCCACTTGCCACACGGTTGGGTTTTTTTTTCAGATGTAAATTGGAAGCCAACTCCACAGCCTTTATTTATGCCCGTACGAGGATTAAAAAAAAATAGAGGAATGTTGCCATAACTTAAAAAACTCATTTCCAGCTTCTTCGATGGGTTCCTTCTAAAAAAAAAAAATAAAGGGTTTGAACATTTACTGCTTTTGAGTGGAAGCTCCAAAAGAATTTTTAGCTCTGGAAAGCTAAAAACTGGGTAAGGCTTCCCAATTTCTGGAGTTAACAAGTCATTTATGATACGAGATGGAAACGTGACCCAGGACCCCGGCATAAAGATGCCTTTTTGTATTCATAAACCACGCTTCTGCTTGGTTAAATCTAAGATGTTTGTATATTAGATTAGATTTTGAAACATACTATTGATTTGCCTCCCCCTGATCCGTCATGAACAACTAACCATATTGATGTGGAGGTGAATATTAAAGCGTTCATTTTGTTTTGGGCTGATGTCGCCTCCGCCCGCAGTTAAGGACCGATTCGAGGCAAATGGCTCTGGCATCAAAGGAGACGAGTGAGAAGAAAATGACGGGACAAATCGGTGACAAGTGAATAAAATCAATTCCCACGCTTTTCAAGCCCCGGAACCTGGTGTGCAATCCTCCAGCCTCAACGATTTAAAGGCAGTTAAAGGGGCTTTCACATGTTTATATATCTAGAAATCTAAGGTTTACTGAGTAAGGATAACTTAATACGACTTTTTAGCTCGATAGTCACATTTGCTTGCTGAACTTCAACAAGTTGAAGGTGATGCACCTGGGGAGGAATAATCCCCTGCACCAGCACAAGTTGGGGGTGACCTGCTGGAGAGCAGCTCTGAGGAGACAGACCTGGGAATCCTGGTGACAACAGGGTGACCAAGAGCCAACTCTTGTGGCCAAGAAGGCCAATGGCATCCTGGGGAGCATCAGGAAGAGTGTAGCCAGCAGGTGGAGGGAGGTCATCCTGCCCCTCTGCTCTGCCCTGGGGAGGACACATCTGGAGCACTGGGACCAGTTGTGGGCTCCCCAGTTCCAGAAGGAGAGGGAACTGATGGAGTAGGGACAGCAGAGGGCTGCAAAGATGATGAGGGGTGTAGAACATCCCTCTTACAAGGAAAGGCTGAGGGACTTGTGTCTTTTGAGTCTGGAGAAGAGAAGACTGAGGATCTGATCAAGGCCTATAAATACTTAAAGAGTGAGTGTTAGAGGATGAGGCCAGGCTTTTTTCAGTAACAGGACAAGAGGGAACAGGCACAAACTTGACCCTAAGAAGTTCCATCTCAAATTGAGGAGGAACTTCTTTCCTTTGAGGGTAGCAGAGCCCTGGAAGAGGCTGCCCAGAGACATGGTGGAGTGTCCTTCTCTGGAGATATTCCAACCCCACCTGGACACGTTCCTGTGGGACCTGCTCTGGGTGGCCCTGCTTTGTCAGATCAAGGTAGGGCATTCAAAATATTGTCATGAAAGCAGATCATGAATAAAGTAATGGAAATCACGTCCATGGCAGCACAAGGACTCAGCCAAGGGCCACTGAGCCAAATTCTGAGGGAGGGGAAAAGTGGAAAAAACCACACTCAGAAAAGGGATGGAAGTTAACAGCTTCTGCACTGCCATTTCCACATCTTCCAAAGACCATTCGAGAAAGATGTCCTGCAGATTAGAGTCTGCAGGACAAGAGGAGCTCAAACCTGGAAGAGGTGGAGAACCAGCCTCTGGGGCTTAGAAAGGCCAACATAAATTCTGACACGTCACTCAGGCTCTAATTGGGGGATCCTTAGTGGGATAAAGCATGGCCTGTTCCATCATCCTTGTAAAAATGAATTTGTTAGGAGAAAAACCATTACCCTTCATCCTATGGCTCCCCTCCCTCATCAAGAGTCCCTCCCCAGCTTCCCTGGAGTCCCTTTAGGGACTGGAAGGGGCTCTAAGGTCTCACCAGAGCCTTCTCTTCTCCAGATGGATCAATCCCAACTCTCTCAACCTGTCTTCATAGGAGAGATGCTCCAGCTCTCTGATCATTTTTGTGGCCAACAGGTCCCCGTCCTTCCTTCAACATGTCCATTTCTTCCCGTTCATGCTACACTAATGTGCTACCAAACCTGTGACTCATTTCTATCTCATTGATAAAGATTAAAGATCACGTGGAATTAAAATAAAACCAAACACATGGGTTTCTAGAAAGCAATAGTTATTCAGGCAAGTCTCCTTCTGATGGAAACGGGACTTTTCCTGGAGGAAAGTTTCTAAAAGCCAATTCAGGGTCTTTGAGTATAAAATAGAAACAGATGAAATAGCTCAGAAATCCGTAACGTGTTAAAATGTCACCTTGTACTTAGCACTTGTCGAATAGCTCGTTCTCCATCGGACCGTGTAGAAGCGAACCTCCGTTGTCTTTTGGTTCTTTGGGACAGAGTTGTCTGCCCAGATGACCCTCACTGCATCATGCGTAAGTGTAACAGCCTGGACACCTACTGGTGGGAGCATGGGGGTGGAGATATCTGGGACTGAGGTAGGGAAATCATCAAGCAAAGGATAAAAATCAACTTCTAATGGATCAATGGGGTCTGGGTCCATACATCACCAAATGAGCATTCCAAAATAAATGAATAAGGTAAGTTAAACAGAAAAAAACCAAACCAACAAAAAACACCAAACCAACACAAACCAAACCAAAAAAACCAAAAACCAAACAGCCACCAAGGGGCACACATCACGATGGGTTAAATGCATGGCATTAATGAGGAGGAGGAACATGAGGAGAACAGAAAGAAAGGCATTAATGCAAAATGAGAACGCATCAGCAACAGTTTAGTTACATCACTACAAACAACATTAACCAGCCCTAATTGATAATTTACACCACTTTTTTAAAGACTTCCAGGTACGCTGTGTTTCCTTCACACAAGATGAGGTCAATGCAGTCTCTCCTTAAAACGATTTACATTTTCTTTACAAAATTTAACCATTTCAATGAGACGGTATTTGAAACACCTGCAAAGTGGAGAAAGTTTCATTTTCCAACCTCATGTCTAGAAAAAGTAATTTTCCAACCTTTCCTACCCATCTCTCACGTGGGTAGGAGTTACCTCTGCTTCAAAAATTTCCCTGCTGAAATCAAGATCTTGGAATTGTTGGTTTAATACCATCAGCATGATAAATAGACACCTCCAGGTGTGGAGATGTGGATTATCTTCAAGTGGACTGGACTTTGCCCTCGAGTAACGAGAAGCACATTTCCTCTCCCATAGAATCAGGTTAGAAGGGACCTTTCAGATCACTGAGTCCAACCATCAAACCAACACTGCCAAGTCCACCACTAACTCATGTCCCTCTGCACCACCAGCTTTTAAATCCCTCCAGCGATGGTGACTCCACCACTGCCCTGGGCAGCCTCTTCCAAGGCTTGACAACCCTTTGGGTGAAGAGTATTTTAACTAATATCCATCCTAAAGCTCTCCTCGTGCAACTTGTCCCATGTCTCCTCTTGTCCCATGTGTGGTGTGCTGTGCAATTCTGTCTGCTTTAATTATCAAGCTTAATTAAGAGCTGGTATCTCTTCCTTTTTGGGCTGCACGGCGGTGGGATTCATGAGGGAATCCCATCACCAGTTGGTTTAAAGCCTTGTTGAAGCACCAGGTCAGCTTTTAATCTTAAAAAACTATACTTACTGACTCGTTATTCACCAGATGTGTGAATTTTCAAAATTTCAATTTCAATTTTAAAATGCAGTGCAGTGAAGCACGCCCAAAGGTGGCTTGGGGCTCTTCTCCCCCTAAAATACTGTGCTAATTAATTAATCAAAGAAGAAAATGACTCTAAGACTTCCTCACTGACAGCTGTCACCGTTTGTCTGCTCCACGTCCAGTTCCAGCTCTTCACACTCTTTGATCACCACGTGGTTTACGGGTTTATAATTCATTATTCAGAACTTCAGGAGGTCACAGCATCAAGAAGGAAAAAAAAACAGAGGAGACAAGGCTCTTTGAAATGGTTGCTAAGGCTTGTTAGGTTCCACCTGCTGCTTCTGTTCTCTCCTTCCATCAAAATTTGCTTGATAAAAAGTTGAACACGAGTGTTGAAGGAAATGAAGCGACTCGTAGGAGTCTCCTTCTCTGGAGAGAAGTTTTCCAAAAGAATTGGCTGCAAACTTGGGAAAGTGAGCCCTTTTCTGTTAGGTTTTATTTATTTTATAAAGTGATGATGGCTCATCATGGTATTAACCCCTTTCACTCCCACACCGAAAACCCAAGCCCTGCTGGAGAGGAGATTATGGAAAAAGGCTGGATTTAGTAAAACAAATGGTCAGATGCGATCAATCAAGATAATTTAGTTTCTCAACCACGTCCCCACTGATGTGAGGAAGAGGGAAACGTCTATAATCCAGCTGGGGCTGAAAATAGGGCCCTAAATACCTCCTCCATTTCCTACATCGGTCACTTGGAAATTGCAATTTTTGGACAGAAAAGAGGTTCTCTGTCTCTTTGGAATTGGTTTGCAAATATTGCACGTTGCGTAACTCCAATTTGCTCACCGTTACCCACACCAGCAGATGCCAAAGTATGTCTATTGATAGGCCAAACTGACACAAAACCCACAGATTTTGGGTTTTATTTTTTGCCCAGGGTACGTCAGTTCCGCTGCCGACTGGAAACCACAGTTCCTGTGTTTTGCTAAAAAACCTTCTTTGAGATGTTCCTCCAGGAACGGCCCAAGCCACCGGTTCATTTCAAAGGCTGCATCCCATGGGTGGTGGGAAGCTCTGGGCACAGACGTCTCACAGGTGGACTTCTTGCAGAGAATCATCAGTTCCCCAAAACAGAGCCCAAGCCTCAATTACCTTTTTCACACCCAATATTGTTTCGTTTATGCAGACATAAAACCAAATCCAACACGTCAATAAATAGAATCGACAGGGAACAAAAAAACCCCAACCTTAAAAATAAAAGTATATTCTATATTTTGAAGCAAACTCACTGGAGAAAGATTTTACAAGACACACTCAGCCCAAATGACCTCTGTAGACCCCAGACAAGAAGAAAGATTAACAATTTTGAGCCAGAAGTTCCCTGACACTTATTATATCTAACGTAGCTTCGTACTGTTCCCCTTAATTGTGTAATTAATCTCTATTTTGTTTTTTTGTCCTTTCTCCTTCTGACTTTCCAAGATTTCTCATGGGAATACTTCACAAAACCACAAGGATAAAAGCTGTTTTTTCCTCGGAGAGCCACCAAAGTGCTAGTTGGTTGGTTTTACTCCTCGTGGTCCACCCAAGCCAGCGTCAGCGATGGGGTTTGCTCTCAGTGACACAGCTCCCCTTTTCCAGGCAGCTCTGAACACCATGGGTGAAACACGAGGGAAAAAAACCTTCACCAAAGGACGGTGTCCTCCAGAGGAAAAACATGGTTGGTTTGATTTTTTTTTGGTTTTTTTTCCTTTCTTTCTCAGTTCTGTTCTTTTAACCCCTCGTTGGTCCCAACCGGTGGTTGCGAGAAAACCACGAGGCAATCCAGATGACTAAGAATAATTCTTATTTTTCTAACTTTGCTGGTGTCCCAACAATGAAGCTTGTGAAAAAACCACCTGTCTAAAAGCATCCTTCTCTGTTATCACTGGATAATCCCTTCTGCCAGCCTCATCCTGACAGGAAAATCTTCCCAGCACCTTCCTTCCACCTTTTGCAACCTTTCCATGCGCTTCTGTAAATGCGCGTGATGATGGTTTTAACTAATTTTTTTAATTTAAATGGCTTTAGAAATGAAGAGGAAAATAGTAAAATTCACCTGGGCTTAACTCGGGGAAGTTATTCGCCACATATTTAAGTTGTTTGGGAGTGATGCTTCTCCCAAGCCAAAGAGTTGGGATCATCCCGTTAAATGTCTACAGGCGACTCCCGGAAAGGGCAAATGATTCATTCTATCTGCGTCACGACAACACAGTGGAGCATGAAATGGATTTACTCAGGGACCTGGAGGTGGCTGAGCTCTTTTCTTCCACTGCCTTGACCCAAACTCTTTGCCCGAGGTGCACCTTCGTAGGGTGGCGCATCAGGAACCGGCGACTCACCTGTCATGGACCTGGTGGTCGCGCTTTCGTAGAGCGGCACCCCTTCGCCGGCGTTGTTGAAGGCCTTTAAGGAAATCACGTAGTGGGAACTCGGCTCTGCAGGAGGGGAAAGAAAAAAAGGAAGGCAAAAAAAAAAAGCAGATGCTGTTAAAAGGCGGATCTGGGATGCAGAATGGACGAGAGCATCCCTAAAAAACAAGGAAAAATAAAATGAAGTGAAGCAAACGCTCGTGCGATGGAAGTGATGAGCACAACTGCTGCCCACCAGAGTTGTTTCTTTTCCAAAGGTTTTATTTATCTCGGTTTCTTGGTGCTACCTTCGTCAACGGTGAGCTGAAGGTCTTTAAACCAGCTGCAGGGCAGCGAGGGATGCCATGGGGTACCCGAGGACACGCTTCCATCACGGAATGATGGGGGAAGAGATGCTTGAGGGTCACCATCCACAAAACCCACAGCGATGAGCCACAGGTGCCCAGCTCTCCTGCTCCCAAACCCAGCCCAGGGCAGCTTTGCAGATGCTGAACAAAAAGGCTACCTCTTTAATTTCCTGTTGGCTGAATCGCATCCATAATAGCCATTTCATCACTTTTTAGTTCCCTAGAGAACTCCTCACGCTCCGTTTAAATAAGGACGTGGCAGACAACAAGTAACACAAGGGAATTAACTTCTGGGTGCACGTCCTGGTTTCCCACGGAGCTCCAAAAACATTCCTCTAAAAATATCCCGAAATACAAGCAAAGCGAAACGAGCGGGTCGCTTTTTTTTTTTGTTTGTTTTTAGCCCTTAATTTTATTTGCAGGGGGGAAAATTGCAGCTGAAAACACCGGGCGCCCGAACGCCTGCCAAAAATGGGAACGGCCTCCTCGAAGTTCCTTAGTGGAAAATAAATAAATGCATTTATGAAGGTCACGTTGCCAAAGACCTGCTGCAGAATTACATATTTCATCTACGTCCCCACCAAATCAGCTCGGCGTGATTAATGCTATTACAAGGACTCTGAAACGAGTAAATAATCTTTAAGGGCTTATTCGCATCTTGTTCCTAATCTCTTTTCCACCCACATATTTGGGACTTAATTCCAGGTCCAGAAGAAACGGTGCCACATTTGTTTTAATATTCAGGTGCAAAATAGAGGATGCAAACTTTAAAACCTGCCAAATGACTGATGGGGGCATTAATAATAACTCCCTGCACTGAGCACCCTGTGGTTATTAATTCACTTGGTACCCACCGTAACGTCGTTAGTCGTAACGAAATGATTTCCTATTCGCGGAGACGCGGTATGTATTTTCAGACCATTTCCACTGTATCATTAGCAAACCCCTTTTAATTTCTAACTTAACTCTCAAAACTCTCCAGATTCCACCCCAAGATTTCTTTATTGAGACAAACAGTCATTATTTGGCCGAGGGTTTACTAAGGTCGCCTTCGGTAGTTTCTGGTGAAGAGAAAACCCTACGGAGAGTCCCGATCGACCTCACCACATCCTTCTACCCGGGTCCCAGCTCTTGTGCTTATTTAGGACTTTTGAAAGGGGTTAATACGGACCATTTGGTGTAGACATAGTTTAACACAGAAAAGAATAGCAAAAGATGACTTTTTAGGACTTTGAGACTTATCAGGTATTCGCTGGCACCAGCGGCGAACTTGGTGACCCCACTGAAGAAGAGACTTAGAGATGGGACAACGTTTTCAGCCCGTTCCTTTCCAGCTTTCTGTAAATTAGTCCAAAAAAGTCACCCTGAACACTGATTTTCTTCAAAATGGGAACGATCACTCGAGAAACCCTAGAAATTACTGTCAAAATCCCCCCAGAACCACCAGGTCTACTCAAAAAACATTACGAATCCCCAGTGATGAAAAAAAATTCATGTGGTTAATTGGAGTAATAAAGAATTACTCGACTCTCCCCTTAGATAAGGGGGAGGGAAAGGTGATTTGCCACGGGACGGTGTTTGAGCGCAGAAGCAGTTGGGTTTAGCCCAAAATTCAATGGAGAAAGTGTCTTATCACGCGGGAGAGAGGTGTTTTTTGAACTGCCTTGTGTATTAATAATACTGGCAGGGTCATTTCTGGTTCTCCTTTTTTTGATAAAATGCCACTGTCTGGAGATGCAGTTCAAATGACAAAAGTTTTTTTTTAGTGGAAACCTATTAATAAATGGACAGAAGGGTCATTAGAGGTTCTGCCAGAAACAAGGCAAAGAAACACAGAAATGGGGCTTTAGGGATGACCGTCAAAAGCACGGTTGCAAGAATCCAACCTGGGGGGCATCAGGAAGAGGGTGACCAGCAGGTGGAGGGAGGTGATCCTCTCCCTCTGCTCTGCCCTGGGGAGGCCCCAGCTGGGGCACTGGGTCCAGTCCTGGGCTCCCCAGTTCCAGAAGGACAGGGAACTGCTTTAGAGGGGACAGCAGAGGGCTACAGAGATGATGAGGGGTGTAGAACATCCCTCTTACGAGGAAAGGCTGAGGGACTTGGTTCTTTTGAGTCTGGAGAAGAGAAGACTGAGGTGGTGGAGTCTCCTTCTCTGGAGACATTCCAACCCTGCCTGGATGGCTTCAAGTGGGACCTGCTCTGGGTGGCCCTGCTTTGGCAGGGGGTTGGACTAGATGATCTCCAGAGGTCACTTTCAAAGCCATAGCATTCTCTGATTCTGCAAATTCAGAGGTAAATCCTGATTTTTTCTTCTCCACTGACTCCTATTCATCGCAGCGAGGAGCACAGCTCCATAACAATGATGTTACCACTAGTATTTGCTATTCTGGAGCATCAGGAGGAGAGAATTATATACTTTTTTTTTTGGCTGGCAGAAGACATCTCGTCTTGCCTTTGAAGAAGCCGAGCAAAGAATTCAGCTCTAATTAGAGCATCAGCCAAGAATGCCCATGTCAGTGCTGATGTGGAACACACTCTGGAAATAAAGTTGTGTTCTGCAGCTCAACTTTAAAAAAAAAGTGAAAGTACATGAAGTTCAACCTAAGTAGGAACAAAATCAATTCCTTCTACTGACAGATGTTGTTACCGGAAAGAAAATAGCCAACAAATAGCAACTTACTCTAGATACCACAGTTATTTCCTTTAAGAGGGGGAAAGTCTGACATCTCTACAGGCATTACATAGGGTCTTTTGACAAATTTTTCATGTATAATTTAATTGCATCTTTAAGCTATAAATATCAAATAAACGCTTGACGACTAGATGTGAATTACAATCCAAGGAAAGCTCCTCACCTTCAACTACAGCACTGGGAAGAGTGTTGCACACTCAGCCGATTTTCCAGATCGGCTCCTCTCTCTCTCTCTCAAATAAAATCTCATTCTCAAGTCCTCTTCTCATTTCCCACTTTAGCAATTACCTGACACGAGGGACCTGCAGAGTGCTCTAAAGGTCAAGGTCAGTACCTTGGGAGATCTGGAGATGGGACGGGACCTCCTGATCATCACAAGATGGGACAGGACCTCCTGATCATCACGACAACATAGCTCATCCCATCACACCACTCAGAGCTACTGTCCTCTACTGAAAAAAATCTGAATTTCTCCTAAAATTGCAATCAAGATGGGTTATAACTTCAATAACCTTCTCCCAAAGCCTTTCCTGATCCTGAACAGACATGAAATAGCAACTTGTTGAAGATCAGACCCCTTTTACTCTAATGAGCACCAGCATCTATCCATGAATACAGTATAATCACGTGCTCAAGCTGCTATCTGAGAAGGAAACCTTCCATCTTTTGCACTTTTTTCCCCCCTAACTAAGCTATTTTCAACTGTAGGCTACAGGAGTCTATCCTTGGGGTGGCAGAGACAGCAGTCAAGTCTCCATCATGGATGGACACTTTGGATGGAGCTGTGGCCTCTCTGTAGACAAAGTGGAAACAAAGACACCTCATCACATAAGACAGAGTTTGACAACATCCTGCAGAAAAAGGACAGGGTGGAAACCGCAGCAAGAGAAATCCCAGATTTTAATGTAAACAGTGGAACAAAAACCAGAGGTCCTGCAGGAAAAGAGAAAAGAAGCATGAAGACATCACACTCAGTTATTGCCAGTACCAGTAACACTTCTTAGACACTTCCTCCTATGTTGCCAGCAAGAGAAAATCAGTTTAATTTGATTCCTTCCAGGCACTTGGTACGTCAGCAACAGCTGCACCTCAGGGGTGGACGAGGAGATCATTTCCGTGATGTTATTCCACAGAATGTATCAGGTAATTTGGAAAGAGGCACTATCAGAAAGGCTAAAACGGGTAATAAAAGGCTCACGTATTGCTTTCAATAAAAAAAGAGACCTACCAGTGAATTATCCTTTCTCCAACACAAGGGCATTAGCATATATTTCCATTTTCTGGTAAACTGAACAATCCGTAATAACAGGGAAGAACCTTGTCTGATTACTTTGTCCAATTAAGTTCAACTCACCAAATGCTGTAAAATCCAAGAAAGTATTTTCCATCGTTACAGAGGACCGGCCTAATATCTTCTTTGTGAACGGAAAGCACAAAACGTTAAGTTTTTGGAAACTTGGCACGTTTTTCCCAAGCCAAAAAGGTTTCATCAAATGTTTAAACAAAGTCAGCTAAATAACGTGGGTTTTTAAGCATCAGGAGTCTCAGTATCTCCTCAAAATCAATTCCTCATGCTTAGGATCCGGAAGAGTAATGTAGATTGCTGATGGAAAGATCAAAACCTGAACCTTTTGGTCTTGGAAAATTCCCATTGGAGCGGTCAAGCCCTCTTTAGCCAAAAAAACCCATCCATCGTGAGAGTGAATATACAGAGAACATCAAAAACTTGGCTTCACATCTACAATATGGCACAAACTTCACAAGAAATGATGGACGTGTCTCTAAGCACTACATCTACTTGTCTTAGATTCACACAATACAATCACAGAGTGGGAAAAGTTGGAAGGGAACTTCAAGATCATTGAGTTCCAACCCCCCTGCCCTGGGCAGGGACACCTCCCATCAGACCAGGTTGCTCCAAGCCCCATCCAACATGGTCTTCAACACCTCTAGGGATGGGGAAGCCACAGCTTCTCTGGGCCAGGCTCTCAGCACCCTCACACCAAAGAAGTTCTTCCCCACATCTCATCTCCATCTCCCCTCTTTCAGTCTCAAACCCTTCCCCCTCGTCCTATGGCTCCTTTCCCTCATCAAGTCTCTCCCCATCTCTCCTGTAGCCCCCTGCAGGGAGGGGCTGGAAGGGGCTCTAAGGTCTCCCTGGAGCCTTCTCTTCTCCAGGCTGAACAATCCCAACTTCCTCATCATGTCTTCATAGCAGAGGTGCTCCAGCCCTTGGATCATTTTCATGGCCCTCCGCTGGACCCACGCCAACAGGTCCGTACCTTCTCACAGGCTGCGTCCTTGGCAAGACATCTCTCTGCCAACCATCCCGAGAAGTCAACACAGACCTACCCTGGAGCCACGAGGCCTTTGGGTGGGCTCACCACGGAGAACGTGACCCCGTGGTGAACCAGCGAAGGTCACGGCATCAAAACAGGTTCCTGCAGCTGGATGACAATGACGCCTCTCCCTTTTCTGGAGGTGCCTATATATTTATAGGTACTCAGGCTGATTCTGGACACATTTAACTTCTAAAGCTCTAGGGGAAGTGTTTAACAGACCAAAGAGAATTTATAATGAGAACCTGTTAAGTGCTTTTATTTTAATGCAGTTCAGGAGCCGAACAGTGAAGCCATACTTACAGTTGTTTTTAAGATGTCATCTCATCATATATCACGCCCGCTGGCTGATTTGTCTCACGAGCCATGTCCTCTGGGTTGTTATTTTAAGCAAAGACCATCATTTGAGCATGCTTGGGAAGAGGCCTCGCCTCCTGTGGAGATGTGAACCTTTACAAGTCCCCTGGTGCGTTGCAAGCTCAGTGCACGCCGCGGCGGTAGGGATGGGAAGCAACTCCCCCCCCCCTCTCAACCCCCCCAAAATCCCTCCGCGTATCGCAGACGTTTGTTGTTGATGTTACAAAGGCAGCCAAGCTCAGGAGGAAAACAAAAGGAGCGTGGCAGAAAATTAAGACATACGGACAAAGGAATTAAAAATGAAGAGCTGGGACTGGAGATGCTTTCTCCATCCGAGGAAAGGCCATTAATGGAGGAGGAAGGTTAACCTGTGCGTGGGCAAGGTTTCTTCAGGCTCTTGTACGTGAAAAAATAGCACTCAAAGTTGCAGTATAAGGAGAGATTGTGTTTTCCTTGGCAAAAAATAATTCTTTCATCCAAGGAAGAGTCTATCTGTAAGCCTGGGTCACTCAGCTGGTCCTCGGCATCCGCGATGGAGATAGCCAAAAGATTCAAGAAGGCAAAGCACAGCATCGTAGCCATCCTTTTCCCTGAAAACTAAGCCTTGCAACAACACTCCCTTTTTGGGTGTTGATGAATGAATATAAAGAAAAAAACCCAATCAACCAACATTCTGGGCTACGAGTGTGATTTCTATTATAATTTGGGATTAAGAGCTATTCTTAGGTGTTCTGTTCTTTACCGCCGAAGAAGAGCAACACTCAGCTCTTCTGTTCCATCTGTTGATGGTAGATTCTAAATATTTTGTCAGCGAAATCTCTTTAGCATTTTTTTTTTTTTACAATGAGAACTGAGGTGTTAACAAGCTCAGAGTCAGGTGGAGGGACGCGTACGAGCGGAACGTCACACGTAGGAATACGCCGGGCAAAAATTCACTCCAACACGATGATGCTCTTAAATTCCCTGCCCTATCTGGTTTTGGGGGTTGGGGGGAGAAGTCACCTGAGATCCATTCCTGACATAAAGAACACGGGGCATCTCCAACTGACCCTTTGCTTGGGAGCAATCCCTACATATTCTGGAAGCAGAGCCAAGGGCGAGACGAAAGCCAACGGTTTTTGCAGAAATAGCATCGATGTTCTTTCCACGAGAGTCAACTTTCAAAGGCAAGAGAGAAAAACCAACAGTCCCCCGAGCCTGGAAGTGCCTTTACTTGTTAGTGTTGGGCTTTCATGTGAGGGAGACAGCGAGATGCAGAAAATTTAACATATTTTGGTTTGATTTTTCGCTGCTCCATTTCAAATGAAAAAGGCAAAGGGAAGAAAACAACCCAAAACTACATTAAAAAGCTTTTTTGTTCCCTTTCATGTCTTTGTTACAAACCATGACCGCCATCTGCAAAGATTAAAGAAAACGAAGAACCTTCAATCTTTCCCTTCGCAATAAAAATAAATGCTTTTTTTTTTTTTTTTCAGCCTCCTCTACGCTTAAGGGTCAAATTTAATCTGATCCGCAGTTAAGATGAAGGTGAACTTGATGGAACCCTTTGTATTCCTGCTGCTACGTTTGGTAAAATATAAATTCAGATGTAAAAACCTCGAGCTTCATTTCTTGCCACTTGTAATTGCTGGTTTATTATTTTCTTTTAAAATTTGATGCCTTGAATATGCATTGATCTGTAAAAAAATTAACACGTTTGCCATCCAAAACTCTTGTGCATCAACCCAACAGCAACACTGGCATGGGGATACACCAAGATAAAAACCTCCATGGGTACCATATAGAGCCCCTTAATGATGCTCCATAGAAGGATGTGATATATATCTGGATGTTAGGAAAAACTGGACATTAGGAAAATAGGAAAAAATAGGAAAAAAGAGTGGGCAGACACTGAAATAGGCTGCCCAGGGAGGGGGTTGAGTCACCACCCCTGAATGTGTTTGAGAGTCCTTTAGATGTGGTGCTGGGGGAGATGGTGTAGGGGAGAACTTTGTAGAGTAGGGTTAATGGTTGGACTCGATGATCCCAAGGGTCTTTTCCAACCTGAATGATTCTATGATTGATATAATATCACAGAGATCATAGATCTGACATATAATACAGCCCCCTCCAGGCTTATAGAACAACCTACCGCTGCGAGTTTGGGATACTTTCTTATCATTTATATGGCAGCTCTAATTCTCCCAACTACTAATTAAGCAGAAATCATCCGCATCCAGTAGATTTTACCTCTTTGGAGCTTAGAATTTTCAGCCTCAGGCTCCAGGGGAGGAGAGGGAGTGACTTTGAAAAGTCTTTGCTAGGTTTCGCGGCGAAATACGCACTTTGCTTTCGTTGCTGGGGCCAAGAGGATCAAAGGTGCACGTTAAAAAAAAAGGCATGAAACTAAGATTTCAAGACGTGCGCTCCAACTTCCCAATCAAACTCTTTCAAGATGGGGGGATACGAATTTCTACACGCTCCTGGAGCTGAACGTAGCTTTTTTCAAGGCACCTTGCTCTTCTGTTCTCACCCATGTAAAGGGGGAGGAAGGGATGTGCTCTGAAGAAGAAAGTCTGCCTTTCTCTACGACTCTGCAATTTGGTGCAGCTTTCCCATCTTACAGAGTTTTTTAAAAGGTTTGACTATGTGTAAAAATAGTCATTTTTACACAGGTTTTCTCCTGGAAAGACTTAGGCCACGTTAGAGATGGAAGCATCGTTACGGACGCCAGAAGAATTACCTTTTCTGACCAGCTTAAAACCCAGTCCCAGGTTTTCAAATCAGCGTCTCTCTCTGCTTTGTCTCATGCTGTGTGAACGCTGTCATCAGCTACAGAATTATTCTATTGGTCCTATTCAAAGGTTGGGTTTGGGTTTTTTTTGAAAAAAAAAAGCATTTTTGCTGTTGGGATGTCACCAACATCAAGCACCAACCGTAGCGTGCAGCTAATGGTCACCCTCTGGGTCCCCTTGCACCCTTCTCCTCCCAGCCTCCTACCTTTCCCCATTATTATATTATTAAAATACCCCAGAATAAGTTATCATGACATCTTGACACAATATAATCAGCCAGAGCTCCACGGAGACGAGCGCAGCCAGGTCAATACCACGCCAACAACCCCACCATTTGCAATCACGAGCAGAGAATTAAAAAAAACCCTTTAAAAGAAAAGAAAAGGAAGCAGCTCCGCTAGAATCGGGTCTCCCCGTTGGAATTATTCAGGGGAGAATCAGTCAAGCAGTGATTTCTCCACCAAAGAGAAGGTTGAATGAGAGCAGGGGCTGCTTGCTCCTGAAATTTATGAGACCGGCATCAAATACCTTTCATCTGCCGCTGAAAGAAAATACAACAAATTTTTCACTGACAAAGCTGAAGTCTCAGGATATTCTTATATTCCTCTGTACCTGCGGAGAACGTCTCCACGGCAATATGACCACTCAGTCAGGAGAAAAATCACTCCATTTAATTCCTTCTAGAGCGCAAGTGTTACCTCTATAGAGCTGTATTCGAGATGATCATCACGGAGAATAAAGTTCTCCATCACTATTATGAAAGACTGAGTGCTTTCTCTCCCTGTGTTGAGGTGATTTATTCCGTAGCTGAAGTGCACTCCTCAGACAAGTGCTGTAAAAGCTCGGGGAGAGGCCGATTCAGTCGTTAAAAAAAGTTTTGCTTGAAGGAAGTAATCAATGAAGTACCCGGAACGTGACGCAAAGCTGCCATACGACGTTATGGAGAGGAAAGGCATTAAAAAGCAGGCTGGCCTGTGAGCACGTAGGTCTTCACCCTTCCCCTGTGAGCAATCTACTCGAGGAGATTGTCCATGGCTTCCAAACTGAGCTTAGAAAGTATTCAAGGGGCCAAGAAGTGTCTAATAGGATTTCTAAAGAGACTTTGGTATCTGACTTCCATCCAAAACCAGTAAGTGCTACACAGAAATAACTTCTGGTCCATCACTTGGCAGGTCATTGAAAGTGGGAAGATGTTTAGAATTTCATAATCACCTCTAGAACAATGAATCCTGATGCATAACAAAGCACACCGTGGCTAAGACTTCTATGGACGTCCATTGTGGGCAACAGGGAGAAGAAAAATCAGATGATGGAGCTCTTGAATGGGCTGAACTGTCTTTGCTGTTGGCTTTACCTGCTTGATGGACCAGAAGGAGGAACACGGGCTGATATGGCTCAAACTCAGGTGAGTTGGATAAAATAAACAGTGTAGAGTTAAGGTCATAGACTTTATCTGTCCTATCATAAAGGTTTCACCACCAAATGCTGACACACCACAATCACAAGTGAAGACACCATCTTTCTCTACAGCCTGGCCACAGAGAAGATGAACAATCCTGAGCTTAAAGCATGGGATATGTTTTGTTTCACACCTTCAGCAGGAACCATCAAAGGGGGATCACCGAAAAAGAGAAGACTGAGCTGAGATGTGGGGAAGAACTTGTCTGTGAGGGTGGTGAGAGCCTGGCCCAGGTTGCCCAGAGAAGCTGTGGCTGCCCCATCCCTGGAGGGGTTCAAGGC
>JAOWAS010000019.1:1379881-1402374 GCA_028565315.1 Scolopax rusticola
CACCCAACCTGTATTTGTGCCTGGAATTGCCACATCCCAGGTGCAGGACCCTGCACTTGGCTTGGTTGAACTTCATGAGGTTTGCACAGAGCCACCTCTCCAGGTCTTTCTGGATGGCCATGATGCTCAGGAGCTAAATTCTGGCAGCAAGTTATTTTAACAAATACAATGATTTTTTATTTGGCTCCTGGTGATGAGAGAGAAACTCAACCTGGAGGGACCCAGGAATGTGAAAAAAAAAACCCCAAACATCTGTTGGTGGATTTTTGGACTCCGAGGATCTCACCCTAACCTCGGCCTGGGTGACAATTGGTGGTGACACCCCTCAGGTAGGTGGCTTTTGGAAATAACAGCTTTTAAAAAAGATTAATTTACCGTCCAGATCGTTCTCGGGCGTTTCTGCCGTGTACCAGTCCGAGGGGGGACCCGTCCCATTCACTGTCATGGCAGCCACTTGGAAACTGTACTGGCTTCCTTTCTCGAGCCCTGGTTGAAAAGAAAAATAAGCCAATAAAAATCCCCCGGAAAGAAGATTTCAAAAATAAACCCCAGATTCATGACGTTCCCACTGTCTGCGACGGATTTGGAGGCAAATGAGATCTCTAGGAATAGCCACGAGGGAAGGAAATCTATTAAATGCATAGATATGGAAAAGATAGATGCAAATCTATAGAAACATGTCCCCCCAGTGCTTGTAGCCCCCCAGCTCTGCAGGAAGGTTGGGAAAAGAAATTTTGGACCCAAAGTCAAAGGCTTCAAAAATTGAACGAGGGCTGCAACAGCCCCGGACTAGTTTGGGTTGTAACTCCCAGGGGTCGCGCTCTTACGTACAGAATTAATAGAGGTGCAAATAATAGAAAAATGAGGAATTGTTTGACATAACTAAGCCATCAATTGAGCATGCAATAAGGAATGTGCAGGCCAGGGGGTAAGGTAGCAAGCGAAGAGCATTTTGCTTTCCCTTGCTCTTGATTAACTTAAGAGCACAGAGTTTGGGAAGGGAGAAAAAAAAATAAAGTCTTGCCAGGATTATGAAATAAGCATCAATTCAGAACCAGACGTTTTCCCTCTGTGGCTAAAACCATCAGAAAACAATTACTGCACAAGACTCCCGGGTCCTTAAAGTGGGGACAGAGGTTTATCCTTCTGCTCGGTCTACGCTGACCACAAAGCACAGGGAAAAAAAACCCACCCTGTTTTCATTTAATTGCCCAAATCCTTCAAAAACGTATTCCCAAGCTCCGTAAAACAAAGCCCGTCACTTTGGGCCATGGGGAGGTATCAGTAGCAGGAGGGTTGGGGCTGCTGGAAGTCCATGGTCCTATCAGGTCTCCCTTGGCTCTCCAAGCCCGGAATAATTGATGGAGAAGAAACTCAGGAGGTGGGGATCTACCACGATAGAGATGAATCTGCTCTGCTCTTCCAGGGGTGGTGGCAGCGGAGCTACGTGGCTCTGGGACTTTGACCACATCACTACGTTCTCTTCTCTAAGCCATCAGAGCAGCAGCAACTCCAACATCGGAGCAGTTTTCATACTGGTTTCTACTTTATTTGCCAGAAAAAGAACCCTTCCCAACTTGAAAGAGGCTTAATGTGCCCTCTCCACCAAAAAACTACAACTTTGTAGCTCTCAGTTACGTAGCCTTCGCAAGAGGTCCCGTAGGGACTTTGGTGAAGAGCCTGGGTTAGATGCCCAAGTTGAGATTTCAATATTGAAGGTCTTCCTCCTAAAAATGGGGCTATCTTCATTTAATTTTGTGATAAAACACCACTTTTCTTTCCAAAATAGTAAATGGTGATGTTTATTCTGAGACCTACGAAGGTGCCATTCACTTTGACAAAGTTTCATTTTCTTTCTTGATGCTCTCCTGCTCTCTTGGTTATGGCCTGGGCATAATGTCACCCAGGTGACATCCATTTCTACCTACCAGAATCCATCCTTACCCTCACGATACTCCTCCAGATGCTTTCCCTCACTGCAGTTACAGTTTTGCCACCACCTAGCAACTTGTTGAACTTCTAATTCTGGGAGGAACGATTTTGCCATGGAAAAACTTGGACAAGAAACGAAGGGAATCAATATTTTGACACCCGTTGACGGAGCGCTCTAAAAACCCACCTGAGGCTCAAAGTATCAGAAACAAGACACTCAAGTGCAAATTTGTAAATGATAAAATCCAGGAGACAAATATGATGAAAAAAACCCCCTCGTTTAAAAGAAGACAGTCTTTGCCCAACGCAAGAAATGCCACCTGCCAGCCAAGAAATCAACGTTGCCTTGAAATGGAAGTATCTTTTATTCCCAAAGCATTTAATTAATCAAAAAAAAACCCCAAAAAACCCCTTGCAACTCTTGTACCAGGTGAACACTGACCTGTGAACAAGTACCAGAGGTTGTTTGGCTCCAGAGTTTCAATCTCGCCCCTGCGGGTTGTCTTTCTGTGTCGGATTTTATAGCCCGTAATAAATCCATTCTGAGTACCTGGTGGTGGAGGCAACCAGCTAACTTTGATGCTCTGTAAAACAAACAAAAAAAAAACAAAAGAAGAGGTGTTATTGTTCATTTTTCATTTTTTTTTGGAAAGAAATGACAGAAATAAAGCATCGAAAATGAATGAAAAAAAGGAACGAGAAAAAGGCTGTGTTTTTCCAATAACGTGTATTCAATTTGGAGGAGAAAACCCAAATCCAACCTAAAAAGGTTCAAACAGGCATAAAGAGAACTATACATTCAGTAGCAGGGGCTGGCTATATAGACAATGGATTTATATAGTAAATTTTCTCCCTTTTTCAGGAATTTTTCATTTCAACAGGCCAGGAGAATACCCGGGCTACTATGGGTATTCTTGGGTTGAGTCGATGCTGCAACTCATCTTGTTTTTCAACCCAAGCTGTTGTCTCTTTTTGATACAAATACCAACCTGAGCAGCTCTAACTATTTTGGCCTGGTTTAATTCCACGGATGTTCATTGAGACCCTCAAACTGGCCAAGGTGGACCCCACCGTTGGTGCTCCTCAGCCGAGACAAGCACCAACATCTCTCTCCCTTCCTTTGTTCTCCATCACATCGGTTTCTTATCACAAAGTGAATCTTTTCCCTTTCACGGCACCGACTTCATTTCCTCAGGAGCTTTTCAGGAAGGATCTTATCAAAAGGCTTTAGGACACCCGAGCCAACAACATCAACTGGATCTCCTCACCCAGGAACTCAATGATTCCCTTCAAAGGACTTCAATAGGCATGTGAAGCCAGACTTTCCTCCACAAAAGCTGCATTGATCCCTCCTTCTCATATCATGTTCCTCCACGTGTCTATTCATTCTATTTTTTATCACAATTCCTATCAATTTGTCCAGGAAAACCCACCAGATTTACCAGGCTGGACTGATAAGAGAACCGATATTTGACATCATCATCTCTCCACTAAAGCAATCCAGCTCTTCCTTCCAAATCTTCAATCCTTCCAGCCTTTTTATTAGGTGGGATTGAAAATATTAAGGGTTTCTTAATTGTATTTACACTCTCTCCCGTTACACGTTTTCAGACAAAGAGAAAAAGCCGACCACACGGTTTTGGACCAAATAAAATTTATGACCATTACGGAGCTGCTTAGTCCCCACATAAATATGTTATAGTATCCAATTAATTATTGCAATAGGAAAAAAAAAATTAAAAAAATAAAATAAATCAATGCTTGCACATATACCGCCCGGTGATTTATTGTTACAATCAATTATCCATTTCAAAATCGATACTTCAGCTTTTCATTGCAGAGTGAAACAGTATCATAGAATTGTTTGAGTTGGAAGGGACCTTAACGACGAAGATTTTTATTTGTTGGTTGGTTTTTTTTGCATTAGGGCAGAACAAACTCCATTTTTCAAAGCAAAGACTGACTGTTTTCAAAACAGATTTGGTCAACTCTACATATTGAAATTGCCTACACAGAAAATGTTCCTGGGAGAACAGAAACGCTCAGGGAGTGGCTTGAAAACGTGTTTCTCTTGACTCTATTCCTCTTCTGATTTCTCAATGCCTATAAATACTCAACGCCTATAAATCCTTCAAGGGTGGGTGTCAGCAGGATGGGGCCAGTCCACTTTCAGTGGTGCCCAGGGACAAGACAAGAGGGAATGGGGACAAACTTGACCATAAGAAGTTCCATCTTAACATGAGGAACTTCTTTCCTGTGAGGGTGGCAGAGCCCTGGCAGAGGCTGCCCAGAGACATGGTGGAGTCTCCTTCTCTGGAGACATTCCAACCCCACCTGGACATGCTCCTGTGGGACCTGCTCTGGGTGGCCCTGCTTTGGCAGGGGATTGGAGTAAATGAACTCCAGAGGTCCCTTCCAACCCCATAGCATTCTGTGATTCTGTGACAGCTCTGAGGGCATCCACAGGTAACTCACTGTGTGATACTCCCAGCTCTTCCAGAATCTGCACAACCTCATGAGGATCTCAGCATCTGTGCATGTTCCAGCCCAGCTACGAGGAGAAGACACTTGGACTGCCCCATTTCCCAGGTTGAGAAGAAAGCAGAGCATCTGGCTATTTTCTCAGAGAAGGAGAGGGAAAAACAACTCCGTCTTTCCCCTGCCCCTTCTAAGAGCAACAAGAAAAGCTCTTCCAAAATCCCAGCTGCCCTCATCCAGAAAAAAATAATTAATATATGGAAAAAAACCAATATGGAAGTGGAGCTCCAGGAATGCTTTCAGGGACTTGTTGCACAGCTCATGCAGGTAAGTAACCACATAGGTAGGTAACCAGGAATCATTTGTGGGTTGAAAGATCCCACCAGAAGGGACAAGTCACATTGGTCTCAGCTCAAAAATGCAGTAACACCAACTTCTGCCCAAAGGTGCCACTTACAGAAAATTTAGAACTGAAGCAGCTGATAGAAACCACAAGTGGATTTTGAAAGAAATCGCATCATTTGGAAGACCTTCTGATGACCCAGACCTTTGACTGGATCTTTGGGTGGTCCACCAATATTTTCAAACCACAGGCGACAAGTTGTCCATTTATTTCAAACCAAAAAAATGGTAGAGCTGGGTGTGGAGGCCCCGACAACACTTCTCATCCTCTGGGAGAGCTGGCCATAGTGTTGGTTATGATCCTTCAGAGGAAGGGTTCTCCAATTGTACAAGGAACCATTACAGCCATACTATTTTTAGCCTGATCTTGATACTAATTTGGTTAAAAAAAAGAAAACCCAAGAGTTCCACCAGAAATATCCAAGCACTCAGAACTGCAACACCTGCAAGTGCTGAGCAGTTCCTGCAAGACCCCAAATATCCCTTTCTCTGCCTTGAAGTCAACAGTGACTTCGTCTTCCCGCGCAGCGGGTCTCACAGAAGCAATGAGTTTGATCTAACGCTCAAGGCAGAATAAAGATCTTCCTTATGATTAGAGGAAAACTCAGGTTCCTTACAGATCCACCAAAAGCTGTCACTGCAACAGTAACAGTTCACTTTCATCTCAACCTGGTCTCCATGGACACTGCAACGATGCTTTTTATCAATAGTATTTAACACATGACCTTTTGCTCCGGGAAAATCAATGACTACGGTTCCGACGGGCTTCTTGTCCTTTCTTCTGCTCAAGAGAGAGCAGCCAACAGAAAGAAAATCTTTTCTCTTCTACCAGGATTCCTTTGGAAACCACAAAAGGGAGACAACTTCAAGAGGATTTTAGGAACCTGTTGGTCCTGGTTGGAACGCAACGTGGGAAAGTATCGTAAAAGGTTGCTGGGCACCTCCGTTTGTTGAAATGAGCCTTCCTCGATGGGAGTGTGGTCCCTTTCCTGCTCCATGAGGAACCTCCATGAGCAGCTCAGTTCTGCCTTCGCTTGGAGCTTTGAATGCCCCGCGACATCGCAAAATGGCCCTTCAGAGACCCCTCCTTGTTCAATGGCGTTTGAGAAAATCTTTTCAAAAGAACAGACATTGGCCCGAGACATCTAACCAAACCTGAGATCAGTCTCTCCTGGAGGTTCCAAAACCATAGCATATTTTCATTCTCCCATTTTCATCATTATTTAAAATCATAGGATGGTTTGGGTTGGAAGGGATCTTAAAGATCATGCAGTTCCAACCCTTCTGCCCTGGGGAGGGACACCTCCCACCAGACCAGGTTGCTACAAGCCCTGTCCAACCTGGCTTTGTCTTGCTAGAAACATCTTAAAGCCCTGGAGGTCAAAGATGACAGGGATTATTACGTGCTGATTTTCAGGACGAGGAGAAGAAGGGATGAGGTTTGGGTCCATTTTTTCCAGCAAATTCTGCTCTTTCATGACCCTTACTGAATCACTTTTCAGAAATGTGAATTTTATTCCCCGGCCTGTGGGACCTTTCAGGTCATGGAGTCCAAGCATCAACGTAACACTGAAAAACTGAAAAACCCCACCACTAACCCATGTCCCTCAGCACCACATCTACCCATCTTTTAAATCCTTCCAGGGATGGTGACTCCACCATTGCCTTGGGCAGCCTCTTCCAAGGCTTCACAACCCTTTCAGTGAAGACATTTTTCCCCAATATCCATCTTAAACTTTCCCTGGGGCAAGTTGAGGCCATTTCCTCTTCTCCCACCGCCTGTTCCTATGAGCAATTTTATCGTCCCCAAACATGGTGTTTGATAAAACTATTTATTTATTTATTTTTTACCCCAGAAGAATAAAGAAGGAGAAAAATGGTTGAGAAGATTGTTAAGTTATAAAGACCTCTTCAGCCAGTATTATCTCCTCGGGGTATTTCTCTTCTGAACTACATCTCCAAACAGCTCTTTTATTAAAATTACATGATTAAATACTTAAACCATTTGATCACCACGGTCTGTAAAGGGAAAAAAGAGAAGGAAAGTGATAGTCATGATATAGAGGGAAAAAAAAAACAACTTAAGGATAAAAATGCCTCTGGGTATCTTCACTAACTTGAAAAGAAGAGTGGATGAAACACAACCGAATACAAGACTTCGAGTCAGGAACCTTCAGCAAATACTCGGTTGTGGTGGCAAAGGAACAAAACAAACAGAAAATAGTGAGGTCTGAAAACAAATCATGAAAAAAAACCTCATAGTTTTCTCTCTCTCTGCAAATGTAGAAACCAGCAGCACACTTGAAAAAAAAAAACCTTCTGAAGCAACCACAAGACAACATTAATCCGAAATGCTCTTCGTTTTTAAAGAGCATCAGATTCACAAACTTTTTCAAAGCTCTGACTTCTCATTCAGAGTCGGGCTAAAAAGTTTTCAGTAAGAAAAACATCCCATAATAGAAAAACCCCATCTACCACCTATTTCCACAGATTTCTTTTCATTTTAACTCATTCTTGTATCAATGGCAAATTACTCACGAGGAACGCTCCCTCCCTCCTCTGAGGATGTTCTTTACAGATCCGAGGATCAAAGCAACTATCAATACTCCAATCAAGTTTTCAATTACAAATGCACTTAATTGATTAGCACTTAGCAGCACCTGTAGTTGGCTACCACTTTAATTACTGATTATGCTGATGCTGATTACTTCAACGATACCTGCCTGAGAGCCTCGTGATTAGGAGTTTATAAAGCAAAGGGCACAATAATTTCCAAATAATTAGGCTATTAAGATTCAGATTAAAATCAAAACCTCAAGAATATTGCCGAAAAAAACCCCAACAATATTCCATTTGAAATATGTTAATGGATGCATCCTGGTACCAGGAGCTGCCCAGAGATCCCTCAAAGGCAGCCAACTCCCTTTTTTTGGAGGAAGGTCTTAGTTGCCCATCAGCGCAAACGACCCGACACCATCACCACCCAAACAACAAAAGACAGAAATTAAAAAAAAACCAAGGAAATAAGACATTCTCAAACCTCTTCATTAAATATTTATGCTCCTGCAGCAGTAAAGGAGGTTGTTGCAATTATATCATACGTGGTGGAGTCTGATGCAGCTCCTTTGTCCATGACCTGAGTTCCAGAACCTCTTAGCTTTGGTGCTAATTCTCTGTTTGAGTTTTATAAGACACTGGGTTGGGGTTTTTTTGCAAATTCTACATTTTTCTTAACAATACTACCAAAAGACTAACTGCAACAGAGGTTTGTGAGTCTTAGTGCGCACCAAGATTATGGGGATAACACAGGAGCACAAAGCTGCTTCTCCTGATGAACATCAAGAGCACCTCTTTGGGCCTCGTGTAGAAAGCACAAAGGTAGCTCCCCCCCAGAAATATTCAGATTTAAAAGGCCGAATTTGGCAGCAGAAAAGATGCTCTTTTGGGTACAGAGGTTAGTTAGGGAGTTTCTGAAGAGAAAGGAACCATCTGGTGCTATTCAGTGTCCATCGTGTCCTGGAACGGCTCCCAGAGCCCAACTGTGGTCATTGAGAAAGGGCTGGGAAAGGATTTGGACAGAATCCTGAGCGAATAGCTAAAAATGGGGTAGAACCTACAAATGCTTATCAGGTTTTTGTTGAATTGCTCAAAGATGGAAGAGATGATGGCGAACAATCCTATTAAAAAGGAACAAGGCGGTATCGAAACATCTGTGGAAGGGAAAACCTGCCAGATGTTGCTGGAGTTGGCAATTTTTTATGTCCCAAGAGGAATATTCTGGATTGCACATTTTACAACCAAGGTCCAAACTGGTTTATGCCTAACTAAGGTTGCATTAAGACTTCCACAACATGGATGACTGCAACAAGGTCATCTACACTGAAGCCTCATGGATGCACACGGGAATCTCTGAGAGCTGCTGACACCTGATAGTTTGGAGCTACTGGCCCATACCTGGATGTCCAAGCAAACCTACCCCATTTGGACAGAGAAAGAGGGGATGTGAAATTTGGGGAGCTCCTCCTTATAGAAAATAAACTCAACAAACCAACCAACCCACCGTCCACCAGACTTCGCTCACCTTCATAGCAATCATCTCCCTTCTTTTACAGTGGTGTTTCCAGAAAATATAAGAGGTCCTCTCTTGGGTACATGTTATTCCATGGAATATTCCAATTGGAAAATTATTCACAGTGAGAACAATCAACCATTGGAATAATCTTCCCAAGGAAGTGCTGGATTCCCCATCATAAGACACTTTCAAGATTCAGCTGGGCCGACTTGTCTAGACCAGGCTTGTGCCAAGAAAAGTTGGAGCAGATGATCCTTGAGCTCCTTTCCAATCTGGGATTCTGTGATTCCATGACTCTCAGAAAAGCAGCAGTGTCCTGGCTTCCTGAGCAAGGTCTGCCAAGCTCCAGCTGTGTCCCCATGTGCAGCAACCCCTCAACAGCCCCATGGACCTTGGCTACTAGTCTCCATTGGTCTGCATGTCCTGGCCCTCTTGCAAATCAGAAACAATATCCTATTTCGGTAGAAACATCTGGAGGTGTTCCTTTCTAGAGAGAGACCACCTGCCCACCAGTGCCAGAACCACTACTCCTTTCCCCATTACTGGGACCAGAGAGCTTTTTTGGGTGGTCTGACCCCGCTTTATAGGGAGCAAACAACGATGCTGCGTTTCTGACACACACGAGAAGATGCTGGGACAATTAGCCCAATTCAAAGATTAAAAACTTGGTCCTTTGAAGCACTTCTAAGCTTCGGTGCATCCATTTATTCAGACAAGCATGTTGCTTTGTCTTTTAATTCTATGGCTCTACTTCCCACCACTAAGTTTGGGGCTGAATGCTAATAAAATGTGGCTTTTTTTTGTAAAAGTCTGTTTTAATGATCTCACAGCAGCAAAGTTTATGACGACGAGAAGACCTGAGATATGAACGTGCCCTGACCTGGTCTCCAATTAAAGTCCAAATGAAACGAGAAGGGAAGGTTCTTGGCCCTGTTCTTAAATTAAAGTTATCAAACAAGTGGCCGGGTCCCGGTGATTACGACGCTTAATTGGAAATAAAACCGGAGCGTGAAGACCCCCAGGTTGACTTGCCAACTCATCGCCAACTACTTTGTGATCCTCTACCCTCTCCTCTTGCCAGCTGCGACCACGTGCTGCTTTTGGGGTGTATGTAGATACTTCTGCAGCAGCTATAAACCAATTTCATTTGTTTATTCAATATAACTCACCCAGAACCTGCGTCTTCCAGAACAGTGATTCCTACAGGTGACGGTGGAAGACTCCCAACTCCACAGACCATGGGTGATCCCACTCCAAAGTCCCCTTCCTCAGCCTGTATTTATTATCTTAGTGTTTAAAAACCTGCCCACTGCTTAATTTCAACCTGTTTTGTACCCTGAGGCTGATCTTCTTCATTAATTCTGATTGAATGTTATCTCTGCTTCTGGCTTTCCCAGCTTCTGCAACGCTGATGGCAATTCAAGGATAGTCCAGGTGTCACACCTTGCCTTAACTAACTCCAGCCAGCTGTGAAAATACAATCTTCAGCATAATTACCAGGTAATGTATACATAAATAACATAATAATCTAAACCACATAGTCTTCAGTAAAATTTTCTCTACGTTTATCTCTATGTTTTTACGTTTAATTATGTTTTTCTTCAAAATGCAAAGAGCCGGAGGTCCCTGGAATTATTATCAGGGGACCCAGATGCCAAATCCATCTGGGAAAGGCAAATGACTGGAAGTTCACTGACAACAGCATTATATTGATTTTTAGGATTAATGACAAGGGTCATTCAGGATAGGGTTTTAAATTTTGCACCCGTTGGCATCTGTTTAATTAAAGATGTTTCATTCCCTCTGGACATTCGATAACATTAAGAAGTGGGGGGAGGACTCCAGAAAACATCAACTCAGGCATAAAAACGTCTTTTTCTTCCAGTTCTTTCTACAAGCACTTTTGCTTTCAGCACCTGCAGCCACACATTTTCCATCAGCATCGGAGCTACTGTTGGGATACCTCTGGTATCATTTTTCTCACCTTCAAAAATCAGCCTGAATCTGCAGATTTCAGTGGAATTTGCCCCCCCCCCAAGGCAATTACCCACCCAAGGAACTGAAGCAGCCTTGTATTTGGCCAGAGAAGGACCTATCGTTGACCTGAATCACCCTTCAGGAGCTGCCAGCACCTTATCACAAGCAGGACTTAGGGTGCTTCATTTCAGATGACTAAATTAAGTGCCTAAATTTGGGTGACTGATCACCATCGGGCACTCCGTTAACCTGGACTGCATCTGAGACACGTTGGAGGAGAAGTTAGTCCAAAAATGAAACCACAAAACAACAGAAACATCACTGAAGCACAGAAAGGTGTAGGTTGGAAGGGACCCTACAAGTTGGAAGGGACCTCTGGGTGTCATCTACCCAACCCTCAAGGATTTATTTAACGTTTGTTCAGAGACAACCCACCATGGTCAACATCTCATGACCATTACGGTCAACCTGAATGACTAGCATCTCCCCCGTGTTTTGTGGGGACCCAGTTGACTTGGTGTCCCACCATGGATGGTGGGATGGTTAGATGATGCCTCCCAAAACGAGTGATCCGTTTGAGTCCTGCCTGCTCTCGTTATCACAGGCACAAGCTTTAGGCCCTTGAGGGAGAAGAACTGACAAAATCCCCCTAAAATTCAAAGTTTTCATAATTCACCAGGTAATTTTATAGCGCTGTGCACGCCATCCTTGGTCACTAAGTAAATTAAGTGACTGATTTCAAAGGAAATAAGTTTTATTACATCTGACTGCTGTAACATCCTCCCTTCAAAGGAGGAGAAGCCACTCTACACCTTCTCTAACGGCATTTAAGAGCTCAGGGCTTAGTCCCAGCCACCGTGGTGGTGGGACTGGAGCATCCTTCCCTGGAGTTTGACTGGAACAAAGGGTCAAGCACCTCCCAGCCCCATAAAGATAGATCACGTTTGATGTTAATGGCGTCTTTTGAGTGATCAAGCTGTTTCTCTTCTTCTCTTTACCTCATTCTAGCTTCTCTTCACCTCATTCTACCTTCTCTTCTTCTTGTTTTATTTGCGAGCTGCACATGATTGCTCGGGTACCACCCAGCAGATAAAGAGAGAAATTGTTCCCTTTGTGATATCGTGCCGCATCGCTAATTTGTCTTAACTTTACAGGAAGGAGAAAGCAACCATTAAAAAATTAGAAACCTTTGTCGCGCGCTGCTCGTGGAACCATAATTTCAGAGATTTTTTTCCAGCTTGAGTAAATTACACCAGATGTCAACTCGTAGAAATTCCAGGCTATCATTACTGTGTCAGAAATGAGTATTTTGGTCCTGTTTTTATCAGATGGGAATGCAAGCTATACAGTGGAGATAAACAGTCAACATCAAATGTTGTCCAAAAAAATCCCATTCAAGAGCACAGCTCAGTCTTGCCACATTGGAGAAACCATACACACCCCAGAGAGGAACCAAAAGAGGTGCCACAAGAGCAGTTGGGCTTAACAGAGGACTTTCCAAACCCAGATTTCACCAGAATCAATAGCCTCATCAACCATCAAAACCATCCTCAAGCATAAAGACGTCTAAATTGGAGTCTCCTTCCCTGGAGACATTCAAAACCCACCTGGACATGTTCCAGTGCAACCTACTCTAGGAGGACCTGCTTTGGCGGAGGGGTTGGACTAGATGATCTCCAGAGATCCCTTCCAACCCCATAGTGTTCTGTGAAATGGCAAATTTCACAGCTGGATTTCATCTCCTCGGTGCTGACCGGTGTTTGGGTCAGGATCAAAGCTCAACTTCACTTAGATGAAGGCACCGTCTAATGCAGAGCATGGACCAGAATGACAAAACTTTGCCAAAGGTTGGGAATTCTGGTAAAATGGCTTTATCTCCAATTCATAGCCACAGAACTGCATGGAGAGCAACTAGTGCTAAATCCCCATACAGAATCACAGAATGGTTTGGGTTGGAAAGGAAGGGAACTTAAAGGCCACCCAGTTCCAACACCCTGCCTTGAGCTGGGACACCTCTCACTAGACCAGCATGTGTGTATATATATATCTATAACTCTAAAATATATATAAATATTATATTAGCATGCGTTTATTTCCTGATAAAGGAAAGGTTGTGAAATTAGGAGGCATTTCATATAGTTAATGCACATGCACCCAGAAAAACCCTGCTGAAAACTAAATCCAATTAACACCAGCTCCCTAATAACAGCTCCCAAGGCGTAGTCTTTGTGTGGGATGAATGTTTTTTTAGATATTACATGAGTTTTTTTCTTTTAAAATACTCATGTGACCCATCATTGCTGTTCATCCGATCCCCACACTCTTTATTTTTCTGCCCAAAGAAGCCAACGCTTCTTGTGGAACCGTTGGGGAGGATCTACAGGAGGACATGTAGCATCTGCCCTGGGCCACAGAAATGCTCTTCCTCTTGGTGAATGCTCCAGAACTCGATTTCAATAAATAACTTCATCAAGGTGAAGAGTATTGCTGCTTGGAAATGAAGTCCTTATCGAGGAGAAAATAAGAAGGCGGAGGAGAAATAACATGGGAAACTGAGCATCCTCAACGAAGATCAGAAGTAAATATATTAGAGCATACACAGAAATATAGGAAACAGTTTAATAAATCAATAGAAAGGATGTGAGGAGATTTGAAGATATTTAGTTATCCAGACGTTTAATACACGGTTCAAAAGGGACTTGGCGAATCGAAGCGCTTCCAGCTGTTGCTGCAGATGATGATGGAGTCTCCTCCTTCCTCCAGGTGAGGCAGGAGACACCCAGCACCATTTGCCTTCACTGTTCAAACAATAACAGAGTATTGATCTCTGTATTTCGTAAATTCTAGGACTCCTGCAAAGTACCACAGCTTCGAAAAAGGGATCAGATTTTCTGTACTACATTTACCTTCCCCGTTTAAAGAAACCCCACGGTTAATGAACCCAACGCAGCACCCTGCTTTGCTTCTCCTGAACCAAAGTTCCCCAAAACCAAGAAGAATTTGTTTCTCTTTCAGTTTCAATGGATGGATCGTAGAACCATAGAATTGCCCAGGTTGGAAGGGACCTTTAAGATCTAGTCCAACCATTGACCTAACTCTGATAAAACCCATCACTAAACCATGTCTCTAAGCACTAAGTCAACCCAACTTTTAAATACCTCCAGGGACGGTGCCTCAACCACTTCCCTGGGCAGCCCATTCCAAGGTTTAAAAACCCTTTTCCTGTCTAAATTTTTCCTAAACATCAACATCTCAGAGATGACTGAGAAGGGAGGTGGCAAATCTCTCCCTTCCAAGTTTTATTAGTTAATTTAGTCGCATGTCCTCCGAGGAATGCATCTCAAATACCTCAGATACCACAACTTCAGCCCCAAAGAACGGGAAAACATAGAAATTCAAAAAAATAAAAAGAAATAGAAGCCCCAAATTAATCTGAAGAGCACCGGTGAATATTACTAGAGCATAAATGCAGGTTTTTATGACACACTTTCCGAATTCTCAGTGAAAGATAACATTAAGCTTACGAAAAGAGTTAATTACGCATTAAAAGGCCACTCTGGGAGTTAAGGCTACTTTTGGAATTCTGAAGCAAAGCTAATTCTGGCATGACTGATTCCATAAATATCACGTCATTTAAGCCCAGAAATAGGCTGGTTTCTAATTGTTTTATTCTCCAGAGACTGTTCTGTGGGTTTTAATGATGGGAGCACATCTCCTTTTGGCTTCAGTAGAGCTATGGGAGCCAATTTTGGTCTTGGGGTTTGGTTTCCAACCACCCCACCATCCCTTAGACCCCAATCCCGTCAAGAAAGCCTATTTTTAGAACATAAAACTATTCTTTTATGGCTTCCCTTTTCATCGGTTCTGCACCATAAATTAACAAGAAAAATTATTCCCACCGCTCCATACGTATTATCAACAAGGAATGAAAAAACCAACAAGCAAAAAAAACCCCTTAGGTTATCTATAATTAAGACAAAAAGTTGTCAAAGTCATTAAATGGGGAAAAAACCACAACCAAGCAAACAAGAAAAAAACCCAACCAAACAAGCAAGAAAGGATTTTCATTTAGACCAAGAAATCTTCCAACCCTTCTGGCTGCACGAGAAGACCTCGAGGAGACAAGAGTGAGTTTAATGGGAGCTCTCCATCCCACCCAGATGGCATGGACATATTCCACGTTTGTCAAAATACCCCAAATCATCTCAAAAAGTCTGCCCTGGAGCTCTTGACTGCTCAAGATCCAGGCCCAAATTTCATAACTATTCTGTAAAAGCGTGACGCTTTTCCTTCATTTCATTAAATGTCATCTCTCTCTTGAACCAAACCAAGCGTGATGACCCCAGAAGCTCCTACCACTCAAAGGAGGTGCTGGCAGCATCCCCTGGGGTGCAGGGGTTGAGGGACCCTGCTCTGCACCCAACACGGGCACCCATGGAAGCACATCAGAGAGAAGGGTTGAAGGAGGGAAAGAATGAGAAGGTGGGCCTCATCTTGCTTTGACTGGGCATCACAAACAGCAAAAGCCCAACGTTTGAGTCAAGACAGGTGAAGGTAGGACATCTTAACCAACCATACGTGAAGACAATAAACCACCACGACCACGTTTTTACTGACACTGCCCCATCTTTTCCCATCGTTTGAGAAATGTTCCTGTTTCCTTAACTGTCCTGGGCACATATTGCGGTCGTTTCATTCCTGCCCTTCTGGTCCTTGCTGAAAAACTAATAAAATTATGGCGTTTCTAGGCAGAGCCGCACGACAATTACTTTATTAGCAAAGGGGGAAAGGGAAGAAGGTGCCTCCTTCACCCCAAGAGTGTGGCCATCACCATCACTCTTAAATTAACAGCGGGAGCTGAGTCAGGCCACCAGTGACCCCAACCCTGAGCTGGGAAGACGCTCCATTTATCCCAGTTACACGAGCAGCCAAGGGTGAACAAGAGAATATTTTTACTCATGGTTTCTACTGCACCCGTGGAACAAAGCTATAATTTTTAATCACGGGCACAGAACCTGGCTGGGAGAGAGACATAAAACATGGAAAATGGGGCTTCTGTGAGTGGACAGAAGAGCCCGTACCTCAGCACAGAAGCTCTCCATAATTACTGTTCTCTTCTGGAATGCAAAATCAATATGGAATTAATGGTGGTGTGACGGGAGAGGGGAGGTGGAGCCATGAACCTGTCTGGTGTGGACCTCAGAGCCCAGCAGGAGAAGAGCTAGAGGCATGTCCCCATGTCACTGAGAAGCCAGGGCCACCTCGTCCTCCCAAACAACTTCTCCACCCAAGGGAAAGCTAAGGCAGGAGTGACACAAGGCATCAACCAAGGCCATCGCTGGGGTTGAACCGGAGTCCTGGTGGACAACAGGATACCCATGAGCCAGAAATGGGCCCTTGTGGCCAAGAAGGCCAGTGGCATCCTTGGGGGCATCAAGAAGAGTGTGACCAGCAGGTGGAGGGAGGTCATCCTCCCCCTCTGCTCTGCCCTGGGGAGACCCCAGTTGGAGCACTGTATCCAGTTCTGGGCTCCCCAGTTACATAAGGCTGCCCAGAGAGGTGGTGGAGTCTCCATCTCTGGAGACATTCAAACCCACTTGAATGGTTTCCAGTGGAACCAGCTCAGGGTGGCCCTGCTTTGGCAGGGGGTTGGCCTAGATGATCACCAGAGGTCCCTTCCAACCCCATCTCATTCTGGGATTCTGTGGAACTGGTAAATTTGAAACTCTTCTGGTTTTCTTTCTATTCAAGTATTGGCACCTTTGAGTTTTATTTTACACTGACCATTTCCATTGCCAAGCCCCAAAGAAGCACTGGGGTGTGTAGAGGCATCTAAGGCCACCTCAAACCCTTGGAGTACAATCTTTCTCCTAGAATTAGCTTTTTATTGTATTCCCTTAATTAAATTTCAAGGAAAAAATTGGCCGTTTTCACAGGGTTTTTTCCAGGGCTCTTTCCTTTTAGGTGGAAAGAACACGGGAAAAAGCAAAACCACCAAATAAAGCCTCCAATTCCTAATTTTCCAGCTCGTTTCTCCCAGGAAAATCAGAAATTTGTTGCTTCCTGAACCCAACACCTCGCTTTTTTCCTGCGACTCAGGCAGATACAGCAGTCCTATCTGCCTTCTCCGTAATTAAAAAAAAAAATAAAAAAAATAAAAATTTAATTAATTATGGAAAATATCAAAAATCATATAAATCCATCCACGCCACTGTTCAAACCACGGCGGGGAAATTTTTGGGTTGCAAATGCATATTTGGAGGTCCAGTGTGCACCTCTGCCCAAAAGGCAATTAAAATATGATGGGAAGAAATGCTAAAGAAAAGGAGGGAAGCCATTCCCAAATTCCCGATGGCTCATTTGATTGGGTTTGGGTAGAGCAGAAGAGCCTCGTCCTAACGAGGGAAGAAATAATAAGGGAATAAACACTCCCGGGGTTATTTGCAGGGAAAGCATCTTTTAGGCTGAGCTTGCTCCATAGGTTTCATCTTCCTGATATAAAGTGGAAAAAAGCAGGAATTAGCATGGGAATTAGGGTCAGAAATACATATTTGGGCCGTGCCACCCTCTCCCTGCGATACCCCGGCTCATGGTGGATCCTCCCATCAAACCATCTCCATCAGGATATATTTACTCCGGGATCTTGGACATCTAAATCCAGGAGACAGCCTTATATAACATAAACCCATAATATAAAAATATAAAGCTATAAATAAAAGCACAAGTGCCCCTTTGCTCTGAGGTTTACACCAACCTTGAAGCACGAAGGATTTCCATTAAAGCATCCCATAGAAGTGATATTTCTGGAAGACACCTTTCTAAAAACACTACTCTTTCCATCAGCAAGACCGACCTCCTTCGGTAGCAAAACTGCTACAATTTCTGAAACTTCCCAAATTTTTCAGTCCAGATGAGCATCATTCTACTTCGGTGGCCAACAAAGACCACTTGCAACCAGTGAAACCAGCAGCAATTGCTGCAGTGATCCAGGGGAACAAGTGGTGCTGGCTGAAGCAAAGTCTTGGGAGGACTTTGGAGAAGACCTGAAGGAAGAAAATACCTAATTCATTCATCAGCTTCTGGCCAATCTTGGGGTTACAGGTCCCCATATTTGACCTCTTTTGCTCGTGCCTGAAAGAAAATAGTCTCCCAGTGCCACAGAACCATAGAATCAGTTTGGTTGGAAGAGAACTTTATGGTCATCAAGTCCAACCATCAACCCAACATGGCCAAAACCATCACTAACCCATGTCCCTCAGCACCATGTTATCTTTTCACCCTTTGGGTGAAAAAATTGTTCCCAATGTCCATCCTAAAGATGACATTTTCAGGCAGCATTCATCTTCACCTGAGAAATACAGATAGCCCTGACCATAAACTCAGAAAATACCATTTTTCTAACGTATTTTCCAGCCCAGCACAAGCTCCTTTTTTTTTTTTTTTTGGATTTTTTTCTGCTCTCCCTCCAGCTTCGACTCTTCATTTTTTTTTTTACCAGATTCAAAGTCTATTTAAGCTCGACCGTGGCACACGGTAGCTCTGACGAAGGTTTTTAAACAGCTGGAAACTTCTGAGGACTTTCTAGAGAATTATAATTAACGCGGAAAAGGAGCCGCGCTGAAAATAAACTCATAAATATGCATGAGACTTCCCCAAATTTGTTGCAGGATGGCGGAGGGGAGCAGCAACGTGCAAACGGAAGGCGAAAAACCAGGCAAGCAAGCAGGAAAAAAAGTAAAAAAAAATAAAAAAGAGTAAAATAAAAAAAAAAAAGTGACTTTCTAGATTAAAAGCGATCCGTCTGATGATGGACTAATTGGAGGAGCAATGACTCCCGTCGACAAGGCAGAGGAAACTCTGCAACAGTGGATTTTGAAGCAGGTGAAACCTGTAGGACTCAATTACCTTCATTATTGGTGACGAGAACTGCCTGGGGCTGAACTGCTCCAGAAAATTGCAATTAAAAATTCCAACCGTTTCTAAGACCCAAGTAGAGGAAAACATTACTTTGTTCTAATTAAAAATGTTCTGCTGTGAGGTTTTGGGGTTGGTTTTGGGTTTTTTTTCTCTCCTCCCGAAGGTCCCACGAGAAGCACGTTGTGTTTATCCTGAGGATGGACCTTTGTTGTTCCCACCCCACTTCACCCACGCTGGATGAAAAGCCATCCCACTTTTTGGCCAACCTAGAAATCTCCAAAACCAACCCCAAACCTGGTGGCAATTACAACCCTATACATATATATATTAAAAAATACATGAATATTTGTTCTGCATGAGCTTTCAGCCACGTGTTCCTGGCCCATCTCTGCTCTCTGGACCATCATGGATGGGAAAGGACTCCAGACCATCATCATGGAGCAGGTTGGATACGGGTCGTATCCCAGTCAACTCCTGCTCCCAATAACCTGTTGGGAAACTGGTTGCCTTTCCCAGGCCTGACTCTCTGCACAGAATCTTTTAATGTCTTTAACTAAATGATATTTATTAGTTCATTTTCCCCCTGCTCGCTCCACGTACCTTCCACTCCTGGTCAGGAGATGGAGTTACTAAGTCCCTCCTGGGATTTCTGTACCGTCAGCACTTTGCAAACACTAATGAGTTTAATTTATATGTTGGTTTATGAGTTTATTTTCACAGCACTCCCGTGGAAAGGATGACATTATCCCCTTCTTCCATTTGGCTGGGAAAGATTAAGCTCTGCTACTTTAGGGTGCTTTATGATGCTTACTATGCAATTCTTTCACAGTTTTCCTCCACTTTTAGCTGCACTGGAGTTCTTCATTTATTCAAACCACCGCTTCTATTGACTTGGCAAATGTGACTGCTCAGCACTTGAAAATGAGAGCTCCCAGCCCAAGCTGGTCACCACAAAATGGAGGTGGCACCTCCCCTTGACCAGCCCCATTGACCAGTACAAAAACCAGGAGGAAGGATTAACGCCAGCTCCTCAGCACTGGGTCAAACTCTACAACAGTTCTCCTGCAGGCAACCCCCAAATGATCCACCACCTCCACACAAGCCAACCACGAGCCCTGCAAGACATGGAGGCAACCACTAGTCCACCCTTAAATTAATGCACCTCGAAGAGATGTGGCGGCAGGAGGATGCCCTGAGACCAGCAGTGGGGTGGTAGTCATCAGCCAACACCTCGTTGGCCTCAACTGGTATCTCTGGAAGCTGGTAGCATCGTTCTCTTGATGGGGTTCAGTGGGCAGCACTTCCCCAAAGCTAATCTCTTCCCATGCATGAAACCACACTGACATCCCACCAGGGAACGGCGGGGATTATTTAGTTCTAATTTCCATGGGGCTGGAAAAATGTCTTCGTTCCAGATTTGCCACCGTTCTTGGCCAAATGTCACACAGCTCCTCACCACCCTTACACCAAAGAACTTCTTCCCCAGATCTCATCTCCATCTTTCAGTGTCAAACCCTTCCCCCTCATCCTATGACTCCCCTCCCTGACCAAAAGTCCCTCCCCAGCTTTCCTGGAACCCCATTTAGGAACTGGAGGCTTTGGCCATGGTAGGATGCTCGGTCTTATTTGTCACTTCAGCTCTAACTGGAGCGTTCCTCTCTTTTACAACCCTGCTTTCCTTTTTTTATTTTTTTCTTCTCTTTTTTTAATTGCAAGATGTTCCCTAGTCAAAACAATTACAGAAAAGGCATTAGAGCACAGAGGGCTAAATAACAAAGCAAACCAACGAAAGCCACGTGGAATAAAATCTGGCATCAGTGCAAAAAATTACAGAGCAGAATTAGAGATGAGGGAATTATTTACAGCGAGTATTTTGTCTTCCTCCCTGCTCACCACCAAGGAAAAGTTTGTCGTTTCCCTCAACTCACTCAAGAAATCTGAATGAAACACGTTTCTCCACAATGCCCTTAAATCTAATCTATAGGTTGATGGAAATCCTCTTTATAGGTGACCTAACATTATGGGGCAAGCATGGAAGCTTTTTGATGGTGACAACTTGGATGGCTCCATTTAGAGTCTGGTTTCTACCAGACAATGCCTGGGCCCTGAAATGGCTTGAAAACATGGCGCTCACCCTACTGGGCTGTACTGGGAAGAGCAAGCCACTCACCAGATCATGATAAATAATATAATATTATAAATAACATCGTGCTCCGAGACAGAACGAGCACTTTGAAAGATCAAAGGTAGGTCCTTAAATCCCTAATTCAAGGCCAAATGGTCATGGGGGTTGGGAAGATAATGCTGACAAGAAGATTTTAAAGGTGTTTACATGACTTTCCAAACGCGGGAAGACTTCAGAAAGCTCCAAATTTTGGAAGGAGAAAGTAAGGTCCTGCCACAGCCAGATGGAACCAACCCACAGAATTAACCAACTCTCTTCTCCTAAACCAGCTGGGATTAAACCACAGAGCTTCCAGCTCCCACCTCTCAACTAAAATATCCCTATTTATATATATATATATATATATAAAAATATATATACATACATCTATAAAAATTTTGCTGGGAATAGAGGCAGCTCTAAGCTCAGACACTTTGGCTGATATTAAAAACAACATTGTACTTATCAGATCTTCAGTTCTGCCGGTAGAGTTTCAAGGAACGTATTTATCAACCAATAAACTGTTTACCACAACACATCAAATTAAGGAGAAATATATTTAGGAACAGATTTGTGCTGCTCTGCTTGTTCTGATTATAAATTATTTTGTCAGTCTAACTGCCTAATTGCAAAAGGATAAGGATCTCTTAAGGGAGCAAAAGTAAATATTAGATCAAGGGAATGATGTGTAGCATCAAAGGCGTCTCCTGGAGGGGATGTGCCCCAAATCCTCAAGGGTTTTGAGGAACTTCTGACAACACAAAGACACTCGTGAGGTGAAGGTCTCCTTCGGGAGGATCTCAATCCTTCCCTGTCCGTGTGAAGCAGAGAGCAGAGCTGGGACAGACTATGGTTGGACTCCATGATCTCAAAGGTCCCTTCCAACCATGAAGATTCTGTGATTCTGTAAAGGGTGGCCAAAGCACCACAAAAAGCCTTTATTATAGTCTTAACAGTTTCCTAAATTATCCATTTTTCTACTCCCATTTATTTCCAGCCCAAGCAGTAACCGGTTGACTGAACCTGGAGGTCTTTACGACGACAAGAAATGGGAGAGGCTCCAGCTCAAGGCTGGAGTTTTACTGACCATGTAAATGTAAGACTTTGAACAAAACCATCAATCGGTTGCTCAAAAGAAATATTGCAGCTCAAAACCATTTTTTCCCCCCGGACAGAATCACAAAACAGAGAAGTTTCCCAGTTTCGTGGGCATTAAATGCTCTCTTCCTTTTCGCTATGGATGGAGCCTGTGATGGTCACGGTACTTCAGTGCCCATGGGTGAAAACTACTGTTTGGCATCATCCTAAACCAAAGACAAACTTGGAGCTCTACATTCATAGAAGCCTTATAATCATGGAATGGTTTGGGTTGGAAGGGACCTTCAAGACCATCTAGTTCCAACCTAGGGACAGGGACACCTCCCACCAGACCAGGTTGCTCAAAGCCCCCTCCGACCTGGCCTTGAACCCCTCAAGGGATGGGGCAGCCACAGCTTCTCTGGGCAACCTGGGCCAGGCTCTCACCACCCTCACACCAAAGAAGTTCTTCCC